>JAAGEH010000470.1:1620220-1725491 GCA_011751065.1 Lasiurus cinereus | reverse complement strand
GACTCCAGGTTGAAAACTGCTAGCAGGGTCGCCTAAGACCATCGGAAAACACAGATATTTACATTACGATTCATAGCAGTAGCAAATTTACAGTTATAAAGTAGCAACAAAAATAATTCTATGGTTGGGGGTTACCACAACATGAGGAACTGCATTAAAGGGTCGCGGGATTAGGAAGGTTGAGAACCCCTGTCAAATGTCTCTGAGCAGTGGTGCCGGAGAAAGGCACAGTAATCCCGGTGGGCGCCCATGGAGGTCTGAGGTGGGCAGCCAGCCACAGGAGCAGCGAGGAGGCACAGAGGGGACATCACAAACTGTAAGTCACACATACTGAGTGCTGGCCATGAGCAAGTCACTATTCTACCGACTTAAATCCTGAAACAGTTTGGTGAACTGATAGAGCGCCGTGACCCCACAAAACAACTTGCCCATGGGCACCATGCTAGTAAGCAGGCCAAGAGATGTGAATCCAACAGCCAGGGTGCCCTCTCCCCATCCCACTTTCTTCTAGAGCAGTGGTTCTCAACCTTCCTAATTCCGCGACCCTTTTATACAGTTCCTCATGTTGTGGTGACCCCCAACCATAATATTATTTTCGTAATTACAGTTATGAAGTAGCAACGAAAATAATTTTATGGTTGGGGGTCACCACAACATGAGGAACTGTATAAAAGGGTCGCGGCATTAGGAAGGTTGAGAATCACTGTTCTAGAGCATCTTTTACATCCGCCAGCATCTGGCACCGCATTGGTTCAGCACACACCAGAATGTGTGAACGAGAAGTGAATGAGCAAACGACTGGATCCCACGCTGGTGAAAAAGCCGCTCTGCACACAGAAAGGGTGGAGTGGAGAAGGGCTGTAAGGGTAAATGGAAAAATAAAACAAACAATCGTTTCTGTCACCACTTCCTCTGGGTTGGGTCACGGTTTTTAACGGTGTGCAGCAGGCACATATACAGTCTGGCACACGCACATCCACAACAAGAGCTATTTATTTACTTCCTTTGTCAGGGGTAAATACAGATCAGGTCAAAACAGGCTCCCCACAACCGCCAGGGGGTCTCCCCCAGGTGTCGAGGCAGCACTTGGCCCAGCAAAGTCACAGGTGGCCGCCTGCTTGTGTCGCCCACCTCCCTTCATGCATGTATACATCTGGTTCACCCGGGAGACCTCATGTGCAGTGGGGAAGTAGGAAAGGGAGGAGGGTGGCAGGACGAGGCTTCCTCTCCCCTTCTCCAGTGTGGCCCAGAGCAGCAAAACTCACCCACCCACCCGAAAGAGTTAACCAGTGATATGGCTTGGGTGCTGGCCCAAGAGTTGACACGGGATGCCGGAGCCCCTGCTGGGCCCGGCAGTCAGTTCTCAGATTGCTAAATATTTCAGGGAGGACTGGGGTAAGGGGTACCTCTGGGAAACAGCAACCCATGTGGCGGGACCATGGATCCTCATTCTCTGTGGAAGAGCTGGGGGAAGTACAAGGCCAAGAGGGAACCAGGGAGGAGCCTGAGAAACCAAAGGCCCACAAAGGAAGTGTCCCCACACAGATTTCCACTTTCCACACCACCCCGCTTCCTGGAGCAAAGAGATGCAGTTGGTAAACTGGGGTTTCGGGTAGTGGGAGGAGGGATTCCTTCAATGGAGCCATGGAGGGACAGCTAGCGTTAGAGGGGCAGTGAGACAGGACTTAGCCCCTAGGCTCAGATGAGAAATCATAAAACTCACCGAGAAAAGGCAGATTCCACACCCAGTTAATGAGAGAGAAGTGAAACCGCAGCTCCCAAGGTTGCTCCACCCCCTCCCTGCTGGCACCTCCACTCTTCTGCTACCCCATCCTACACTGAGCCTTGCCACCCCAAGATGGCGGGCCTGTTCAAGGTGCGGGCCCGCCACATGCTTTCATGAACTCCTTTTGCGCCTTCTGAGCTCTGAGCCATAAGGCTGGCTCTCTCAGAGCAGCAATGGCCTGGCGTGCCCTCTATGGAGAGCAGGCAAACCTCAGGACTTGCAAGCTCCATGAGGTAAGGGACTGTACCTGTCTTGTTTTATTTCTCTTTCTCCCACACTGAACACATCTATAACAGGCACGCAAAACACAGACACTGGGTGGATGAATGGCTGGATGGATAAATGGAATGATGAATGAATGAATGAGTTAGTGACCGAGCACTGGACCCGGAAGACTGCCTTCAGCACCTAGCCGCCTGAAGATTCACATCTCCAGAGAGGAAAATTATTTCCCACTGCTCTCTTTCAGTTCCTGAGACACCCTGAGAGATCTGGAGTCTCCACCTCCTGTTGCCACGGCTGATTACATTTGATCCTCTCAACCACCTCACTGAAGTGTGATAGTCTCTTCCCATCTGAGGACAGCAGGGCCTCCCAAAGGGGCGCATATCGTGCTCTTCAGTGAACCTCACCCTGATCAGTGCTCTTAGGACAAGGACTCTGGAAGGCCCTCTAAGGGGATTCCGTTCGCAACAAGGGAGAATCAAATCCTTTACCTCTGACTGGAGATGGGGCAGTCCGGGGAGATAGCAATGGCCAAGGGGGTGCCAGCCCCTCTGCCCTGGGCCTCCCCAAGAGAGAAGTCTATTTAAGAATACTTCTTTTCATCTGGTGGGTGTGGCTCAGCGGCTGAGTGCTGACCTATGAACCAGGAGATCACGGTTCGATTCCTGGTCCGGGCATATACCTGGGTTGCAGGCTTGATCCCCAGTAGGGGGTGCGCAGGAGGCAGCCAATCACTGATTTTCATCATTAATGTCTCTATCTCTCTCTCCCTCTCCCTTCCTCTCTCTATTTAAAAATAAAGACATATTTTTTTAAAAAGAAGACTTCTTTTCTTGAAGGTTCCACATACAAGCCATCCTCACCCATGTGACATGGCTCTCATGGTCCTTTCCCATCTAGATCCCATGGCAAAGATTGCTCATTGCCCCCTAGAACCCATTCCCCTTCCTACGACACACCCCAGTATGTGTGATCCCCAAATTCCTTTGCAGCTAAGTGTGACATGTGACCCACTTTTGGCCAACAGGATAAGTGGCCTGGCGATCCTTAGACTACATCCTGAAAAGGAAGGGCAGAGCCTCCTCCTTCCCTTTCTCCTTTCCCACTGGCAGGGACATGGGCCCAGGGTCGTGGTGCTGTCCTCAGCTTCTTCAACATCCGAGGGCACAGAGGAGCAACACCGTGGGAGGAGTGGGTCCTCCACACTATCAAGGGGCAGATCACCCACCCAGACTTGTGAGAAATTTCCATTTAGTTTTAGGCTCTGATATGTTGGATCTGATGCAGCAGTCTAACCTCCCCCAATGCCTATCACAGACCATTCTTTTTTTTTTTTTTAACTTTTAAAAAATACCCTCACCCAAGGATGTGTTTTTATTCAGAGAGAGAGCGAACTGGTTGCTTTTTGTATGCGTCCCAACCAGGGATGGAGCCTGCAACCTTTGGGTATACGGGACGATGCTCTAACCAACTGTGCCACCCGGCCAGGGCTGTCACAGTCCATTCTTTGGTGCCAAGATGCCAACAGGTAAAAGGTGTGTGAGTTAGGCCTTGGTCCTCCCTGTCCTTCAGCCCCCTCCCTGTCAGCTAACTCCATCAGATCGGCTTTCCCAAGTGTCAGGAGAACCTTTCAGGTTGTTAAGATGCCTCCCAAACCCCACTCCAGCTACTGCAGAATGGAGGCAGGAGGTGAATGTCTCCCTCTCTCACAGCACACAAATGATTTTTCCCTCAAATTGACCATTTCTCCAACTATTTATCTCATTTGCGAGAAAGGTTCTTCCATGCTCAGGGAACTGCTGCACCTTGTCAGGCCGAACCCACCTTATGGGGAAGGCAGTGAGGGGCAGAAAACGCATGGGTCAGAGCCTTAGTATCTTCACACTTAGTAGCCGTGTAACTCTGGATAACTAACTCTCTTAGCCTCTCTAAGCCTCAGTTTCTTCCTTTATAAAATGAGGATAATAACTGTTTACATGTTTGTGGAGAAAATTCAAGATTATACACTTATAAAGTCCCCAGCGCGTGCCTGGCACACAGTAGGTGCTCACTAAACTGTGGCTGTTATAACTGTGGAAATGTGTGGGAATACTGAGGACACAGCTGGAGGAGAGCCCTGAGTGAGCTGCCAGGGGAGGGTGCGGGAATGGGGGGTGGCAGGGAGAGCTGGGGAGAAGGGGAAGAGAGAGGCCGAGCTGGAGGGGAAATGAGGGAGAGGAGAGGGTTCAGCGATGCCCACATTGGGCATGAGGGTGGAGGGCGCTGCTGTGGTGTCTATCAGCTGCCTCCAGCTCACACAATTCCTGTGCCATCTCACGTTGTCCCCACCCGGCACTTCTGTCGGGTTGGCCACCTTCACCACCGCCCCCATTGTTGCTGCACTGTCAGCTGCTGCTTCTTTCCTCATCTTCCTTCCTGCCCCTGATAGGGCAGCAGATGGGGACGGGAAGCAGCTGCCTTGCCCAGCAACCTCTCTCCTGCAGGCTGGAGCTGCCGGGGGTGGCGTTAAGAGCCCAGGCTCTGCAGACAGACAGGCTGGGTTCCATCCCCCACTCTAGCCCTTGAGAGCCCATGACCTCAGGAAGTTATGCGGTTTGTCTAATCCTTCAATTTCCTCATCCACACAATAGGGATAATAGGGCTACTGAGAGGAAGGAATGAGATCATGCATGATGAGCACCTAGCACAGTGTCCGGCAAGTGTGCGATAAATGTCAGCTATCATCAGGGCTGGCCTCACGGGCATGCGGCCTGTGTAGGCACACAGAACCCGTGCCCAGAATCTAACGCTCTGTTGTCACCACCCTGAAATTCTTAATAACTTCTGGACAAAGGACTCTGCACAGTATGAGTTGGCCCTGGCCATTATCAGCATACATTTCCTGGGTCTGCTC
The DNA here is from genome assembly GCA_011751065.1 of Lasiurus cinereus. NCBI lineage: Eukaryota > Metazoa > Chordata > Mammalia > Chiroptera > Vespertilionidae > Lasiurus > Lasiurus cinereus. The sequence goes on along the minus strand of JAAGEH010000470.1, from coordinate 1,720,587 downwards.
TGCTGGTGGGGGCGGTGAGGCTGGGTCAGAGAGGAGATGCCCAGAAGGCTGCTGGAGATGTGGGACATCAGAGGACCTTGGGGACCTCACAGGGGTCATGTAAGTACAGTAATGTGGGACCCTGCCAGGGTACCAGCAGTCAGGGACTGAGAGGGTAGTTAGACCCCTCCATACACACCCTTACTGGACAATGGGGATGTGTGGGGTTGCCCTCCTCACAGACAGCCAGGCCAGTGGGCAGTCTCGGGAGCCCACCACCTTCCTCTCAACCATCCTCCTACCCCGTCATACATCAGAGCACACACACACACACCTCCCCCCCGGAATTGATCCTCTGTGTGCCCTGGACACAGGCGGTGGACGAGGTTGGAGTACAGGAGTTATATCCAAAGTCCCCACAGCTTTGGGATGTAGAGGTAGCATCTGGTGGGAGCCAGTGCTGTACCAAAGCCCCTCAATGCGCAGGTCTAGTGGAGTCCCACTGTTCAGGTTGGAACTAGAATGGGGGTGACATAGAAGAAGGGATGTTAATTACCACTGGTGGCCCAAAAGCTTGACCCAGTCCCAGGAGGTAGACAATACCTTCTATCTTCTTTTCAGTCCCAGGTTGGCATGTCTAGAAAGGAGTGCAGGGTGTGTGGAGCAGTGACCTGAACCCTCAGGAGACATGGAGCTTTGCAGGGGTCCCTTAGAGCTGAGGGTACCCCTGGGCACTATGATGAGAAATGACTTCTGTACCTGCCAGAAGCCACCTCGGAAGTTAACATCTTGTACCTGCAGTCTGTCTCTCCTTCTAGACGGCAAGTTCCCAGAATGCCAGGGCCTACCCGCAGGGAGGCCCGACCAGATGTTTGCAGTCCCAGCCATCAGGGCCACGGCATACTCTCTTCCCCCACCACCCCTCGCTGCCCCAGGTGCTGCCTCAGCTTCCCCAGACTTGAACTACAACCCAGTTCTCTTCTGCTCCTGGGCCTCCCTGGAGTAGCCCACGTGTGAGTGTGAGGGTGGCCCAATCTGACAGGTGGAACCCAGCCCTGGATGAGGCCTCTTTCCATCCGCCTCCGGCCACCTGTCCTAAATACTCACTCCCTTTCAGACAGCTGGAGAGCGGGCCCCAGAGCCTCTGGCTAAGGAAGGAGGTGGGTGTGGGAAGGTTCTCAGGGAGCTAAGCCAAGGCCCAGCGGAGGCCCTTCTAGCTCAAGGGGATGCTGAGTGTGCATGTATGGGGGTAGGGCAGGGGAAGGCACTTGGGGGTGGGATCAGAGAATGGAATGTGGATTTCATTCTCCTGGGGGCACAGCTGTTTATTTTTGATCTCCCCTGTCAGCTGCTGCATATTCCTTATCGTGGGGCTCAATCCAGACTCCACCTCCTTCTCTGTTGCTGGGCTGGGGAAGGCAGATACTGGATACAATCCTGCTCCCTGCTCTCACCACCTTAGTTACCCGCTGCTAAAAGGGACAAGAAGAAAGCAGGCCCATCAAAAAAAGGCCTGCCCACACTTTAGACCACCCTGTGCCCATCCACGGGTAATGAGGTCTTCAAAGTGAGTCATCTAACATCAAGACCCACCCTCAACCGCCATGACAACCTGAGCTGGTCACCCCAAAAGATGCCTGCATTTCAGTTTTATTGGTGCCACTGGGATTAAAGGGCCGGCACACAATCCTGGCTTATTGGGAACTTGGAGGCACATACAGCTGTCACCTCCCAGGCCACACCAGGCTCTCCTTTAGGTGATCACACAGTATACTTAGCACCTACTGTCTCCAGTGAGATGCTATGAAAATGATAAGATGATTTCCTATTCACTTATGGAAATACAACTCATGACTGGTTTTGCATTTTTCATGTTTTTGCAGAACCGGAACATTTAGAAAAAGGGGAAAAAGTAGAAAAAAAAATCACCCATAGTTTCACTGCCCCCCAAAACAACCACTGCTAATATTTTTGGTATTTTTTTCCCAGTCTTTTCTCTATTTGTGTGTGTGTGTGTGTGTGTGTGTGTGTGTGTAAAAATACAGTTATAAGTAAATTGTACATATAATTTGGTATTCTAATTTTTTCCTTAATGTTACCATATAAATAATTTTTGTGACATCACATATTTTTGCAGCTGACATTTTTCATGGCTAATATTTCATTTGATATACAGTTAATCTTTGAACAACATGGGTTCATTTATATGCATATATTTTTCAATAAATACTGTAAATGTATTTTCTCCGCTTTATGATTTTGTTTTTAAATATATCTTATTGATTTTTTTTTTTTACAGAGATGAAGGGAGAGGGATAGAGAGTTAGAAACATCGATGAGAGAGAAGCATTGATCAGCTGCCTCTTGCATACCCCCTACTGAGGATGTGCCCGAAACCAAGGTACATGCCCTTGACCAGAATCGAACCTGGGACAGTTCAGTCCACAGGCCAGTGCTCTATTCATTGAGCCAAACTGTTTAGGGCTGCCTTATAATTTTCTTAATAACATTTTCTTTTCTCCAGCTTACCTTGTTGTAAGAATACAGTATATAATGCTTATAACATGAAAATGTGTGTCAAATGACTGTTCGTCATTGATAAGGCTCTGGTCAACAGTAGGCTATTAGTAGTTTATGTTCTGGGGAGTCAAAAGTTACACATGGATTTTTGACTGTGTGAGGGGTCAATGCTCAGAACTCTTGTGTTGCTCAAGGGTCAACTGTACTATACTTTGCCTGATCATCTCTACCATGAAGCATTTCAGTGGTTCCAAATTTTTGTCACTGTACATAACACTTTGATGAAAATCATTGGACAAAGACTTTTCTACATTCAGAATTATTTAAAGTAGGATTGAGCCTGGAAAGTAGAATAACCAAGGCAGAGGGTCAGGAAGTTTTACAGACATTTGATTTTGATACCTATAGCTAACCTGCTTTCTGAAAGGAGAATTCACCACATGACAAAGCCACTAGCAGGGCCAAGACATGCCCGTTGAGACCCACTATGGTATAAGGACACCATTCACTGTTAGGTAGCTTTTTGTGTGCCTAAGTTATGGCTCCTGCCTTTTGAAGACTACTGTTTTTTCAATGCTGAGCACCCAATTCCCTTTCCAGTGTCACTGCTACTTCCTTTCAGGGGATTCCCTTTCCTCTGGTGCAAAGCCAGGAGCCAGCCTGACTGACCTGCGTTAGAAAAACTGGAGAGGCCGGTCCATCCATTCCTATCTTGCCTAGCCAGATACGGGCAGCCAGTCAGTTGCTGTCATCTCCTCATCGCCTGCAAGTTCCTCTGCCCAGCCCTCGAGCACTTTGTTAGTTTCCACCCATTGCCAAACCTGGTTTTGTCGCCTTTCTGGTGAGTCTATGAGCTCCCTACCTTCTTCCAATACATTCCCTGTGCCTCATATTGGACAATCTATTCTGTTGCTGGAGAAGACTGATACCTCTCCAGTTTAGTGTTTTCCAAATTGCAAGTCAGGACACTTTACCGAGTCATGAAGCTCATCATGACCACCATTTTTAAAAAAAGAAACAACATGATAAAAAAGAAAATATCCAAGTACATCATTTGGACTAGGGTAAGCACTGTTTAGTAAAACTCGTTTCATATATATACTAGAGGCCTGATGCACGAAGTTCATGCAAGAGTAGGTCTTCCTTCCCCTGGCTGCCAGCACTGGCTTCCCTCTGGCACCCAGGACCCAGGCTTTCCTTGCAGCCCTGGCTTGGTCCGGAAGGACGTCTGGAAGGAGGTCTGGTCTAATTAGCATATTATGCTTTTATTATTATAGAGTAGAGGCCCGATGCATGAAATTCATGCAAGGGGCTTGGCCCTTGCAACCCCTCACAGCCCTGGATGCCTTGCTGGCCCTCACAACTCTGGCTTCATCCAGAAAGTTGTCCAGACAGTCGTCTGGAAGGATGTCTGGATGGTCGTTCTGGTGTTTGGTCTAATTAGCATATTAGCTCTTCAATATATAGGATACACACACACACACACACACACACACACACACGTGTTAAAATAAAATAATGTTTCTAGTTTGGAAAAACAGCCCTAATTGAACTTGAGTTACTTGAGAATAAAAAGCAGATAATCTCTGATCCCTCCTAGATGTTTTTCATATTTCTGCCCAAATCTTTAACATCTAGAAAAATGTAATTTCTTGCCAAGAGAACAGTATACTTCAAGGTCCACCCACTATGTTCTCCTCATTCACAGCTTGATATCTCCTCCTGTCCTTTATTTAATGATACATAATGATAACAGATATCTTTTCCTCCTGGTCTTTAAATTCCTGTTAATGGTGCCAATATTCTACCAGCTATGCAGGTTGAAATATCCTGGGATTGTAATTCTTGATTACTGTCATTCATTCATTTACTGGGCACCCACTGTTGCCCAGTAAGAGAGAAGACATGCAAGCAGCCAACTACAACATGTGGCCACATACTTCATCTATGAAGAATGCATGATTCCTAACAGAAGGAGGGAAGAGCAATTTCACAGAGCAGATGCTTTTTCATACCTTCCTACCAAATAATTACTAAGTTCTGTTGCTTTCTACCTTCAAAATATTTTGCCAAATCACCCCTCATTTCCATTTCCACTGGGATCACCTTAGTTTCGGTCCTTTTTATAGCTGTGTAGACAGTGTTTCCCAATGTGGGGAACTGGGGGGCAGTTTGATTTTTAAGGGAGGCAATTCGAAAAAGAGTTAACAGTGAATTTTTTTGCATTTCTTATGGTTCTAGTGGCCTCATGTACAATATATATTGTGACATATTTATGCATTTCAGTTCTCTAGCATATGTTTTTGAAACTTCATTTGCTATTTTTTTCATATAACTTCATATTATTATTTTTTTAAACAATTTCTCAGTGATTTTTTCCTCAGTACTTCATTTGTCCTTTTGTTCTTTTATTTTCCTCTTACATGGATGCCATTTTGTTTGGAAGCTTGTTTAGACCAAGTTATTGGCCTTTTAGGCTTCCTCCACATGAATAGGAGTTCACTTTTTGAATAGTAAGAATTATATGTCACGGGGTGGGGGAGGGGAGGGAGCATTTTAGAGATGCTTAGGTGGGGCATGGCCAAAAAAAGATTGGGATCCACGGGTATAGATGCTCTTGCCAATTCTATTTTTCTACTAATACTCTAGAAATCATCTTAAAACAATTCTGTCACTTCCTTTCTCAAAAGCCTTCAATGGCTCCCCATTATCTACAAAATAAAGTCTAAACTCCCCAATTCAATACTGTTGATTCAGCTTCTTCCCCATAGTCCAAAACTTTCTTTCCAGCTAAATGTCCCACTAGGCCAGCTATCCTCTAGAACAGTTGGCAAGGTTCTTCCTTTCCAATGCTTATCTGTCTTCATACACATCGACTAAAGCAACATACTAGGACAGACCGAAGAAGCAGAACTGATAACCCAGCTGTCTTCCATTAAGCCACACATTAAAGAGGTTTGCAAAAATGTAAAACAAAGCTACACTTCTCATTAATTTTTTTCACTTTGGAACATATAGTTATAACTTTATAAAGAATATCATAATCTGAAAAAAATATGATGCTATGTTAACAGGAAATTAGTTTCTTCTTGTTACTTTAAAGGAATTAACAATACTCTTTAAACTTCTCATTTAAAAATTTTTAATAGAAATTAAATATCAACAGCTACAACCTTCAAAGCAAAAGCTCTCTGGGATCCTCAATAATAACATTTCTAAGGATGTAATGTGTTTCTGAGACCATAAAGTTTGATGACTACTGCCTTAGATTGAACACAATGGTTTAAGCAGACTCAGGGGCTCTGAAAGGCACCCACCCTCAACATTTTTACCTTGACTCATGTCTTCCATTCCTGCCCCAGTGTGCTACAAAGCATTCAAGAAACAAAAAGTGGTCACATTAAGAATAATTATTGTTAATAGAAATGATAGTGATTCTAGAAAAAGCCACTAATTATTTTAGAAAGAATCAGTAATAATAAAGAGTAAGTTGCCCGAATGATTGCCATAGAAATAAGAATAGAAAATAATTATTTCTACAATATGGCTTTCAGTCAAAAACTCACATATTCAGAAAAGTGAAAACATATAAAAGCAACCACCATTTAAAACTAAATTTCTCATTAAGCCCACGGCTCTTGTTTTCTCATAAGGTACCTCTGAGAAAGAAATTCCTGGTTAATCCATCCAAAAGCAACTGCTCCTTCCTCCAGATTCCCACTGCACAGTCACTCCACCCTTTCTTGTGGCTCAGGGAGCACGTAAGCAAGTACTTACTGAATTCCTAAATGTGCACATTAACTATCACGAATTCAAGGGTATCTACTGGAGAAGACAGCAACCAACCACAAAAACCTCCATATTGTTTACACACTGTGGTCCCTTACCCCAAGCTCAACATAATTTAGTTCCACCAAAGACTCGGCCATCTGCTCCAATGAAATCTGACTATGCTAGAGATGGTTAGGGACAGGAGAGAATGCACAAAGTAGGTATATTGTTTTATGAACAGCTTAAAGATACTTTACTGGTAACTTTTATGTGTTTTGTTTTTACACTAACTTTGAAGTCAACACGATAAAATGTGGTTCTGCTGTGTAAGACTGGATGATCCTGAGACCTAGGTATTGTTGGAGGGAAAAGCCAGGTGGGGAGCCCAGGAGCCCTGGACATATGCAAGCCTGTCTTCTGGACAGAGTATGGGACATCCACCCCCGGGCCAGGGCTAACTGCCCACTTCTGGGTGGAGTATCTGAAGATCAAGGTTGCAATTCTAGCATTAAGACCCAACTTAACCACCAACTCCAGAGGTGTTTCCCCTTAGCCACTGCCTGGGTGCCACACCCTGCTGAAGCCTGAGTCTGGTGAGAGAAGGGAAAGGAAAATGATCGTTGGAGGGGGAGCTGGACGAAGAGCTTGTTTTCACCATCCCTGCAGTTGGGGCGGCTGTGGTTGGGCTGATTCATCCAGGGCTCCTCAGATGCGTTAGGGCCCCAGCCCCACCTAACAGAGCTCACATCGCCACCACCCACTCCTGCTTCCTGGGTCCTGTGGGACACCTGACCTGCCGGCTGGAGCAGGGCTGGGCCATCCTTGCTCCTTCCCTTCCATCTTGCTTCGCTTAGTGGACAACTCTGAAACTCTGGCCAGGAGCACAGAGGGACGGGTGAGGCTCTGGGCTTGCCTGAGGCACTAGATCCCCAACATCTCACCTCCACACAGACATGCAGGTCATACACAGATCCACCATCACACATAGAGGCCTACCAGCCTGCTCTACCTATTCTGCCATGGTCTTAAAACTTGTCGTCTCACACTCCCCCTGGTGGGTGGGCGCACACACACACACACACACACACACACACACACGCACGCACAGACACACACAGACACCATGTGCATGGAAAGGCAGGTGAGAGTTCTAGCAGGCTCTCCAGGCTGTCTAGCTGTTTGATGTGAGGCAAGTTCCTTAACCTTGGGGCCTCAGTTCTTCATCTGTAAACTAAAGAATCCACATGGGATTCTTATGAGGAATAAGTGAGGAGTGAGTTAATAAATGTCATATGCACTATTATTATCCCCAACATCTTCGCTGCATGGGCCTAGGAAGAAATGAGGATTAGAGAAATTCACATCATCGATTCCTACAAAGCATACCAAAAATGACTCCCAGAAACTGTGTCAGAGGGAAGGCATGGAAGGAGCCGGGAGAAGCAAGACTTTCTGAGGACCACCCAGGAGGCACCAAGCTCACGCTGAGTGGTTGTACAGGGAGGTTTGAGTGAGAAATCAAGAGGCTGGGCCCAAGCAGGGAAAGACTCCGTGTCCTTGGAGACCAAGACCTGAAAGTAAAACAGCTTGGCCTTCGAGGTGGAAGTTAAGTCAATTCCAAGAACAGATGGAGGCTGTCCCAAGGACCAGCAGGCACCAGCTGACTGGAAGGAGAAAAGCAGGGCCTGGGAGGCTCGGCCTGTGCTCAGCCACCCAGGACATCCGAGAGTCTGTAACCCCGAGATCCTATCCCACTGTGATGGGAATAGATTCCACATCTGAACAGTCTCCAAGTGTGTGGTTCTGTAACAGATACTGCTCAGGAAAAAGGGAAGGGCTTGGAAGGAAAGGAAAAAGGAGACTTGACTCTCAGGGGCCTCGTGTTGGGAGGGACAGCACTCCTCCCCTCCATAATCCAAGGACAGCTTGTGATGTCCACTTGCCAGAGAGGAATAAAATGACCTCCCCCCCCCATCTTACTCAGAGCGATTCTCACAAGAGCACCCAGTAGAGTGAGCTGAATGAGTGGGAGCTTAGGAAAGGGTCTGTGAAGAAGAGACAGATGCTTCTGGGGACAGGCAGCCCGGGGGCTCTCTGTGTCCCGTCCTCCCTCTCCTCCCCTGGCCAGTTCTCTCCTCCTCCCTCAGCCTCCAACACCTCCAGCTGGGGCCCAAGCTGGAGCTGCATCTGTCTGAGGCCCTGCTTTGGCTTCCTTTCCCAGAACTCAGAGGCCCCGGGGAGGAGGCAGAAGGGCTGGCCTGGAGGGAAGAGAAGGGAGAACTGGAGGGGAGGGTAAGCTGGAGCAGACAACGCTGGGGCCAGAACTGGGAGTTTCTGGGACAGCCCCAACTTCAAGCATTCTGTCCAATTATCTGACCACAGGCCAGAACTTGTGGGCTGATTTTTATTTTAGAAAAAAGGGTGAAATGAAGTCATAGGTGAGGGAAGAACACAGAGCTATCTCTTGGTTTTCGGGTAGCCCCCATGTCCACCCCAAGAAGCTCAGGTTAGGAGGTGATGAGGATGAGGATACGATGATGACTGAGGCCATCACTTATAAGGGCTTATGACCTCCTTGGCACATAGCAGGCTTTGTGTGTTATATCTGATGAGCCTAGTGCAGCATGTGGACTCTGAGGCCTTGGCCCCTTACTCCATGAAACCATTCTCTGTGCCTCAGTTTCCTTGTCTGTCTATATATATATAAAGAGCCAGGATCTGTAATGTCCAAAATGACTGAATGGATAACAGAATACCAGAAGTCAGTCCTTCAGTCAGTGCTGGACTCAGTCAGTCCTCTGGCGACCCAGCACTGACTGCCACCACTGTAGGCACAGCAACCCAGCACTGACTGCTGAGGGGATGTGGATCAGGCCTGGAGAGAGGCCCAGAGAGAGAAGTAGGGTCTGATCTGCAGCCTCCATGGCAGCTGTTAATCAGCCCTTGCCTCTCTTTCTCTCCAGGTGTCATCAGCAGCCATGGGGGCTGCTGATTAGCCTTGCCTCTCTGATCAGGCCCAGAGATATTGACTGGCATAGAAACTGACCAATCAAAACCAAATCTGAAAAACAAACAAACAAACAAATCTGGGTAAACTTCGAGGGGTGAATGGCTGCCTAGGAGGCGGAGCTTTTGACACTGACTGGCATAAAAACAACCAATCAAAACCTAATCTGGGTGAACTGTGAAGGCAGAACCTAAGATGGGGGCTGAGGAGAGGTTTTAAGGGCAACAGCTGTTTAGTGTAAGGTGTAAGAAAGCAGTTCAATTTTTAATGACCGATTTAGTAGTATAGTGCATATGGCTGGCTACCAGTCCAGATATAGGGATTATGTATTTTTGTCTGCCAAAAGTATCTCCTCCTGATGAAAAAGACTTCCCTCCCCCATTTAAGCAATCCTATCCTATATAATCTATCTATACTTATAAAAGGGTAATATGCTAATTAGACCAGTTGACCAGCCATCTTCCAGTCATCCGACTTCCTTTGGACAAAGCCATGGTTGTGAGGGTCAAGGCAGAGGAGGTTAGGGGCGGTCAGGCCAGCAGGGGAGGGCAGTTGGGGGGCAAGATAAGGCTTACATGGGAGGCAATTGGGGGCAAGATCAGGCTGGCAGGGAAGGGCAGTTAGGAGCAATCAAGCAGGCAGGCAGAGGGGTTAGGGGCAATCAGGCAAGCAGGCAGAGGCAGTTAGGGGTGATCAGGCAGGCAGGCAGGTAAGTAGTTAGGAGCCAATAGTCCCAGATTGTGAGAGGGATGTCCGATTGGAGAAGGTGAAGGTTGAGCTGAGGGAACCCCCTTCCACATGCATGAATTTTGTGCACCGTGCCACTAGTAAAGGTATAATAATAGTGCCTCCCACACAGCTGGTGTGGTTCAGTGGTTGAGCACTGACACATAAACCAGGAGGTCATCAGTTCGCTTCTTAGTCAGGGGACATGCCCAGGTTGCAGGCTCAATTCTCAGTGTGGGGAGTGGAGGAGGCACCTAATCAATGATACTCTATCATCATTGATGTTTCTATCTCCTTCTCCCTTCCTCTCTGAAATCAATTTAAAAATATATATATTTTAAATAGTGCCTCGCTCATAGACCTGTTGTGAGAACACAAAAAGCTCACACTTGTCATGGGAGTATGCATGCAATAAACATTAGCTATTGTTGACTATGACTCATCCATAACAAAGAATGAAATCTTGCCATTTGCAACAGTATGGATGGATCTAGAGGGTATTATACTAAATGACAGAGAAAGACAAATATCATATGAATCATTTATATATATAGAAACTAAAATAAATAAATAAATAAACATACCAGAGACGAGCTCATAGATACAGAGAACAACCTGATGGTTGCCAAATGGAAAGGAGGTGTGGGGTGAGTGAAAAAGGGAAAGGAATTAAGATATACAAACTGTCAGATATGAAAAACAGTCACAGGGATATGTCCTACCAGGTTTGGCTCAGTGGATAGAGCATCAGCCTGCGGACTGAAGGTCCCAGGTTTGGTTCTAGTCAAGGGCATGTACCTTGGTTGCGGGCACATCCCCAGGAGGAGGTGTGCAGAAGGCAGCTGATCAGTGTTTCTCTCTCATCAATGTTTCTACCTCTCTATCCCTCTCCCTTCCTCTCTGTGAAAAATCAATTTTTTTTTAAAAAAAAACACAATCGCCCAGACCAGTTTGGCTCAGTGGATAGAGTTTCGGCTTGCGGACTGAAAGGTCCTAGGTTCGATTCCAGTTGGGGGCATGTACCTTGCTTGCGGGCACATCTCCATTGTGGGGTGTGCAGGAGGCAGCTGATCGATGTCTCTCTCTCATCAATGTTTCTGGCTTTCTATCTCTCTCCCTTCCTCTGGAAAAAAATCAATAAAATATATTAAAAAAAACAAAACACAATTACGGGGATGTAAAGTACAGCACAGGGAATATAGACAATAATATTGTAATAACTGCATATGGTGTCAGGTGGATACTAAACTTATCAGGGTGAAAATCTAACTTATTTGTAAGTTATATAAATGTCTAATCTCTATGTTATACAGTTGAAACTAATATAATATCATATGTCAATTGTAGTTGAAAATAAAAAATAACAATATGATTATAATTGTTAATCCTTATAATAACCCAGTGAGGAAAGGGCTATAGTATGCCCACTTTACAGATGAGGAACTCAGGGAAGTAGCTAGGACTCAAATCAGGGTGGTTTCTCTGAGTACAGCCTCTCTTGACCAATTCATGAGCAAAAGCACAGGTTAGCGGTATGTGCACAAACTTTATAGACAAATGGCTGTCACTGACTAGTTGTGTAAATGCAAGTGAGCTGTTTAACCTTCAGTGCCTTGATTTGCTCATCTATAAAGTGGATGTCCTGCCCCACAAGGTTGTTGGGGAAAGTACATGAGTTACTAAGTGCTTGGAACTACTAGTTATGGCCTCTTCTCTGGCCCTGCCCTCCTTTTGTCCTATGGCCACCAGGCTTACAAATGCACTCTATCCCCTGCTCACACTGGGCTCTGTCTGCTGGGTCCCTGGGGCCCAGGGGCTCCGTGTCTTCCTAAGGGTCTGGGTGGCAACAAGTAGATATGAGTCAACAAACAGGCACCAAGCAACCCCTCCCCTCTCTCCCTCCACCACCATCCTCCCCACCCCATCGCCCCCACTTAGGTGTGGCTGTCCAGGGGGAATTTCTACCAGGGTAGGAGAACTGGTCAGACCACTGAGGACAAATAGTTTCAGAGAGGTATGGCTTTTGAGGCCTCTTAAAGGAGATAACATGGGCTTCATGCCTTTGAAGGGTCCGAAAAGCCATGCCATATTAAGTACCTGCCATGCCCATGAGAGCTGCTGTCCTTGCCTATTGCATCCACATATGGATTTTTCTGTTTCAAGGGCAAAAGAAGGTCAAGGAGGGGAAAGAGAAAGTGTCTGAGGGAGGGAATCTGTAACCTGGGGAAGAGAGCCTACCCTAGGGGCAGAGGCCTGCTCGGTCTAGCCTGAGCCCAGAGGAGACCTAAGAGGTATTTTATGGGTCAAAAGTAGCTCTCTGCGCCTTGGTATGTAGATAGCTGGGGATGGGTGGAGGAGAGGCCTCATCCGGCCAGATGGCGGCTGAAGGTGGCGCTCTTCACCCAGTCCAGCGGCCTCTGGAGGACACACTGGGCAACAGCCCCACCTGGTGGACGGATGTTCCACCAAGGCCAGGGAGCGTGGAGGAGAGAAGCATGGGGAGGAAGGGATGATGCCGGAGGTTTAGAGGTGGAAGGACTTTAGGGTCTCCTCCAAAGCATGTGCTCTAGACTCTCTTAAAGGAGGAACTTCTTCAGGAGGAAATTAGGTAGTTATTTGTTAGAAAGTTCTTATGCTTGTTAGAAACCTGCCTCCACTCGTCCCCCCTTCATGGGGGCTTCCACAGGCAGCTGTATTTGGACACAGTTATAATATCCCTCCTAAATGTTCTCCACATGTGGCTCAGCCTTGCAAAGTGTGATTTCAATCTTTCGCCCACTATGTCTTCTTTCTTCGCGTGGTTATTCTTCTTTAATATACTAACTCCCAAGGAATTTCTTCCAATTCTGTACCCACGCCATCCTCTCCTCACACTAGCAGCATCATTTTTAAACACATCTTTGGGTTGCAACTTCCCTGCTGTTCAGGGAATGATATGTTGAGGAAGCTGATGCTCTGCTTTGGGGGTTCAAGGAGACATCAAGAGCACAGGCTTTGAAATCGGAGACCAGTGTTCACATCTGACCTCTGCCACTACTAGCTGTGGGGCCCTTGGGCAAGTTTCTTAGCCTTTCTGAGCCTGTTTCCTCATCTGTAAACTGGGAGTGGAGGTATTTACAGCCTGAAGATGCGGTTAACAGTAACTGAGATTAAGCAGACAAAAGATTTAGGACAGCTTCTGGCGCCATCACCCCGCTCCTAAGTGGCCTTATAACCACAGTCCTCTGAGGAATGCAGGGCTGCAGGGAGTGCTTTGGGGTAAGGTGAAAGGGCAGGATAAAAGGAGACTTTCTAGAGTTAGGCAGCCTTTCCCCAGCAGCATGAAGCCCAGGTGAAAGCCCCAGAAAGGTTACCTCGTTCTTATACCATTTCCAGCCTGTCTCTGGCCACACCCTCGTGCTGAAATGGGGTAGGCCCTGACAGCTCTTTAAAACTCAGAGGGTTTAAATGTCTTTGAGGGCAAGAGAAACACACCAAAATAAACACATCTACCCGCTGGGCACTGAAAGGGAAACTTGGCAGGGGCCCCAGAACTTTCCCCACCCCAACCCTCCCTAAACTTCCTCTTGTGGTTTCTCAAGAGTACAACCTGTTCTCTCCCCTGAGTCAGAAGTGTGCCGGGTGCAGGGGACTGGGGTACACGAAAGTTCCCATCATTGCACCCACCTATGATGAGGAGGAAGGGGGGTATGAGTGGCAGAGGAGCAGCCTGGAGGCCAACACAGTTCTGAATGTCCACTTTCTCCTTACCTGTTACCATCCCCCAACACACACCCCTCTCTCAAAACACATGGTGGGGTGGACTGACTACAGGCAGAGAAGACAGGCTCTGGGCTTCCCCAGATCCGAGCAGAGGGCTCTTGTGAGAAACCTAGAGTCTCAGAAAGGTAATGGGAAAATGGCTGGAATCCATGGAACCTCTGTCCTGTGGCCTGGTTTTTATAATGGCCACTGTCCCAGCCTGCCTAGAAGTATGGGGTCAGATCCACCAAGGCAGCTTTGGGATGCAGCAGCTGTGGGGAGGAGGTGAGTATCTTAAGACTGCTTCCAATCCTTGACCGCTTCCTTAGTCAGCTACCAAGAAGGGCTGCTCCTCCTGGAATCTAGAATGTGAGGTTCTCTGCTATTCCTTCTTTTCTTTTTTTAATACTTTTATTGATTTCAGAGAGGAAGAGAGAGGGAGAGAGAGCTAGAAACATCAATGATGAGAGAGAATCATTGATCGGCTGCCTCCTGCATGCTTCCTACTGGGGATTGAGCCTGCAATCTGGGCATGTGCCCTTGAATGGAATCAAACCCAAACCCAGGACACTTCAGTCTGCAGACCAACACTCTATCCACTGAGCCAAACCAGCTAGGGCTCTCTGCTACTCTTAAAGATTCCTAACAAAAGAGGTGTCTTGGTTTCCCATCTCCCAGATTCTAGCACATCACATCCATATTGAGTTCTTTCTTACATCAAATCCTGGTCTATTCCTCTTGGTGACTAGGGTTAAGGCAGTGGTTGGAGAATTCATTAGTCAACAGAGCAGCAAATCAAGGCTCGAATGTGGCTCTCAAGCTGTAGTTTACCGACCACTGGGCTAAGGAAACACACACACCCACACACCCACACACACAGCCATTAGGACAGGATATAGGATACTAGCTCTGTGCAGTCATCCCAACCCTACCAACCCTACTCTAGACCTGCTGGGGGTCCCTGTAAAATGCATCAGCACAAATGCTCAGCTAACAGATTATTCTCCTCTGTATCACCCAAGGTACCAGACCATGGAGTCCTTTTTGGACACTCCGAGGCCACTGGCTCCAGTGCACACTCTGTGTGGTCAGTCAAGGAGGCAGGTCTGCCTACTGGTTAAGAACAGGGCCTTCCCAGTCAAATGGGAATAGGTTTGAATCCCAGCCCTGCCATTTCCTTCTGTGGTCCTCTTTAGGAATAGTACTTCTTTCCTCTTTTCCTGAATCTCCTCCAAGTACTTACCTCATAGGACTGCTCGGAGAATTAAATAAGACATTACACCTAAAACATTGAGAAGAGTACCTGACAGAGCTATATAAGTGTGAGCTAGTATTCTGAACCCTTGAGGGAAGGAAAGCAGGAAAGAGAAGGTGTTTGAGACCATGGAGGCCATGGTCTCAAGGACTGGGCTTAGAATGGAATCCACCCAGAAGTCTCAGAGATGCTTTTCATTCTAAAGTTCAGGCGGTAGACACTCTGACTTGTTTACCACTAAGTCCTCAACATCCAGCCTATGGATTCATAAATTGTTAGTCATCTCCCAAAGGAGCCTGGGAATTGAAAGAGCAGAAATGCGATGGGGGAGCCGGTTTTCTTCACTCAAAGAGAACTGGGGTGAGGGGCATAAAGCAAGGATTTGTTAAAGGAAATAGTCCTGGAGTTCAGAGATGAGGAATGGATGCTCCAAGATTGTATGGATTGTCACATAATCCCCAGGTGAACCCTCCCAACTGTAGCTAAGACTTTCTGGGTTTGGGGGAACCAGCCCTCTCCCTGAATTCATCCTGTTTATAACCACCTCTTTTTCACACCTAGATACAGGGTTAAATCTGGGTACCCATTATCTCAATGCTCAACACCACAATCAGAGTTCAGTACAACCTTGTGGAATGAATAAGTGCTAATGTCCTTTTCTCTCTGAAGCCTTCCCAGCCTGCCAGCTTGATGCCTTATCGCTGTTGTTCATGACCCACACTAACTGTAGGTGAATAACACCATTGCACTCTCAGCATCCAATACAACCCCAGACATATAGAAGGTGCTCAATCAATGTTTGGAAATGAATACATTAATTCCCTTAGTAAAAGCAATTGCTCTCTTCAGTTATTCCTCTTGACAGAAGGGGCTAAGGCCTTCGTTTGTGTACCCATCAGATGCTAGAGGATGAACACTGAGGGGCTCTTTTCCTCCCAGTCCTGTCCTCTGGCTTCCTCCCTCAGCCCTAGCTGGCAGGAGAACCCCAAGGCTGCCTGCCCACACTGGTTCTGCCCTCCTACTCACCTCCCACCACTATCTCTGATGTATGAAGAACAACAGCCCACTGGGCTTCCAGATCAGCGTGGAAGGGGGCTGTGTGGACATACAGGGCACTCGGGGGTTTTGGTGGGGCTTCTCTGCCCTTCACTAAGAAAGTGAGCCGAGTTCTGAAGGACAACCGGGAGGTGATGAGAGCATCAGAGATGACCTCCTCAACCCACCCACCTCCCATCCCCGGCTCTGGGAGTCCAGCCTGAGCTTGGAGGTCCCAGCAAAGGGGGGTGCTGAGCCCCCTTTATCTTGGCTTCTCTAGCCTTCAAGCCTACCTCCTTGGCAGGTGAGCCCCCCGAAGCATCTATTGTGGCCGAAGACACTCTCTCCCGAAGCCTCCGACTTCAGTCTTGGGGAGTTGAGGGGTGGGGTCGCAGCCTTCAGCTGTGGGAAGGGGCGTGAACTCGCTCTGGAGCCCCAATAAAATGAGTCTCCACCCCCGCAGGCGCGGTGTGTTTACAAAGTTCTAGCCGAGCCGCAGATCGCGAGTTTTAAGCTGGGCAGGAAGTGGGGAAGAGGGGGCGGGGGAGACAAAGGGGGCTAGATGCTCTGCTCAGCTAAGTTAAGGCCTGAGACCTCGTGCGTGTGCCCTGGATGAGAGGGTGGAGGTACCCCTCAGGCTCAGGTGCGTGTGGTCGGGAAGGTGCGTTTCCAGACTTCTGCCTGCAGGGCATTCGCCACTCAATCACGTGCTACCCTGGGAATAAACAACAGTAGGCGATGTTTCTTGACCTCTTACTGTAAGTCTAGCACCTTAATAGACTCTATTTATATTCGCTTGTTCCCGCCCCTCCCGCGCCTCCCTCTCTCCCCCCCCCCCCGCTATCAATCACGCCCATTTCACGAAAGAGGAAACTGAGGCACAGTGAGGTTAGGGCTTGTGCCCGGATGCCACAGCTAGCGATATTAGAATTTCAAACCCAGCGTCTGCGTCCTGTCAGGCACCTGCAAAAGAAGACTAAGGCGCGATGCGGGCCTCGCAAGAACCCCCATCCAGAGGGGCTGGCGAGCAAGTGAGTAAAAACCCCGCAGGCACCGCAGGCCCTGGGAATGAGGCGGGCAAGGGACCGAGCCTCCCGCCTTCTGCGCCTCCCAGCTAGCCCGGTAAATACCGGCGGACTGAGGACAGCAGGGTGCAATGGAAGACCTGGCTAGGCTGCAAGTGGGTCATTGGCGGAATGTAGACTCGCAGCACAACGTTAAATGTCCCCAAATTTCCCGCTCCAGAAGAATCACCTGGAGAGGTTAACAATACGTAGTCTCGGGCCCCTCCCGCAGACAGTGAGTCTCTGGCACTGGGCGGGATCTAGCCAGGGGTGGCTAACAGTCACGTTTGGGGTGTTCTAGGGATATGCTCTTTATGAGAAACGATTTCGTGGGGAAAGAGGTGTGCAGGAGAGGTCGCATTTTCCGAGCCAGTTTCGAGGCTCACATCAACCCGTCGTCCAATGTAGGTCACGTGAGCCGGGTCATCAGAATCCCTCCCTCTCCCTCCTCTTTCCCCCTCCCCCCCCGTTGGGCTTTGGAAACCCAGAGGTGCAAGCTCCGCCCCGCCCCGCCGGACGACTACAAATCCCATCCTGCCCTGCGCTCGTGCACGTTACGCCAGAGCAAGATGGCCGACACGATGGCCACTGCGGGGGCTGGCAGCTCCGGAACGGTAAGGGCGGGAGGCTTGGGGTTGGAGCTGAAAGAGTCGGAGCATTCTGCAACTTTCCCCTAGCAGGGGCCACAAGCTCATACCCAGACATCCAGCACCACCATGAGCTCCGTATGGAGGAGGGTCTTTCAGGCCATATATGCCCCCCCTCTTTGGGACTTGGCGGCGGCCTCCTGAGTTGGTCGACCTGTGTGCTGATTGGTTCGTTTCGGGGTTGGGAACCCGGAACACCTCCTGATTGGTCCGAAGAGGCCGTTTCCGCCTTCTTATTGGCTAGCCAAAGTTGGGAGGGATTCCTGTTTCAAAATATTATCTTTCCTACTTTCCGGTGCTGTTATCCTTTGCCCTCTCCTCAGCATCATGTGTTATTATTTTAATTTCCCTTGTTAGTGAAGTGGTGTGCAGATGGAAGGAACAAGAGAGATTTTTTTTTCCCCGAGAGAAATAAATTCAGTCTCATCATACGTGTTTCAACTATATATCCTGAAAATCTGCTAAAATAGAAAGTAAGAAACAGCCATTTGTGTTATTAGAATTTTACATTTTAGGGAAGCAAAAAGGCTGTCTCCGTATTTAGAGTTCCTTGCCTGCTCAATTATTAGTTATTTGGCTATTACATTTTGTTAAGCACTGGTAAAGTAAGTATTTAGCAAATGAATGTTTGCTCTCCATGACGATGTGTGAACTATGTGATTGCATCTTTGTTTAGTGGATGAAAATCTCTCTTTCTGGGCTGCTGATTCACAGAGATCAGGAGGTAAACAGTCCACTAACCCTGCTGACAATTACCATCTGGCCCGGAGGCGAACCCTGCAAGTGGTTGTGAGCTCCTTGCTGACAGAGGCAGGGTTTGAGAGTGCTGAGAAAGCATCGGTGGAAACATTGACAGAGATGCTACAGAGCTGTAAGTATCAGGAACAATAGGCTTTCTTCAAGTCAACCAAACGTCAGTGCTGTGTCTTGCATTGTGATCGTGTTAGAGAGGATTTAAGATAAAGAACATAATCGAGTTACAGGCTTTAGAATCAGATAGACCTGGGTATAAGTCATCACTCTACCACTTAATAGTTGGGGCAAGTTGCTAGACCTCCTGACTCTTAATTTGCTCATTTATGAAATGGGATAATAATTTGCACCTCATGGAATTATGGGTTTAAGTGACATATATGTAAATCATTCGATGCTGGGAACATTGTAAGCTCTTGACTTGCAGGTGTTATTATTGCTGTTTATGTTCTATACTCAAAGATCTTATCATTTTATTGGAGAGTTAGGATTAATTTCTACAAAATAGATGCCACCACATAATATAAAATGCTGTATTATATACAAAGGGTAAGGGTGAATATTTTATAGAATAGGAAAAAAACACTTTTAAAAGGAAATGCCTTGAGTCCTAGCTAGTTTGGCTCAGTGGATAGAGTGTCAGCCTGCTGATTGAAAGGTCCTGAGTTCAATTCTGATCAAAGATACATGCCAGAATTATGGGCTCCCCAGTGGGGGGGCGTACAGGAGGCAGCAGATCAATTATTTTCTCTCATCATTGATTTTTTTTATCTCTCTCTCTCTCCCTTCCTCTTTGAAATCAATAAAAATATATTAAAAAAAAAAAGAACCCGGAAGATTTAGGATTTTAGAATGGTCTCATACTGGCTTTTCTGCATATACAATGTATTTCCATATTTGGGCCTTTTAGGAGCTAGGATGGGATGAGGATGGGGGTACCAATACTTATGAATGGAAGTGAGAGAAAGGTTTAGGCAGAGGGAGAAATTGAACTCCAGCTCACTCCAAACAAAACATTGACCACTGCCATGGGGAGCTCTAGGATGATAATTGCCATCAGATATGCCACATCAGGCAGAAAAGGGCTCTGCCTTTATACTTTGGTCTTGATTAGTCACTAGATGTGGACTGCCCCAGGAAGGGCAAGTTCGAGGTGAGATGGCTCTCTGTCATTTGGAACTTCTACATACCAAATGTTTTCCTAAAGCAGTGATTTTGGACTTTTTTGATCTTAGAACCTCTGTGGATTCTTAAATATTTGAGGACCCTGTGGAGTTGTGTATAAATGGGATGGAGATATAAAGATAAATATATATATGTATATATTTTGCCACATTAGAAAGTAAAACAGAAAATTTTAAAACATGAGAGTGAACAGGCATATGATCCATTATCCATCAGAGCCATGATGTCATCCCAGGTGAGATAGCCTCAGAGAATGAGTAGAAAAATAAAAAAATCTTAATTTGATTATGAGCCCTAGCTGGTTTGTCTCAGTGGATAGAGCATTGATTGCCCTGCAGACTAACGGGTCCCAGGTTTGATTCTTGTCAAGGACACATGCCCAGGTCGTGGGCTCAATCCCCAGTAGGGGGCGTGCAGGAGGCAGCCAATCAATGATTCCTTCTCATCATTGATGTTTCTATCTTTCCCTTCCCCTTCCTCTCTGAAATCAATAAAAATATATTTTTTTAAACAATTGATTATAAAAACATTTTGACCTCTGGATTTTAGAAAAGTTTCTAGAGTTGCCTAGGGATTCCAGACCATGCTTTGAGAACTTTTGTCTGAAAGGAATAGACTAATAGTTCCCATTAACCCCCCTCCCTCAACCCTCTGCAAGTAAACAGATGATGCCCACCGTTTTTCTGTGTAGAGGCTAGTATTAGTGGGTTGCTCAGGGTAGCATGGCAAGTTGGTGATAGGTTTTCAGTAAGACACCTTTCCCTACTTGCTTTTATCTTCTGAACCTTTTGGATCCCTTACATCTAATGAATTCTGTGGACCCATTCCCAGAAAAGGTGTGTGTGTGTGTGTGTGTGTGTGTGTGTGTGTGTGTGTGTGTTTAAAATTGAGCACAATTTTAGGTTTCATGGAACTTCCCATCCCTTTGAAGCTCATTCATGGAGTCCGCTTCATATCTTCCTCTTTCTTTGAAGGACTAAAGCATGACTATTAAACAGAGGTTCAGCTTTAGGCAGACAATAAGACCTTTTTTTTCTTGGTTGCAAGATATACGTAACATAAAATTTATTTAACCATTTTTAAGTGTACAATTCAGTGACATTAAATATATTCACAATGTTGTACAACCATTAACACTATTCATTTCCAGAACTTTCATTATTCTAAACAGAAACTCTAAACTCATAAATGATAATTCCCTAGTCACCTCTCCCCTGTGTCGCTGGTAATCTCTAAGCTACTTTTTGGCTCTATGATTTTTTTTTCTGTCATATTAATAGAATCTTAAAACATTTGACTTTTTGTGTCTGGTTCAGTTCACTTAGCATAATGTTTTCAAGGTTCATCCATGTTGTAGCATGAATCAGTACTTTGTTCCTTTCTTTTAAAATTAATTTATTTAAATAAGTTTTTGTTGATTTGAGGGGGAGAGGGAGAGAGAAGGAAGGAAGGGAGGGAGGGAGGAGGATAAAGAGAGAGGGAGAGAGAGGGAGGTAGGAAGGAAGGGAGGGAGGGAAGGAGGGAAGGGAAGGAAGATCTATCGGCCACCTCCATTATGAAACACAGGCATGTGCCCTGATTGGGAATCAGACTGGTGACCTTTCGGTCACGGAGCCACACCAGCCAGGGCTACTTCATTCCTTTCTTATGGCTAAATAACATTCTCTTGTATGGATTGACCACATTTTGTTCATCCATTCATCTTTTGATGACACTTGAATTGTTTCCACTGTAAGGCTATTGTGAATAATGCTGCTATGGACATTGGTGTACAAGTATCTATTTATGGTCCTGCTTACAATTTGCTTGGGAATATACCCAGGAGTCGAGTTGCTGGCTCATGTATTAATCCTTTGCTTACCTTTCAGGGAACTGAGAATAAGACTTTATGCCTTTGATTCTTTCCCAGACATTTCAGAAATTGGGAGGAGTGCCAAGTCTTATTGTGAGCACACAGCCAGGACCCAGCCCACGCTGTCAGACATTGTGGTCACTCTTGTCGAGATGGGTGAGTGCACAGTTTCCAGCTCTTTGGTGCAGCTGAGTTGGAGTTATGGGGGAGAGAGGAGTGAGCCACATCTGCTGAGTGTTTTTTAATTCCCTTATGGTTCTTCCGGTCAGTTTCTAGCTTGAGGGGGTTACCAACTGAGGGTTCTTCTGACCCATTTAAGAGACCTCCTAACTCCCTGGTGGGGATCTGCTGGCAGCAAAATGCTTGAGTGGGGAGTTTAAGCTATTTCAGTACAAGGTTCCTCTCCCAAGTTCAGTATCTGGGGGTCTGAGGCAGTAACTTTTGTTTTCCTATTTCTTAGGTTTCAATGTGGATACTCTCCCTGCTTATGCAAAACGGTCTCAGCGGATGGTCATTACTGCCCGTAAGTGACTTTGAACAGAGGTCCTCAGTAAGTGCTCAGTTAATGCTTGTGCAGTGAATTAATTAAACAGGGCAGGGATCTATTTGTTCAGCTACTTCTTTATTGCAGGCTTCCTTCCATCATTTGGGGCTACCTGTAACATCATCTTTGTTTGGGCTAGGCCAGTGGTCGGTAAACTTGTTAGTCAACAGAGCCAAATATTAATAGTACAATTACTGAAATTTCTTTTGAGAGCCAAATTTTTTAAACTTAAACTTCTTATAATACCACTTCTTCAAAATAGACTCACCCAGTCTGGTATTTTGTGGAAGAGCCACATTCAAGGGGCCAAAGAGCCACATGTGGCTCTCAAGCTGCAGTTTGCCAACCACTGGGCTAGTGGGACTGGGACGTAATGTTCAGTCACTAGAAAGGAAAACCATCTCTGAGATGTTGCCGTGATTCTTGTGCTTTAGACCCCAGAAGGGCAGTTGATGCTGCTTGAGAAGTACTCTAGTTCTTCCTTAGATCAAGAGTCTGTAGGCCTAATGTGGCCCACCACCTATTTTTGTAAATAAAGTTTTATTGGAACACAGCCATGTGTACTTACCTTTGATTGCTTTGTGCTATAATGGCTGAATTGAGCAGTTGTGACAGACTGTATGATTTGCAAAACCTAAAATATTTACTCTCTTTGATTCTATCAAAGGCACAGTTTGACGACATGTGCCTTAGATAGAAACTGGCTGCTATAAACTGAGCTGGGAGTAACTAGTGTGGGCTGCTTGGACCTGGGGAGACTTCACTTCATTTTTTCCCACCACTGTTTTCTAGCTGACATCTTATGAAGATCTTCCCCCTCAAGTAGCAGTGAAGGTGCCATTTTTAATCCCATGCTTACTTACCCTGGTGTGCTGTATGACTTTGTTTTCTGGGTTGTATGAAAAGAGAGTTAACATGCCGAAACCGGTTTGGCTCAGTGGATAGAGCATCTGCCTGCAGACTGAAAGGTCCCAGGTTCGATTCCGATCAAGGGCATGTACATTGGTTGTGGGTGCATCCCCAGTAGGGGGCGTGCAGGTGCAGGAGGCAGCTGATTGATGTCTCTCTCTCATTGATGTTTCTAACTTTCTATTCCTCTCCCTTCCTCTCTGTGAAAAATCAATAAAAATATATTTAAAAAAAAAGAAAGAAAGAAAAAGAAAAAGAAAGAAAAGAGAGTTAACAGCTCATCTAACTCGTTGGCCACTTAGCAGCCTCAGTGTGCTCTTTTGTGATGTGAACATTATCACAGCAAATCACTCGCCTACCTAAGAGGCTTGCAGGCAGATTGTTGTAGATGAGAATGTCACCCAGGGTCATTCATCAGGGCTGGGAAGGTGGGGTGACCTAAGGTCCTTAATTCCTTAAAGACCTTTTTAAAATAGAAATATAAAGTATCGGTTGTTCAGAAAATTGAGACCCAGCATTTACTTTGAGAAAAAGAGGGTTTGGGTAGAGACCCAAGACCTTGGGTTGAAGAGTAACCAGTTGTGTGACTATGTTGCAGCTCCAGTGACCAATCAGCCAGTGACCCCCAAGGCTCTCACTGCAGGGCAGAACCGACCTCACCCACCGCACATCCCCAGCCATTTTCCTGAGTTCCCGGACCCACACACCTACATCAAAACTCCGGTGAGTGTGGAGGATATAATGGGGGCTATAACTGAGGGGAAATATTCAATTTCTACTGATTGTTGGGTCAAAAGCTTATTGATAAAAGGTGGACTTCAGAACTCAGTCTTTTTAATAAGTCTTTTCTTATTAATAAACAATTTGGCAAAGAAGAATTATGTTCTCCAGTTGGCTAACAAAAATATAGTTAACAAGAAATTGAAGCCTATTCTGCCAAAACGCTAATGGACCTAGCCACCTAGAGAAGAGACTGGAAGGGCACTCCAGAAAATACTCATAGTAATTCTCAGTGGGTCATGGATAACTCTTGTTGCTTTGTGTGTGCTTAGTTCTGAGTTTTCCCAAACTTTTTATAGAAAAGACTTATTTATTAAACTAGGGGGAATAAATTATTTAAACCATACTTGGTGATAACTTGAAATGAAACAGCGTAACTCTGAGTTCTGGGTCTGAATGAGCACAGATTGAGTTGTCTTCCATGGTTTAGATGTGTTCTCCTTCGCCACATTAGTAGTTTCGCCCTCCTTTGGGAAGGGTGGGGTGTGCAGAGGAGTCCCAGAAGCTCTCCCACACACTTCCTTTGTCCCTGCCTCCACAGCATGTGCTGGTGCAAATATGGCATCATGCGGGCGGGCAGGGCACGTCCTCCAGACATTTCTCCACACTTCAGGATACTGGGGAAAGGAATAACCACCATGGCAATACAGCCACTGGCCTTGACCTGTAATCTCTGTATTAGTGTCCTAGAGCTGCCTTAACAAAATGCCATACAGTACTAGGTGGCTTAGAACAACAGAAATGTATAGCCTTACAGTTCTGGAGGGCACATAGCCAAATTCAAGATGTTGCCAGGGCCATGCTCTCTCTGAAACCTGTATGAGACTCCTTCCTTGCCTCTCCTAGCTTCTGGTGGTTTGTGGACACTCTTGGCTGGTAGAAGCAGGACTGCAGTCCTCTGTTACATCTGTGTCTCTGTATTCACATGACCTTTTTCTTGCAATGGCATTGGTTGTATTGGAACAGAGTTCCACTCTACTCTTGTATGACCTCTTTGTAACTCATCACCTCTGCAATGACCCCATTTCCAAATAAGATCATATGCTGAGACACTGGGGGTTAGGACTTAAACACATTTTATTTTTAGGGGACACAATTCAGAAGAGATTGTGCCCAATCTCAGGGTGGTATGGCCATACACTTGGGACACAATTCAACCCATCACAGTCTCTTAACTCTTTTATAGTTTACTAGAAATTTGTGCACGGGGGATGGGGGGCTGTCGCTCAGTCCAGCCTGCACCCTCTCCAATATGGGACCTCTGGAGGGATGTCTGACTGCCCATTTAGGTCCGATCCCGGTAAGATCGGGCCTAAACGGGCAGTCGGACATCCCTCTCACAATCCAGGACTGCTGGCTCCCAACTGCTCACCTGCCTGGCTTCCTGTTTGCCCCTAACTGCTTCTGCCTGCAAGCCTGATCACCCCCTAACCGCTCCCCTGCCAGCCTGTTTGCCCTTGTCTTCCCCTGCAGGCCTGGTCCCCCCCGCCCTCCCCCAACTGCTCTCACCTGTAGGCCTGGGACCCCTCCAACTGCCTTTCCCTACAGGCCTGGTTGCCCCAAACTTCCCTCCTCTGCCAGCCTGGTCACCCCTAACTGCCCTCCCCTGTAGGCTTGATTGCCCCCAACTGCCCTCCCTTGCAGGCCTAGTCCCTCCCAACTGCCCTCCCCTGCTGGCCTGATCACCCACAACTACCCTCCCTTGCAGGCCATCTTGTGGTGTCCATCTTGTGTCCACATGGGGGCAGGATATTTGACCACATGGGGGCAGCCATTTTGTGTGTTGGAATGATGGTCAATCTGCATATTACTCTTTAATTAGATAGGATAGAGGCCTGGTGCATGGGTGGGGGACAGCTGGTTTGTCCTGAAGAGTGTCCCGGATCAGGGTGGGTGTTTCCTTGGGGCGTGGGGCGACCTGGGCAAGGGGCCTATGGTGGTTTAAAGGCCGGCCATTCCCTGGTGACCCAAGCGAAGGCCCTGATATCTGGGATTTATTTATCTTCTACAATTGAAACTTTGTAACCTGGAGCGGAGCCAAGCCTCCTGCTTGCTCTGTGGCCTCAACCATTCTGTTGGGATTTATTAATATTCTATAATTGAAAGTTTGTAGCCTTAAGCAGAGGCCAAGGCAGGCCAGGACTGCAGAAAGCTTGGTTTCCTCCATCACCTGCTCCCTCTAGCTACGTGGCTGCTGCCATTTTGTTGGGATTTATCTATCTGTAATTGAAACTTTGTAACCTGGAGTGGAGTCCTGGACCCTCCAGGGTATGCTGAAAGCTTGGCTTCCTCCATTGCCTCGAAAACCCAAGCTTCCCTCCTGCTCTCTCCGTGGCCAAGCCATCTTGGTTGGGGTTAATTTGCATACTCACTCCTAATTGGCTGGTGGTCATGCCTGGTGGG
Organism: Lasiurus cinereus; assembly: GCA_011751065.1. Taxonomy (NCBI): domain Eukaryota; kingdom Metazoa; phylum Chordata; class Mammalia; order Chiroptera; family Vespertilionidae; genus Lasiurus; species Lasiurus cinereus. The sequence goes on along the minus strand of JAAGEH010000470.1, from coordinate 1,694,416 downwards.
TGTGCCTTGTGGTATAGCAGAGGTGTGGTCAATTTGGATATTACTCTTTTATTAGATAGGATTTCTGTCAGTAAAAATACTAAGTACACTAGAGGCCTCGGGTCGGGGGAGGGAGGGTGTACCTTAGCCCAGCCTGCACCCTCTCCAATCTGGGACCCTTCAGGGGATGTCCGACTGCAAGTTTAGGGGTATTAACTCCAGCCATTAGGAAAATCACACAGAATGTCCTTGACATACAAAGAGTATGGTTTTATGAGTTGTTCTAATAATAATGGCCATTCCTTTAAATAATATCTGCTTACACACAATACAGCTGATACTATGTGAATTCAGAATGTTAATATCACAAAATCATAGAAGGTTACTGTCTAGTCCAAACTTTTATAAATATTGGCATTCCCTTTTCAAAGATTTTGAATGCTTTTTGTCCTAAGAAGCTTAACCAACTTTTGAGGCAACCCATTTTCTGTGAAAGGACTGGGGCATCCTGGTGGCAGGCGCCCCCTCAGGACTGGGGGACTCTGAGGGGACTGAGCACTGCCATTTTGTGGCTATGGGCGTCTGCCATCATTGTGACAGCATGACGGTCAATTTGCATATTCCCTCTTTATTAAATAGGATACTCCAATAAACATTCATGCTGACTTACATGAATATTATAATGTACTAGAGGCCTGATGCACGAAATTTGTACATGGTGGAGGATGTCCCCCTCAGCCCAGGCTGCGTTCTCTCACATCCAGGACCCCATGGGGTAGGATCCTTGGGTTTGGCCAGTGATCAGTGCCTATTGGGGCTTTCCTTCCCCCGGCTGCTAGCAGCTGGCCCCACCCTCACCACTGCCACTGCTTGCCATCTGTGGCGCTGGCACCTCCCCACCCCCTGCCACCAGTCACCTCCCTCTGTGGGCAATAGGCATGGGATGCAATGACTTGGCTGGCCTGGGCCTCCCTCTATTGAACGATTCTGGGGCGATGGCAAGGCCTCTCAACCAATCACATGGCACCCGCCTTGGCTGGTTTGGCGCCAATGTGTGTCATAATGTGGTCGTCCAGATGGCCATTCTGCTGTTCGGTCATTCAGTCAATTTGCATATTATGCTTTTATTATTCTAGACTACTGCACCAAAATAATGGGCATTAAAAATAATCTGACCCTTATTAAAGGTTCAAGAAACCTGTTTGCTCCTTTTTAGTTGCAGCCGTGTGACAGCCTCTGCCTTTTAGGTTTTGAACTCTTGGTATAATAAGTGATGGGATAATACGTTAGAGATCAGCTTTCTTTAATACTTTAGCAGCTCTCATAGTTGAAAAAGGTACATTACAAAGGTATATAGCATTGTTGGCTCCACTTAATAAATCACAAAATGGCCCTGGCTGGTTTGGCTCAATGGATAGATGGTCGGCCTGTAGACTAAAGGGTCCCAGGTTCGATTCCGGTCAAGGGCATGTACCTTGGTTGCAGGCACATCCCCAGTAGGGGGTGTGCAGGAAGCATCAGTGTTTCTCTCCCATCGATGCTTCTAACTCTCTATCCCTTTTTCTTCCTCTATGTAAAAAATCAATAAAATATATTTTTTTTTTTAAATCACAAAATGAATTTGGTTCAATCACAAAATGAATTTGCATCATCTAATTATTTGAAGAATTTTGTTTAAAATTTTCTATTCAATTTCCAACTTTTTGAATCTTAAACAGTGCTCTCTCTTTTAAAAAAAAAATATTTTTATTGATTTCAGAGAGGAAGGAAGAAAGAGAGAGAGAAACATCAATGATGAAAGAGAATCATTGATCAGTTGCTTCCTGCATGTCCTCACTGGGGATCAAGCCTGCCATACAGACATGCGACTGAGAATTGAACCTTGACCTCCAGGTTCATAGGTTGATGCTCAACCATTAAGCCACACCAGCCAGGCTCAAATAGTTCTTTTAAAAATGATGAGAAGTCTTGCATTTTTAATGTTTGTAATAAGTATGTTCAAAATCCAGTCAAATTATTCATTTTGGGGTGATTTTTAAACATGTCAGAAAGCCTTGTTTCTATGTTTAAGTGCAAATATGGAAACTGTATGCAGGCTATACACTTGAATTAACATTGACAACTTCACAACAATGGAAATGTTTTTAAGCACCTCCTTTAGAAATCCCATCTCCATACCACAAAGAGTAGTTAATTACTTTTTTGGTCATTGTTACAATGTCACCTATACCATCACAATTTAAAATGTTTTGGCCCTAGCTAGTTTTGCTCAGTGGGTAGAGCGTTAGCCTGCAGACTGAAGGGTTCCAGGTTTGATTCCAGTCAAGGGCACATGCCTGCGTTGCGGGCTCGATCCCCAGTAGAAGGTGTGCAGAAGGCAGCCAATCAATGATTCTCTCTCATCATTGATGTTTCTATCTCTCTGTCCCTCTCTAAAATCAATAAAAATATATTTAAGAAAGTAAAAATAAGTAAAAGGTGAAAGGATATGGAAACAGCAAAGCTGGGCCTCAGGGAGGACAGGATGACCTGTTGGTATTACTCTATGTCTTTGCTGTTCTTTTCAGACATACCGTGAGCCTGTGTCTGACTACCAGGTCCTTCGGGAGAAGGCTGCATCCCAAAGACGTGATGTGGAGCGGGCACTCACCCGTTTTATGGCCAAGACAGGCGAGACCCAGAGTCTTTTCAAAGATGACGTCAGCACGTTTCCATGTAAGTCTAGCCCTCTGCAGACCCTGTCTTGTCATTTAAGATAATAGCACCTTCCTTTACTTTCAGCATGGTAGAAAGAAACAAATAAGCTTTGTCCTTGTCTTGAGTGCCTCTCATTCTTCAGATTTCTGGCTCTTTTTCCCAGTTCTTCAGGGCCTGTCCCTAACTGATGCCACAGAATAGTAAGGGCCTCTGTTGGGATTGGCTGCTTGAGGTACATCGAGTTTAGGATACCTCAAAAGTAACTGAGCTCTGGGCATCAGAGACACTCATGCAGCGGAAGTGGCAGCCCTGGTTGTAGAAGGGATGGTGGCAACAGGGGGGCAGAGCAGTTACAGAACACCTGCCGGGCTTTGTGCTTCACTGTGCCCTCACACAGGTGCCTTCTCACTGAATTTCCCATCTCAGCACTACCCTTTCGCCGTGTGGCCAAGCCGCTTTGTGTCCATAGGCCTCAGGTTTTCGAAAGGTGAACAAGGGTGGTCCATTCATTCAGCAAGTACTCGCCATGTGCCTGGCCCTGAAATAATAGCAGCTAAGTTATTAAGTGCCAGGTAGGTGCCAGTCATTTTCCCTAAACCAGCAGTCCCTAACCTTTCAGACCTCTTGGACCACCAGTGGTGACCGCTGTCCTAAATCATTCATTAAATCCTCTCAGGAGCCCACGAGGTATTGGTTATTACCACCATTACAGGAAGCTGAGGCTTATAAAGAGGAGAAAGGAAGTAACTTGCCCAAGGTCACACGACTAGTAATTTTCAAACTAGCCTTACGTGATAATCACATTCTACCATACACAGAGACCTGCTATTGTTTATTTATCTCATCAGTGATTTCTTCTCATCCTCAGTGTTGTTTGAAAGTGCCCTCTAGCTCAGTGGATATGCTTACATGCAGGGAGCTCTCAAAACCCAGTATTTGGACTTGACTCCTTCAGACTGATGGGCTCAAAATCTGTGTTCTAGAAATGAGGCTCAGAGGGGTTAACCAGGTGTCAGATCACAAAGCTGATGCTTCACTAGGATTCAGACCCAGTTCTGTCTAATTTTAGTCCCCCAGTTCTTAGGAAAAGTGGGCTCTTAACTTATGCTGCTCAAGTTCAGATCCCACTCTGCCCCTTGCTGTGTGCTGGAGGAAGTCACTTAACCTCTCAGCATGTCAGGTTCCATCTCTGTAAAACGGGGTTGGTGATAGTACTTGGCCATTTCAGTGGATTAAGATAGTACGTGTGAAGCCTGTAGGACATAGTGAATGCTTAGAGTGTGTCAGCCATTATTGTCATTGGGTGTTGCTTGCTGATCTGCTGTGAGGGCCTGAGCCAGCTGCAAGGACTCCATGACAGTGGCACTGTGCTCTCTTCCAATTCCACAGTGATTGCTGCCAGACCTTTCACCATCCCCTACCTGACAGCTCTTCTTCCATCCGAATTGGAGATGCAACAAATGGAAGAGACGGATTCGTCAGAGCAGGATGAGCAGACAGACACAGAGAACCTCCCTCTTCATATCAGCACGGTGGGTCCTGCCTTCTGCCTGCTTCAGAGTAGCCCCCAAACTAGCCCACACTGTCCGCAGCCTGTCACCCTGGGACCTGGACATGACCTACCCCAGGTCTCTGCCTTCATATTAGCCACTTGCAAGATGGGCCCTTGATGGTCCAAGTGTGATGTGATCTCTAGCTTGAGAGGCAAGTCCTGTCTTAGGGCTTCATTCATTCATTCATTTATTCAATAAATATTGAATGAGCGCCTGCCAGAGCCAAGCACAGTTCCAGGTGCGGGGGAATTAATAGGAGTTGCCTACACTCTCTTGGACACCGAGGCGCCAAGCTGTACGGCAGAGAAGACAGACCTGACCCTTGGAGTCAAACTGGTCTGGCTTTATTTTTTTATTTTCATTTTTTCCACTGTTCAACCTGCTTCAGTGCCTGCAACCTATGGGTAGAGACCAGGCAGTGGTTCAAGCGCAGCTTGCTCTGGCATGGGGCACTATGAGAGACCCAGGGGGACGGGCCTGCTATAAACCCAAACCTACACCCTGGTCTGGCTTTAAATCCAGACCGTGCTACTCCCCAGGCACGTTTCCCAGCATCTGAGTCTGCTTCCTCACAGTACAAATGGGAGCAAGAGCACCTCCCTCTTGGGGAAGCCGGAGCCCAAGATAAAATGAGCTCGCACACAGGTACCTGGCCCAGGGCAGCTCCCGCCCCCATTGCCCCTCCCTGCTGTTCTGGGCTGTACAACCACATGCTGTCGTGTAAAAAGTAAGGGAGAAGACTTGGAGAGAAGGATTCTAGCTACAAAGTTCTGTGCAATCGATTTGATAGGTTACTCTGTTGACCTGTTCAGAATGTACAAAAAGATGTATGGTGGCAGTTCTTTCTCCGGTCCTCATGCCCTGTTACCCACCTTCCCGCCTACAAAGCAACCAGTCACTAGCCTCTTTCTTATGTGTCCTTCTAGACTCTAGAGAGACAAACACAAACAGCAGGTCACAGGTGGTTTACCCCTTGCTGTATGCCCTCATCCATGCAGCTTGGCGGTCATTTCATAGCTGTGTAAACGAGCGTCCTCATCCCCATGCTCAGCCTCATCATGTTCCAGGGAGGCACCATGTGAGTTTAACCAGTCCCCTGTGGACCTGGGGTGGTTTTCACACACATTGCTACAGTTAATTAAGTAACTGGTATTTTAGGTTGTTCTTTTATCTGTTGATGGCAGCATATCTCTCAAGGACTCTTGCTACATAGTTTTTACTTAACCAGGTCTGGTTTCTCCATCTACTTGAACATAAAGTAGATGTTTATTTTAAATTAGTGTGTAATAAAATATTTTTCCCTCTCATTTGAACTAGCAGCTAATCCCAGGGTCTAAACATTTGCTCTTTCATGAGCACTGTACCCGTCATTTATTTACTTAGTGCCTGTTGGCATGTGCCAGACACTATTCTGAGAGCTTGGGACCCATCAGTGAACAGAACAAAGAAAACACCCGTCTTTTAGGAGCCTGTGTGTTGGCAGTGGGAGGGTGACAGTGATTGGACTATATAAGTGCATTGTTACATAGTTTATTAAAGTGCTACTAGAGAGGGAAGGTTTAGGGCAAAGGGTGGAGGCTTCAGGTTCAGAGTGCTCAGGGTAGACATCCTTGAGAACTGACATTTGAGCAGAGACTTGGAGGAGGCAAGGGAAGAAGGAAGCCAGGTGGTTATCTGTGGAAGAATGTTCTGGAAAGGGAACAGCTTGTGCCGAGCCCTGTGGAGCAGCAGGGAGGTGAGTGTGGGTGTGGCTGAAGAAGGAGAGAGGAAAAGTCACATCAAGACCTTGTAAGCAGGTTTAAGACTTGGTTTCAGGTCCCCTCCTTTCCGTCCGCTCCTTCCCCTCCCCTCCTTCCCCTCTGCTCCTTCCCGTCCCCTCCTTCCTCTCCGCAAAAAGAATTAAAAAAAAAAAAAAACTTGGTTTCAACTGGGTGAAATGGGAGTGGTGGGAGGCATGGTGGAGAGGAGGGACCTGTCTGAGTTACCTTTTTCCAGGATCGCTGACTGCGGTGAGGAGAAGGGACTGTAGCCAGGGCCGGCAGAGCATGGAGTGAGGAGGGAGATCAGCTAGGAAGCATTTGAGAAAGTAGTCTAGGCCAAAGGCCGTGGTGGGTCCTCACAGGATGGTCACAGAGGGCCACGGGCAGTGGCCAGATTCTGCCTGTATTTTGTTGAAGCAAGGCCAAGAGGTTTTCCTTACAGATTGAAGTGGGATGTCAGAGAAAGAAAAAATTAAAGAGTGACTGGAGTGTTGGTCTTGAACAACTGGAAGGCCAGGAGAGCTGCAGAAAGGGCTGTTTTACGCACAGGGGACGGTCCGGGGCTCAGGTTTAGGCACACGAAGTTGGAGGTGCCTACCTGACACCCCATGGCTGTGTGAGCGAGCCTGAGGGTTGGCACGCACGAATTGCCTGAGTCTGGCCTTCCATGGTTTTTACAAAATCTTGGTTGGTTTGGTACTTTACTCCTTTTACCTACTCCTATCCCTCTCCACCTCAAGGCTACCTGTCCCTGAGGGAGGCAAGGGAGTGGCGTTGCCAGAAGCTCTGCTTGCAGAAGAGAGGCTGTGTCCATGCTGGGACCACATCCTGGGGTGTGAGTCAGTGAGCCAGTGGAGGCGGCCTCAGTGCCCCCAGCAGGTCAAGACTGGCTTTTCTGCACCCTTATCACCTCCATCCTTATTTCAGGAAACACTTAAGGCACAATTGAAGTGAACTTCCAGTAACTCTAAGATAAGGTTTTGACCATGGAGAAATGATAAGAGGTAGATAGGGGATAGTTGCTAAATTAAGCCATAAAGAACTTTAGAAAGCTTAGGAACCAAATGTCCCTGGCAGGTCTGGTGTGAGTGAAGGTGATCTTGGGCACTCGCTTTCAGAAGAGCCTCCAGAAGCTCCTCTGTGTCTCTAAGTCACCTCGAGGTCCTGCTGAGTCAGGTGTTGGAGGGGTCCTGCATGGCACCGCACAGGGTCTCTGGGAGGGCACAGTAGATGGACAGTCTGAGCACGTGCAGCAGAACCCAGAAGTGACCCATCTCTTCTGGTTTGTGGAGCTAACTGTTGCCTGCCTGCTGGGCCAGCGGTCTCTGGGGGAGAGCTTGACATTCGTTTTGTGCCATCTGATTGTAATTCAGAGCCTCCACAGAACAGGAATCTCAGTGACTGAACCTTGGCCTGTCACCAGGGGGCGCAGTCCCACCAGCACCTCTGGTCACTTACAGTCTCTTAGGAATGAACTTCTAGGTCAATTTCTTTGTGTGATTTTGTCCCCTTTCCTCTGCGAGGCTCATTTTACAGAACTTAGAAGAGAGTATAAATAAGGAAAGAAGAATCAACCACCCATATTCTCAGAAACAGTTTTTTAAATTTCAACATACTACTTTTTTTTCTGTTTACACACAATTATGATTTTTTTTTAATTTTAATTGGTGTCATATTGAATTTGTGTAAATTTATGAACTTTTCTGCAAAATCCCTTTCTTCAAAAACCAAACTGAAAGACTGGATCCCCAGGTGGCAGATGGGAGTATGGATGATATTCCTGCATTGGTGCCAGCATGCTCTGCTTTGCCTTGGTGGGAAACCTCAAGGCTCTGTTGTAATATGATCACTGGTACCATGTTGCAAGTACCAGATAATTTGAGAATTTGGGGAGCCATCTCTGACGTTTTACATCAGCTTTGGTTCAGGAGAGGCCTCTGCATATAATTTTTCTTACCCCGTCTCAGTCCTGCAAAGGGTGAAGGCTTACTTCCCTTTTTCTTCATCTCCCCACGAGTTGGGTTTCCTTCTTGAGCACCTGAATTTTAGCCCCACACCTCCTGCCCCTCCCTGGTCGCCATTCTTTCTAACTCACGCCCTGTCTTGCCAGGAGCTCAGGGTTCTGTGTTCTGTGCTCCACTGTGGGAGCTGTTGGCCTCACCTTCCTCTGATAGCCAGTGCTGCCTGGGCCTCGTTTCATCTTAGGCCCTTTAGAAAGTTAAGTGGTCCCTGAGCTTCCAATCTCCCCCGGAAAGGGGCGCTACGATTTCTTTCCTTATGCCGTTGGTGTTTTGCTTTATTTCGGCTTTTGCTCAAAGGATGACTCTGGAGCCGAGAAGGAGAACACCTCTGTCCTGCAGCAGAACTCCTCCTTGTCAGGGAGCCGGAACGGGGAGGAGAGCCTCATCGATAACCCCTACCTGCGCCCCGTGAAGAAACCCAAGATCCGCAGGAAGAAGTGAGTTGGGAGCTGGGTGCAGAGAGGCTCTCTGGCCAACTGAGGTAGTCTTCTCTGCTTCAGGGCAGAAAAGAGAGGCCACCAATGGGTCTGCACCTTGGGGAAAGCTACTCGAGTGAAAGGAAGTATCATCCCTTTTCTTCTCCTTCCTCATCTGCCACGAGTACCTCTTGTTGCATAGAGGTTGAGCTTCCTGCAGCCTGGGACTATCCCTCACATTCCAGGAGCTGTGGCCTCCTAGAAGGAGAGCAGGTGGGGCCTCCACCAGGCAGGCTCCATGGATTCCTCTTCTTTCTAGGTCCCTCTCGTGAGCTGAGAAGGAAGCCTGCCTTGTACAGAGATGCGGACACCATGCTCCTGGGGGAGTAAAAGCCACTCGCGGGAAGCAGAGAGGGTGGCCTCCCGTGGTCCAGCCGAAGCTGCTGGGTGTGACTGGGCATGCTTTTAATAACAAGTTCTGTGTTAATATTTCCCATTTTCACTGGATGTTTGGGTTGAGGAAGATATGATGTGGTGGTAATAACGAGGCTTTCTTAATTAACCAGGCTGGACTGGGGCATAGGAGCAGCTGGTGACATCATTCATTATCACAGGACCTGATTCCTTTGAACAGAGAGACCAGGGAAGGCAGCAGAAAGAAGGGGCTGTACCTTCTTGGCTTACTCCAGAAGGACTGTTTGCCTAGTGTCTGTTTCAGGCTATCCTGGTCCCTTTATTGACTCACAAACAATGTGTGTGTAGCACCCATTTATCACCCTAGAACCTCATTCTTATTTCTCTTCTCACCTGGGCTCCAAGTGCCCTGCTGAGATGACCCAAGGTGACTTTGCCTTTCCACATGTCACTCCTTGACCTGGGCCAGCAGGAGTCAGGAGGAATGAGCAGGTATGTCACGTGGAGGAGGGTGATGCCTAACAGCACACCAACTCTCTCATCGCATTTGGTGAACTCTTCCTACAAGGCAGCGCTCTCTCATGAGAGATAGGAGTTTATTGTCCCTCTGTGGAATGTGTGCTTTGGGACGACCAAGCCCTGCCCCATCCAGGAAAACAGTTTTCTCTGACAAGAGCCTCTGCATGATATATTATGCTGTGATTTGCTGGAGGAATCCGACCTTAAACAACAGGAAAAGGATTGGGAAGAGGGGCGGGGTGGGTGGAGATCTTGAGGGCTGGATGGCCTTGTTTGCTGAGAGCTGAGAGCTTGGTGGGTCTGCTGGAAGCCATCACAGAAGGAAGCCCTGTGGTGGAAACTGGTGGGCCAGGCCAAGGAGTTCTTCCAGAAGCAGATCTGAATCTGAATCTGTTCATCCTCTTTGCATCCTGGGGAGAGATTTCATCCTTGAACCGTACAGATCAAAACACAAGTGTTTAAGGAAGATGGTGGACAAGCTGATACCCTTTGGCTGGCCTCTGAAAGAAGAGATTTAAAAACCAAGTGTAAGGAAGAAAAATGCCAGTGAGCCTGGAAGTTGACACAGTAGCAATGAGGCGTCCCTGGAATTGTATTGAATTTTTTTTATACTTGGCTTCCACAGTCATCTCTTTTGTTTCTTTTTCTATTTTTATTAAAAAAATTTTTTTTAAATTGATTTTGTCTTTTTAGAGGGAGGAAGAGGTAGATATCAAAACATTGATAAGAGACATTAATTGGCTGCCTCCTGTATGCCCCTTTTCTGGCGAACTGAGCCTGCAACCCAAGCATGTACCCTGACCTGGAATCAAACCAGTGACCTCTTGGTGCATGGGTCAACTCTCAACCAACTGAGCCACACCGGGCAGGCCAATGGTTATCTCTTAACCTTCCATGAGGCCAATTCAAAAACTTGGTGCCTTGACAGCAGGCTCCACTTCCGTCCGGCCTCACTGCTCTAGGTACCCTGTCCCATCACCCAGAAAGAAAGAGCTGCTTGTGAGTAACTGGGGGGTGAAAGCAGTTGGTGATCTGGCTGTTGGCGATCCTTGGCCTGTTGATTTTGACTCCAGTTCTGAGTGTGCATCGTGGCTGAGGCAGGAGGAACCTCCCTGCTTGCTGTCTTCACGGCTCTTGGGAGCAGTCGTCCCAGACAGTATTCCTGCAGTTCCTCTCTTGTTACAATCCAAAACTAGCACCTAAGGGAGAAAGTAGGATTTGGAAAGGAGTCGCCATTTCTGCTTCGGGACTGTCAGAGGTTGTGCTGCTGTGTTTCTGCTCTGGATGAGACACTGGGAGATGGTTGGACAAGCTGAGGTATTGTGTAAGGACTGTGTATATTCTCAATGTATACTTATAAACTTCTATTTTTTATAATTTGGGGGGAATCCTTGGAGGGAATAAGTAGTAGACAGAGCCAGATGAAGAGTGTATTTGTGAGGTCTTAATAAAAGGTCATGAGGAAACCTTCATAATGAAACAATTTTATAAACTTTGAACTTAATTTGTTTTCAGAGGTCATAGCACTGAGTAAGGCTGTAAACAGACAAGTGAGACTTAGCCCTTCTGTTGGTTAGGTACCACTGGGAACTGTCTAAAACTTTATTTTGGAAAATTTCAAACCCAAAATTAGTGAGGAAAGTTTATATATTTTCTCTGTTTAATTCTTCATCCAGCTTTAATACTTACCTTTTTTTTTTTTTAATTCGGTTTCATCTATTTCTCCCACTTTTTTTTTCCTTTATTTTTTTCTGCCTAGAGTATTTTAAAAAACTCACCTATATCATTTAAAGTGTAAATATGTTCTTATACATCTCTGATAGGCTTTTTTTTAAATTTTTGAAATAATTATAAGAATCACAGGATGCTGGGGGGAAAACAATTCAGGGATGTCATATATACCCTTCACCCATTCCCCCAGCAGTCGAATCTTATATAAATGCAATATCAAAACCAGGAAATTGGTACAACCCACAGAGTTTATTCAGATTTTACCATTTTCACTCTGCGTGGTTCTATGCAGTTTGTCATGTGTAGATTCAGGCACCCACCCCCACAGTCAAGGTACACATGTCCATCACCACAAGGCTCCCTTAGGCTCTCTTTAGAATCACATCCACCTCCTTCCCCATCCTAATGCCTGGCAAACCACTGCTCTGTTCTCCACCTCTATAATTTTATTTTTTAAATGTTATATAAATGGAATAATAAAGTTTGTAATCTTTGAGGTTGGCTTTTTTATGTTTGTATTTTTTTATTTATTTTTATTAATTTCAGAGAGGGAGGAAGAGAAGGAGAAACATCAGTGATGAGAGAATCATTTATCGACTGACTCTTACATGCAGCCGCACTGGGAATCAGACCCGCAACACGGGCATGTGCCCTCATTGGGAATTGATCTGTGACCTCCTGGTTCATAGGTTGATGCTCAACCACTGAGCCATGCCTAGCCAGGCAAGGTTGGCTTTTTTCATTCCACAGGAGTGGGAGCTTTCCAAGTTGTTGTGTATGTCAGTATCTCCTTTTCATTGCTGAGTAGTATTCCATGGTATGGATGTCCACAATCTGTTTAACTTGTCACACATCGAGAGTCATCTAGGCTGTTACAGTTTGGAGCTATTATGAATAAAGTGGCTATGAACATTTGTGTACAAGCTTTTGTGTAAACATAAGTTTTCATTTCTCTGAGATAAATGCCCAAGAGTGCAATTACTGGGCCCTATGGTAACTGCGTGTTTAATTTTTTTAAAATAAATCTTTATTGTTCAGATTATTACAGTTGTTCCTCTTTTTTCCCCCCCATAGCTCCCCTCCTCCCAGTTCCCACCCCACCACATGCCCTTACCTCCCCCCACATTGTCCTCATCCATAGGTGTACGATTTTTGTCCAATCTCTTCCTGCACCCCGCACACCCCTTGCCCCCTGAGAATGGGCAGTCCACTCCCTTTCTATGTCCCTGATTCTATTATATTCACCAGTTTATTCTGTTCATCAGATTTTTAATTCACTTGATTTTTAGATTCGCTTGTTGAAAGTATGTATTTGTTGTTCATAATTTTTATCTTTACTTTTTTCTTCCTCCTCTTCTTAAAGAGTACCTTTCAGCATTTCATATACTACTGGTTTGATGTTGATGAACTCCTTTAGCTTTTTCTTATCTGTGAAGCTCTTTATCTGCCCTTCAATTCTGAATGATAGCTTTGCTTGGTAGAGTAATCTTGGTTGTAGGTTCTTGCTATTCATCACTTTGAATATTTCTTGCCACTCCCATCTGGCCTGCATAGTTTCTGTTGAGAAATCAGCTGAAAATCTTATTGGTGCTCCCTTGTAGGTTACTCACTGTTTTTCTCTTGCTACTTTTAATATTCTCTCTTTGTCTTTTGCTCTTGGCACTTTAATTATGATGTGTCTTGGTGTGGTTTTCTTTGCATTCCTTTTGTTTGGGGTTCTGTGCGCTTCCTGGACTTGTAAGTTTGTTTCTTTCACCAAGTGGGGGAAGTTTTCAGTCATTATTCCTTCAAGTAGATTTTTAGTATCTTGCTCTTTCTCTTCTTCTGGCACCCCCATAATTCTGATGTTGTTACGCTTGAAGTTGTCCCAGAGGCTCCTTACACTATCTTCAAATTTTTGGATTCTATTTTCTTTTTGCTTTTCCAGGTGAATGTTTTTTGCTTTGTTGTATTTCAAATCTTTGGCTTGATTCTTGCGCTCCTCTAGTCTGCTGTTAGGTCTCGCTATAATATTTTTTATTTCAGTCAGTGTATGTTTAATTTCTAGTTGGTCCTTTTTCATATCCTCGAGGGTCTTGCTAAATTTATCAACCTTTTCTAGAAAATTCTTGAAAAACCTTATACTGTGGTTTTGAACTCCATAACTTTCATTTCTTTCATTTGTGATCTGTTTCTTTGTCTCTGCATTTTGGCTGTTCCCTGGGTTAATAGAGTGGCTTTGTGTGGTAGATGTCTTATAGGGCCCAGTAGCTCAGCCTCCCCAGTTACCTGAGGTGGACACTCTTGGTGCAACCCTTTGTGGACTGTGTGCACAGTCTTTTTGTAGTTAAGACTTGATTGTTGTTGGTATCACTGGGTGGGAATTTACCTCCAGGCCAATTGGCTGTGAGGATCTGCTGGGTCTGCAATGGGAGAACTTTTGTTCTGGAGATACCCTTATGAGGCAAGACTTGCTTCCGTTGGGGCTTTGGTGGTTACTGAATCTGCCCCCTGAGTGTGTCCCTTATGGACCTGAGGAATTTTAATCTGGATGGTCCCATTGTGATTACAGAGTACCCTGGCTCTTGGATCTCCAAGGAGGTGCCAATTTAGCCTCTGCCTGAGGCCACCCAACAGGAGCTTCGGAGAGATCTGCAGATTCCTCTTCTTTATTTGGGTTTTGGAGGTGCCCAGGTGAGGCGCAGCTGTGAAGAAATGCAAGCTACTGTAGGGCCTTGGCCTTCTTTTGGATATTCTGGGTCTCTCTGACTCAGCTGCAATTTGTTAGGTAATTTTAGATTTCAAAGGACCAGACCATTCATATGCAAAAGCCTCTGTGCATAGGTTGAGTGGGGCGGGGTCTCAGGGTGGAGCAAACAGCAATGGCTTCCTGTCAGCCCTGCCCTTAGAGGCCCCAGGGTCTCAGTGTCCCTCGGTAATCGATACAAGCACCTTTGAGAGAAAGCCGATGCCAGACAGTCCAGTTTCTCCCCGTATGAGTCTCTCCCAGAACTAGAGTTCAGAATAGTTGAGAGCTTGTGTATCCCTCCCAAATGAAAAAGACAGCTGTGTCCTCATTTGCCAGCCCTTTCCGCCCTCGAGTGCCCCCATATCTCTGCACTTTGTTTCCGTAGCTCCTCTGAGTCTCAGTGTACTTTTCTCTTTCCTTCTAGTTGTAGACTTTTCACTCAGCTATCCTTCCTGTGGTTCTGGATAATGTCCGTTTTGTCTTTTAGTTGTAGTTTTGAAGTGGTTGTGTGAGGCAGCAAGTTCAGGTGTTTACCTATGCCGCCATTTTGGTTTCTCCTGCATATTTAATTTAAAAGAAACAATTTTCCCTTATTGCATTCCTACCAGCAGTGTATAAGAGGTTCAGTTTCTCCACATCCTTACAAACATGTAGTGTTGCCATGGTTGATTTTAGCCATTCTGATAGGTATGTGGCAATATCTCACTGTCCTATTAATTTGATTTCCATAATGGCTAATTGTTGACCATCTCTTCATGTGCTTATTTACTGCCAAGGAACCTCTTTGGTGAGATGTCCATTTGAGTCTTTTGCCCGTTTTCTAATTGGATAATTTTTTTGTTTGGGGATTTCTTGGTGGGACATGTGGTTTGCAAATACTTTCTCCCACTCTGTGGATGGTCTTTTATCTTTATAGGATTTTTTGCAAAGCAAAATTTTTAATTTTGATGATGTGCAATTGCTCTATTGTTTCTTTTATGAATTGCATTTACATGTTGGGTCTAAAAACTTTTTTTCACCAAGCTCTATATCCTGAAGATTTTTTTCTATATTTTTCTAACATTCTTATACTAGTAGATTTACTGGAAGAGGCCTGGTGCACGAATTCATGCATGGGTGGGGTCCCTCAGCCTGGCTGGTGATCGGGGTCGTCTCACCCAGTCCCTATCAGGGCGATCAGGGCCAACCAGCTTGAGGAGGTGAAGTAGTGGGGAGACACCATGGGAAGTTGACCCACCGCAGGAGGTTGGCTGTAGGAGCACACTGACCACCAGGGGGCAACTCCTGCATTGAGTGTCTTCCCCCTGGTGGCCAATGGGTCAGTGGTCATAATAGTTGCTTAGGCTTTCCTATATAATAAAAGGGTAATATCCAAATAGACGAACAACCAAGCAAAGTATAATATGCTAATGATATGCTAAGGCTGCTCAACTGCTCGCTATGACATGGTCGACCAGTCATTATGACATGCACTGACCACCAGGGGGCAGATGCTCTGACCGGTAGGTTAGCTTGCTGCTGGGGTCCAGCCAATCAGGACTGAGGGAAATGGGCCGGACATGCCCCAGAGCCCTCCCACAGTCCTTCCCTGGCGGGCCACATCCCTCCCCAGCTCCAATCGTGCACCAGTGGTGTCCCTTGGCCTGGCCTGCACTCTCTCACAATCTGGGACCCCTTCAGCGATGTTGGAGAGCTGGTTTCAGCCCAATCCTGCAGGCCACTCCCCTTGGGAGGGCACCAGTTGCAGGGTTTATGGCTGGTGAGCGCTGCTGTGGCAGTGCAAGCCTCTCCCGATCGTGACTGACTGGGCGCCAGCCTACCGCAGCACAGTGAGGCTGGGATGAGCGGGAGCGGCAGGTAGGAGCAGCAGGTGGCATTGGACTGCGGGTTTAGGCCTGATCCCTGCAGACCACCCAGAAGGACCCCACTCATGCACGAATTTGTGTAATACATACATACATATGTGTGTGTGTGTGTGTGTGTGTGTGTGTATGTATGTATTACATTTTAGTCCTTGATCTTTTTTGAGTAAATTTTTATATGCGGCATGAGGTTTGAATTGAATTCATTATTTTTTAAAATGTTTTATTGATTTTTAGAAAGAGAAGAGGGGAAAGGGAGAGATAGAAGCATCAATGATAGAGAATCATTGATCAGCCGCCTCCTGCACACCCCCTAGTGGGATCAAGCCCACAACCTGGGGGCATGTGCCCTGATTAAGAATAGAACCAGTAACCTCTTGGTGCATTGGTCGACCCACTGAGCTACACTGTCTGGGCTGAGTTCATTATTTTGCCTGTGCTGTCCAACTGATAAGCACCATTTGTCAAAAAGCTCCCCTTCCTCCATTGAATTCCATTTGTACCTTTTCAGAAATTAGGGGTTTGTTGATATGGAGCATTCTTATATGGGTTCAAATACTTCCTTTTTCTTTTTTTAAAAAATAATCATGTCAATCTCACATTTAACAATTGTATATTATCTCTTAATATTCCCTAACTAGAGGCCTGGTGTATGAATCATGCACCAGTGGGATCCCTTTGCCTGATCTGCGGGATTGGGCCAAAACCAGCTCTCTGACATCACCTGAGGGGTCCCAGATTGTGAGGGGGAACAAGCCAGGTCAAGGGACCCCATCAGTGCACGATTGGGGCCATGGAAGGGATCCAGAGTGTGTCTGGCCCATCTCGCTCAGCCCCAATTGGCTGGACCCAAGCAGCAAGCTAACCTACTGCTTGGAGTGTCTGCCCCCTGGTGGTCAGTGCACATCATAGTGACTGGTCGACTGGTTGACTACCCCTCATCGCGGTTGAGCAGCCTTGGCATATCATTAGCATATTATGCTTTGATTGGTTGAATGAACAACAGTACACTTAGCATATTAGGCTTTTATTATATTACATACACCCAGTTTTATTTAGAATTTTTCCAGTTGTCTCAAAGATGTTCTTGGTTGGTTTTTAACAGTTAGCTTGTTTAAATCAGTATCACAGTAAGACCCACAGGTTGCACCAGGCTTTTGTGTCTCCTGAGTGTACAGCAGTCCATCTGTGTTTACTGACTCATGTGCCCCCTCCCCGACCTCCCACCTTCTGGGCCCCAGCTCTGGCCTGCCGGTGAGGATGCTCAGCAGACCCTTTTCCTTTGTGTCTGACCTAAAGGTAGTTAAATGATCAGTGGAGCTAACTGAGAAACCAGTAACATAATGGTCTGGGCTTTAGGGAGAAACAAGTGTAAAGGGAGCTTTGCTTTCCTAGAATCCTGAAGTCTCTTTACTTTGAGGTCACATAGTCCTGGAAAACAAGGGTTGGTGACATTTAAATTTACAATTTACCCACTGTAAGATTTGGGGCAAGTCACTAAACTTCCAAACCAGTTTCTATAAAATGGGGTAATTATGATGCCTCATCAGGAGGATTTAATGAAAACATCTGTAACTGTGCTTTATAAATCATATTCTATTGCCAGCTTGTTTTTCTTTTCTGTTGCTTTATAAATCCTATATAATAAAAGGCTTATATGCAAATCAACTGAACGGCAGAACAACCAGTCACTATGACCCACACTAAACACCAGGGGGCAGATGCTCAATGCAGGAGCTGCCCCCTGATGCTCAGTGCGCTCCCACAGGATGAGCAACACTCAGCCAGAAGCCAGGCTCACAGCTGGCGAGTGCAGTGCGGTGGCAGGAGCTTCTCCCACCTCCGCAGTAGTGCTAAGGATGTCCGATTGACAGACATCCACCCAGGGCTCCTGGAATGCGAAAGGGCACAGACCAGGCTGAAGGACTCCTCCCCAGTGCATGAATTTCATGCACTGAGCCTCTAGTTATATATAAAAACTAATACTAATTGAGAACTGTTACCAGTCACAGTTCTAAGTGTCTTATATTTATTGACTCATTTATTCCTCACAGATACCTCAAAAGTAGATGTTCTTACTGTCCCCATTGTAGCTGAGGACACAGAGGCCCCAGGAGGTAGGTGACTGACCTCAGTTTGCTCAGCTGCTGAGTAGTGGCTGCAGTCCACCCCCCAGGCATCCTGCCCGCAGCCATGCTGCCCTTCCACACTGTTACCTTGTGGCCATGCGCACTGCTGTTCCTCGGGAGCATTGAGCAGTCCATCCAGGTGACCCCACCGCACACCCACACCTTCCTTGGTCTACAGTTGGGAGGAGAAGGGAACTAGATAGAAATGGAACCACTTGGGAAGCATGATGGGGACACTGGTAATCGCTGCTCTTACTCATTCCTTGACTAGGTAGATAGGGGGACAAGCATTTTTATGAAGACTTTTGATCAGTTGAATAATGGATCTGTAACAGATTACTAAATCTGTAAGTTTACTCAATCCTTGTGCATTGAGTGAGGATCTTGTCAAGGGAAAAGCCAGTGCTCTCTCTCACCCTGGGACCCCTGGCAGAGTTGGGCTGGAACAACTTTTCATCTGATCTGAGGCATTTCTACTGGATTAAGTAGTGGGCTTCTATATGAGTTAGGCCCGTGGTCGGCAAACTGCGCTCACGAGCCACATGCGGCTCTTTGGCCCCTTTGAGTGTGGCTCTTCCACAAAATACCACAGCCTGGGCGAGTCTCTTTTGAAGAAGTGGTGTTAGAAGAAGTTTAAGTTTAAAAAATTTGGTTCTTGCCGAGGCTGATAGATAGAGCGTCGGCCTGTGGACTGAAGAGTCCCAGGTTCGATTCTGGTCAAGGACATGTACCTTGGTTGCAGGCACATCTCCAGTGGGGGAGGGGGGGCATGCAGGAGGCAGCTGACCCATGTCTCTCGTGGATGTTTTTAACTCTCTATCCCTCTCCCTTCCTCTCTAAAAAAATCAATAAAATATTTTTTAAAAAAATGGTTCTCAAAAGAAATTTCATTTGTACTGTTGATATTTGGCTCTGTTGACTAATGAGTTTGCCGACCACTGAGTTAGTTTGTTCTAACAGAGAGTCCTCAAAATATAGTGGCTTAAGACAGGAATGTATGCTTTCTGGGTAGGTGATCCAGGCTGGCTTGGTGGCCTGATGGTGGCCTCAGCCTCTGTTTCTTCTGTCACCTTGGGGAATGCTTATGTCCATCTTCTGGGTCCACATCTCAAAGGGGGAAAGGGAGAGGGAGGTGTACACAAAGGAGACCTGAAGACCGCATGGCCCCACCAGACTGCAAGGCCGGGAAATGTGGGATTTACGCTGGTTTTGTGTCCAGGTAATTGGGAACCTTGTCACCACGGAAAGAAGGAAAGAATGGATTTGGAGGACAATTGGCAATCCTTGTCACAAATGAGGATTAGGACAAGTGCCCAGGAATGCCAGGTGGACCAGGAGCAAACCCTTCTTTAACACGGAACCCACCTAACTTGGCCCTCCGAGGGCTCCAGACACCAGCAGTCAGCATGCCTCTGGGATGGAGCCTCTGGCCCGGGCTGTTGGCTGCCACCTTCTTTCTATGAAGTTGTTCCTTGGCTTCCTTGACATTGCCCTCCTTTCTTTGTTATTCCGCCTCTTGTTTTCTTTGCTGCTTGTCTTTTCCAGCCTACCCAGCTGTGTTTGGTCCCAGACACTCCTCTGCTATCCAAGGCAATGGCTCATCGGCTCCTCCACTTTCAGCTGTTCCCCCTATATTACCCCCCTCGGGAGTCCTCAGTATCCATCTGTCTGTCACTTGCTGTCCCTTGAGCCAGCTGGTTATATTGTCAATGCAACATAGTCAGAATGGATTTGATTCATTCTTCCCCCA
Organism: Lasiurus cinereus; assembly: GCA_011751065.1. Classification (NCBI taxonomy): domain Eukaryota; kingdom Metazoa; phylum Chordata; class Mammalia; order Chiroptera; family Vespertilionidae; genus Lasiurus; species Lasiurus cinereus. The sequence goes on along the minus strand of JAAGEH010000470.1, from coordinate 1,674,857 downwards.
AACCACTTCTGCTCTCAGCTTTCCCACTGCAGCTGGAAGCTGGAAACAGGCCAGTTTCAGTGCCCCTGGATTACTGCTCTTGGGCCAGGGTTGAACGCTGGAGGCTTCATTCTGCATCTGCACCACATTTTGCCACCTCTCCCTGCTGGTCTGATGCTGCGGCCTGTGTCCCCTGCTAGGCCCAGCCTGCCAGACCGGCTTTGTCATCTTCCTTTCTGCAGCAGGGCTTGCGTGCAGTTCTACCCTATTGCTCCTCATTCCAAGTCCAAACCGCCCAACCTGGCTTTCAAGATCCTGCCAATTCATTCTTCCTTTTGGATAACTCACATTTCTTCCATTTGTTCAACAAACACGTGCCTTCTGTGCATGCCAGGTACTGTGCTAGGCGCTAAGGATACCACAGGGAACAAGATGGGACATGGCCCCTGCCCCCAGGGGGTTCATTCCAGTGGGAAGACATACAAAGAAAATGAACCCAAAGCCTTGCAGATGGCAGAGAAGAGCTAAGAAGGACAGAGATGGGTCTTTTGCCTTGAGGGACGCTCTCACCACTGCTGCACCTGTGCCTTCCCCTGTGCCCTTCCTCGAAAGCATGGCCTCCTCCCAAACTCCATGTCCTACTTAGATCACAGTGATCCTTCCCTTCCTCATTCATGCATTCAGCAAACATGCACTGAGCTACTTTGTGTAGACGCTGAGCCATATGTTGTAATAAAGTCACCAACTTCTCTAACCTTATGGTCCAGTGGGAGACAACAGATATGTGATGGCAGGTGCTGCATAGGGGTCCTGGAAGAAAATGGATAGTATGCTTTGGGTAATTGAGAAAGGTTTAATAAAGCAATTACCTCCAAAGAAGTGAGCAAGGTATAGGGGAACCAAAGGGGTAGTGTAGTACCTCGGTGAGTGACAGGGAGGGGGCGGGAGCAGATACTAGAAGCTGGAGAGAGGCCAAAGTGAGAGCCTGCCAGGAGCTGAAGCCTTGGGTCCTTGAGTGGCCAGATAGCACACAGCAACCCTGCAGCGGGGAGCCAGCCCAGGAATTAATACTCTGACCTCACCTCTCTCCCACCTTCTGGTATCCTGCCTGCTCTCTGCTTGAAGCCAGAGGGCACAGGCCTGCAGCACCTGGCCAGCCTCCCGGGAGGAGGCAGAGAATGTGTGAATCCAGAGGGGTAGATGGTGGAAGGAGCTGTTAATATAAAAAAAAACATTGAAACCTGTAAAGAATTTCTGTGAGTTTATTTGAGCCAAACTGTCTACATATGCCAGGAAACAGAACCTCAAGGAATTGAGATAATGCTCTGGAGAATGGCGGGTTACATCTGTATTTATATGTCACAATCAAAGGAAAGGCACGTAGGTGGGTTACATGAAATCCATTGGTAATAGACTAGAGAGGCAGAAGAAAGCAAAGCAGGGAAACCCCTGGGATTGGATAAACAGTGAAATGATAGACACATACTTAGGTGGGTGCAGGAACAATTGACATGATAATGCAGGAATTTGTGGTATCTGTCCTATTAGGTTGTGCCCCAAGGGCTCCAGAAAAAGGAAGTTACAAGTTACCCAGACATTTCAAAGAGCATACTATTTTTTAATTATTATTAAATATATCTTTATTCTTCAGTTTATTAAATTTGTTTCTCTTTTTTCTCCCCATGGCTCCCCTCCACCCGGCTCCCACCCCTCCATCTACCCTTACCTCCCCCACATTGTCCTCATCCATAGGTGTATGACTTTTGTCCAGTCTCTCCCTGCACCCCCTTCACCCTTTTCCCCCTGAGAATTGTCAGTCCACTCCCTTTCTATGCTCCTGATTCTATTACATTCACTAGTTTATTCTGTTCATCAGATTTTTTTATTCACTTGATTTTTAGATTCACTTGTTGAAAGTATGTATTTGTTGTTCATAATTTTTATCTTTACCTTTTTCTTCTTCTTACTCCTTTTAAAGAGTACCTTTCAGCATTTCATATAATACTTGTTTGGTGGTGATGAACTCCTTTAGCTTTTTCTTATCTGTGAAGCTCTTTATCCGCCCTTCAATTCTGAATGATAGTTTTGCTGGGTAGAGTAATCTTGGTTGTAGGTTCTTGCTATTCATCACTTTGAATATTTCTTGCCACTCCCGTCTGGCCTGCATCGTTTCTGTTGAGAAATCAGCTGACAGTCGTATGGTTGCTTCCTTGTAGGTAATTAACTGTTTTTCTCTTGCTGCTTTTAATATTCTCTCCTTGTCTTTTGCTCTTGGTATTTTAATGATGAATAGTCTTGGTGTGGTCCTCTTTGGATTCCTTTTGTTTGGGGTCCTGTGCACTTCCTGGACTTGTAAGTTTGTTTCTTTCACCAAGTGGGGGAAGTTTTCAGTCATTATTTCTTCAAATAGGTTTTCAGTATCTTGCTCTTTCTCGTCTTCTGACACCCCCATAATTCTGATGTTGGTACACTTGAAGTTGTCCCAGAGGCTCCTTACACTATCTTCACATTTTTGGATTCTTTTTTCTTCTTTCTTTTCCAGTTGAGTGTTTTCTGCTTCTTTATATTTCAAATTTTTGACTTGATTCTTGCGACCCTCTAGTCTGCTGTTAGGTCTCTGTATAATATTTTTTATTTCAGTCAATGTATGTTTAATTTTTAGGTCCTTTTTCATCTCCTCTTGGGTCTCGCTAAATTTATCCATCTTTTCTAGGAAATTCTTGAAAAATCTTATAACCATGGTTTTGAACTCTATATTCAGTCATTTGTTTTCCTCCATTTCTTTTGTTTGTGATCTGTTCCTATGTCTCCGCATTTTCACTATGCCGGGAGAACTGTGTTGGAATCAGCCTTATGATACAAACTATGAAAGCATCTCTGTTCAGCTTGGGTGGGGTGGAGTTTCAGGGCTTAGTAGACCGCCTTGGCTTCCAGTCATCCCCACCCTACTCGGCCCTTGATTCTCAAGTGTCTCTGGGTAATCGTTACAGCCTCTCTGTGCACACGGGTGTGCATGCCTCTAGACCTCTGCCTTTCCAGTTCCCCTGCACTCTGGGACCCGTATGAGTCTGGGTCCCCAGGGTCTCACTGGAAACTGGGGTTCAGTGCAGTTAGAAGTGGCACAGTTGGGAGTCTGTCTCCCGCCCACTAGAGAAAGCCAGTGGCACAATCAGCAGTCTGTCTTCTGCATGCAGTGGTGTGTGCACCCCCAGACCTCTGAACCTTTCGTAGCTCCCCTAAATTTCCATGCACTCCTCTCTTTTCACAGTCCAGACTCCCCCCCATATGAGTCTCGCCCGGACCTGGGGCTCAGTGCAGTTGGCAGTCTCTGTCTCCCTCCTGCCAGAGGAAGCCAGCCAGGCACTCCACCTCTCCACCAGCACATCTCCATACCTCAGCTTTTTGCAGCTCTTCTGAGTCTCTGTGAGCCCCTCTCTTTCCTTCTAGTTGTAGAATTTTCACTCAGCCAATTTTCCTGTGGTTCTGGATGATGTCCGTTCTGTCTTTTAGTTGTAGTTTTGAAATTGTTGTGCGAGGCAGCAGTTTAGGTGTTCACCTATGCCGCATCAAGAGCATGTTATTATAGATGCAAAAACAGATAGGCTCAGTTAAGGTAAAGATTGACCCTATCAGTGAAGATACAACCCTAGGATGTAACTACCCACCATAACTGCTTTTAGTTAAAGTTTAATTTCAGACCATCCTTTGTGGTTACTTTAGGTCTCTGAGTTTGCAAGATTGCCATGCAGGCCTTCCCTGAGCTTGTCAGGTTAGCATGTAGCCCCTTTCATCCACAGAGCTAAGTGCCAAAGGGGTAGCTGTTTTAGAAAGGGTAGGGAGGGAAAGCTATCTTTGAGCAGGGCCCTGAATGCATTGACCAGGTGCATGGAAAAGCATTCCAAGGAGAGGGAACAGCATGTGCGCAAGCTCTGAAGCAAAAGTGTGTGTGCCCCTCGACAGTGAGGGGCCAAGTGCCTGGAGAGAGGTGGGGCAGGAGGCCGGATAGGATCAGGATCAGGGACACATTGTGCAAAGCCTCCTGGGTTTGAGTAAGGCGATTGGGTGTTATGCAGAGTGAAGTGGGCAGCAGCCAAGTGAAAGGAGTTGACTTAACTTGCCAAAAGGTCATTCTGGCCCTGGCCAGGTGGCTCTGTTGAAGTATCATTTGGCACAACAAATGGTTGTGGGTTTGATTCCCAGTAGGGACGCATATGGGAAGCAACTGATCAGTGTTTCTCTCTCTAAAAATCAATAAAAACATTTCTCGGGTGAGGGGAAAAGAAAATCATTTTGGCTGCTGGGTAGTATCCTGGCTGGAGGGTGCATGGGAGACTATTTCTCTTCAGGTAGTTTCACATAATTTGACATTTAGCAAGCATTATTAAACTGGGGGACAGCCAGCCACCCCAGAACTAGGGAGAAATTAGTCCTGGCCCCAAGAGAGCCAGGTAGTGACTGCTCCCTGCACTGAGCACCAAGCGAGGAAACACAGTATGTGATACACCCTCCCCTGGGGCGTGGCCTTGTAGTCAGGGAGACAGACAAACACAGGAACCTGTCCAACACCACTTACCAAGGCCGGAACAACTGTCAATAGAGGGTTGGACTGGAGGACTTGCGGGCAGAAGCCTGTGTTGAGATCCAAACAGGGTGGGGTTAGCAAGAGACACTTCTGGAAGAAGTGAGTAAGGGAAGAGGAGTGCTGAGATGGCCTGGGGGGAGGCAGGAGGCAGGTGACCAGCCTGAGAGGACTCGGGGCCCCCCTGCCCCAGGCCCCACCTTCCCCGCAGAGCTCCCAAGGCTCCTGTGCCCTCCTGTGATGTTCCCTTTGAGGCTAGTTTGCTGCCCAGCGTAACCAGCCTTCTCCCTTGTAAAACTGGCCGAGGTCCCCTCTGTGCCTTGGCCCTCAGACCTTACCCTGGCTGGGCAGTTAGGTTTTAGAGCGCGGATTTCCCCTGGAAAGGGGTCATCTGAGCTGGGGGGCCTTCCCAGCAAGGCCCCTGGGGGCCAGGGTTGGAAGGGCTCTGCTCCAGCTGCTTTACCAGGTGAGTTCCGATGATCTGAGAGGCTTTTAACCAGAAGAGCCAGCGTCCGGAGGCACTGAGAAGCTCTCTGTTTTGTGGGTACAAGAGGAATGACCCAAGGCCATCAGTGTTTGCCATCATGAAAGAGCCAAATTCTAGTCCTAGCCCGTTTGGTTCAGTGGCTAGAGTGTCAGCCTGTGGACTGAAGTGTCCCAGGGTCAATTCTGGTCAAGGGCATGTATCTTGATTGCAGGCTTCTCGGCCCTGGTCGGGGTGCCTGTGGGAGGCAACCAATCGATGTGTCTCTCACTCTGATATTTCTCTCTGTCTCTCCCTCTCCCTTCCACTCTCTCTAAAAATCAATGGATTTTTATCCTCGGGTGAGGATTAACTAAAAATAAAAAAGAAAGAGCCAAATTCTACTTCTGTTTCTTTTGGACTTGGCTATGCACTCATCTATGAATCTCCTTCGGCCACTGATAATGAGTTTATCCTTCTGTTTTACTCAGGCTCACACTGAAACCCGTTTTTAATTCTCTGCACGCCAAGTGACAGTGCCCGGGCGCAAGTGGGGCAGCTGCCCTGAGGACACTCTCACTGCTGGAAACAAACTCAAGGTCTTTTCCTCTTGGAGCGGTGGCTTACCCATCGTCTCCATCTTAGGACGGGCTTGCCTTTCCTTCTTTACTAAAAAGTTACTTTATTTTGAATAGATAATATATGTGCACAGTATAAAGTTTCAAAGAGAAAAAGATGTGTGAGAGCAGCAGCTCCCTCCTCCTGTTTCCCAGTCTCCAGGTTCTTGCCCCAGAGGCTCCCCGTGTGCTGGCATCAGTACATTTTTTGTGTCCTTCTTGAAACAGTCTAAACATCAAATTCAAATGCTTGTATGTATGTTCTCCTCTTTTTCCCCAATGGTAGGTACTGTATAAACTGTATTTTCTCCCACTTTCCAGTGTAACTTTGGGCGATGGTTCCATGTCAATAATAAAACTTCTCAGTTCTGTTTCGCGGCTGCATGGTGTCCCATTGTCTGGTCTCCCATCGCTCGCTTACCCAGTCCCCAGCTGGCGGAAGGAGCCGCTGTGTGTGTGCCTCCTGAGTGTGGACAGACGCCGCCCAGTTCTCCTCACAAGACCATCGGTTTGCACTGGAACCTCAGTGTCACAAACATGTTGGCCTTTGTAAGAAGTGAGTGTGTGTATCAGCTGGAACTGAGGACGTAATCACGATCGGTGTGATGATGCCCCACAGAAGGGCACCCAGGTGCTGTACATCACAGAGCGAGGGGCACAGCTCCTTCCCAGCCGGGTCTTCGGAGGAGCCGGAGCTGGAGACATTTGAGCTGGCCCTGGAGGCTGAGCAAGACAGGTAAAGGAGGGAGGGACAGTCCAGACAGAGAGAAGAAGACCACACACGAGGGAGCACAGGCCAAGTGTGGGCGCGCAGGTTGACGAGGCCCCGAGGAATGTGCGTTTTGATCCTGTTGGGGTCAAGGTTCAGATGAGAAGCCAAGTGGTCTGCTTTGCTTGATGTCCAAGATCATTTCCTGAGCATTGGTGCATACTAGGCCCTGCACGGAGCACTTCACATGTTGTTCATCCTCACAGGAGCCTGATGAGGTGGTGCATTTATCCCCACTTACACGAGTATGACCTCATTTATTAACAGCACTGGTATTTTTACTGCTTAACAGAGAGGAAACAGAAACAGAGAGGTTAGGCCAGTGGTCGGCAAACCTCGGCTCGTGAGCTGCAGTTTTGCTGCTCTGTTTACTAATGAGTTTGCCGACCACTGTCATATACTACCCTTTACCTCTTTGCACACAATATGCCACAATTGCCTAATCCTCACAGCTTCCAACTACACGGTATCATTTAGTCTAGTCCAGTGGTCAGCAAACTCATTAGTCAACAGAACGGCAAACCACTGCTCTGGAGCCACATGTGGCTTTCCATACCACTGGTAGGGATTTGTGTGAGGTCCCCAATCTACTAAATGGTGAACTGCTGCGCTCCCAGCCCTGCCCTCTCCCATGCAGTGCGGGGCCCCTGCCGCCAGAGGGCGCAGGTATGCTCATTCTTGGATGGGTGGGACCCAAGGTCACCAAGGCCGCTTCCAACCTGCAGCCTGTGATACCAGTTTCTGAGGTGTCTCCCAGAGATCTCTGCACACCCAGCAGAGACAGGCAACATGCGCTGCAGGCCTTACGCATTTGTTTTCTCCGCTTAGTATCTCCAGGAGCTCATCCAATTGGTCCATGAGGAGCTTCCTCCTCTGTTTTTAGGGCTGCCGATGAAAGGAAATGAACTCCCCTCCATCTTGTCCTATAGGGCTGGGACCCCTGCCTAAAACCCCTCCCTTTTCTGGGAGTGGCCACAGGTGTGCCAGCAATGTCTTAACTTCCCCGACCCCCACCCAAATGGACCAATGAAGCTCCAGGGACACAGCTAAGGTCCTAATTAGGCTTAACCACAGAAAGACCCCAATTCAAGTGACCGATCTCTGTAGCCTTCATCACTTTCCCAAGCCCCCTAATTATCCTACCCCATAAAACTCATTGTTCTCCCCCGGTCCGCTCTCTCGCCTCGCCGCTGCGTCAGAAAGAGGCTGAGAGCCAAACCCGGGTTTGAATAAAGACTCTTTGCTTTTGCATCGGAAAAGGCTCCTTAGTGGTGGATTATTGGGGACCCCGAACTCTGGGCACAACACCGAGTGTTCCCCCGTGTGTCTTGTTCTCATTTATCACCATTTCTCTATTGAGGGAAATGGAAAATATTTCCAACACACAGTGCTTCCATGACAGGATGCCCTTTTGCTGGTACATTTGTATGCCAACTCTCTCGAAATGGAATTCCTAGCCCACAATGTACAGTTAGCATTTGGTACCTCTTGCCAAATGCCCCCGTGAGGGCCACACTGGGTCAGTTTCCCTCCAGGGAGAAGAGCTGGTGCTCTGGTCACACAGTGCTACTCCGAGCGGTGGAAAGTGGCATTTTAGAAGAGTGTGCATCTGTGCTCCTGTGATTATAGTGGAGGTGACTTTTCCCCGCCCCGAACCTGGAAGGTGGCTTCCTCCACTGTCCCCAGGTGCTTGGGGCACCCCCACCCTTACAGTTCAGGAATCACAGGTGTGTGCACAGGTGTGAAGTGGCCACTCCTCCTGACACTGCCTTCTCCAGGGCAGGACTGGGCTGCAGAAAGCTGCTCCCGCATCTCGTTACCCCTCTGCAGTGCCAGATCATCTTCCTTTGGAAATCCCGAGACTCAGCAGAGCAGTGCTCCTTCCCACCTCCCCGAGGATGTATCCTTAGTCCAGATGGTGAACAGCTGGGCTCCCAGCCCTGCCCTCTCCCATGCAGTGCAGGGCCCCTGCCGCCAGAGGGCGCAGGTATGCTCATTCTTGGATGGGTGGGACCCAAGGTCACCAAGGCCCCTTCCAACCTGCAGCCTGTGATATCAGTTTCTGAGGTGTCTTCCAGAGATCTCTGCACAGTTAATAGGCTGTGTCCTAGGCCCCCAAGTGCTCCCCAGGAGGCCAGTCTCCAGTAGAACGAAAGTCAGAAGCCCGCCTGCGTCTGGTAGATTTTCCAAGACCTACTGCTGTGGGACCCTGCCCCACACATGTTTGGGACAGTGGAACCCTGCCCTGGGCCCTATCCTAATGGCCCATGTGACAGGGCCAGCTGCAAATCTCTGGAAGTTCATTCAGCCACCCCAGAGGACAGGCCCTACCCGTCCTCTGAAACATGTCCTTCCTGTGGGAGGCCTCACTGCACAGCCTGAATGCACCAGGTCTCGTGGCCTCTCCTGGAGTCAACCTCTGTGCTCACAGATGCTTTGGGAAACCTGGGATCTTGTCAGGGAGTGTGCCCCAGGATGTACAGGGAGGCCCACATCCTTCTCGGTTCTCGGGAGCACCCAGGAACCCTGTCCCAGTCACCTCTCCCGGCAGGGCCTGGCTCTCCAGCCATCGCCAGGCCACCTACCTGGTGGGTCAGACTCGCTCCCACCCACCACCCAGCTCTGCTCCCCCCCCGCTTCCAGGCCTCTGCCCCTCCAAATAATTTTATATGATTAATAAAAACAATAATAGTTTATATTTATACTTACTATGTGCCAGGTACTATTATAAATGCTTTATTTATATTAATTCATTATAAATGAACACAATACGAAATTCAAAAAGCGCAAGACCAAAATCTTCCTCCTCATGCTGTGTCCTCGGCCACCCATTGTCACCCCAGAAGCTTCTACTCCTGGCTCCTGCATGTCCCCCAAAGCGAACCAATGAATAAATGCAGAGCACACAGGTACGTGTCCTTTCATTGGTGTTACACAGGCCGCGGCATACAAAACGCCATGTTCTGCATTTTGGGGGTTTTTGGTTAATCTTCCCAGTTTGCTTTTCACTCCTGTGAGAGAGATTCTCTAGATGCTGAGTGCAATGATGGGGCAGGGGGTGGAGGGGGGTGGAGGGACGGTGTGCAATCTGCAGGCATCCCCTGCCCTGCACTTGACTGTAAGCAAGTAACTGAAGGGCTGGGAGTCTCACCTTCCTCCTCTCCCAGGTGCTACTGAGAGATGACATAGAGATGGCAGGTGTGACAGTCGCGTCGGAATGGACATTATTCCCAGGTGAGCTGCCTCCCTCCCTCAGGGATGTGGTCACCTGATGAGGCGGGAGGGCTGGGTTGTGGACACTGGCACACCAGAGCCCGCCCCCCCCCCTTCCCCAGAAAGAACGAGGAGGGCTGGGTTTGTGTGTGTGGCTGCCTAGTGCGCTGCAGGACACTTCGTAGCATCCCCGATTTCCATCTCCTACACACTCTTAGGTCCCCCAGGCCCGACAACCAGAAGTCTCCAGACATGGCCAAGAGCCCACTGAAGAGCCACATTGTTCCCGATGAGAACCACTGAACTGAACTGAGCAACAGGCTCCGTGCGCAGGCTGATGGGGAAGACAGAGAAGCAGAGTTTTCCCTCCTGGAATCAGAATCTGTCTTAAGCTGTTTCCTTTGTCTGATCCCCCCGAGGGTCGGCCACAGGAATGTTCTGGAAGAGTGTTTATAGTGTGTAACGCCTACTTCAGAGCTCCAGAGTCTGATGGGAGCCCCGGCTTTGACACTCGCCAGCCTGCGACCTTGGGCAAGTTACGCAGCCCTTCCTCCTCCGGCTGGTCCACGAACAGGATAACAGGACACCTGCCCCCGCGCTGTGGCCGCATCACGTGGGAGAAGGTGTGTGAGCGCTGGGCACGGTGCCCTGACCCACAAGCCCCGGCAGGACGGATCCCCCGGGGCGGAAAGCTGTGTGCGGGACACTCTTGGGGGTGCGGGCAGGACGCACCCCGTGGGGGAAGGGGAGCCCAGCAAGGGGGTGGGGCGGAGGGGGAACCGCGGGGCAGCCTGGAGCTATGGTGACCCTTCAGAGTCGGGCGAGGGTGGGGAGGACCTGTCTGCGAAGACGGCTGCCCGGCGGGGTGGCCTGCGTGAGGGGGCTCTCCGCAGGGAAGGGCAGGCCCGAGGCCGCGCAGAGAGCACTCCGCCGCCGGTCTGCCCGCTGGCTGCCCGCGGGGCGAGAGCCTCAGCCCCGGAGAGGGAGGCGGTCGTGGCCGCACACGGCAGCGAGGCAGCGCGCTGGTGGGCGGCACTGTGGGCCAGGGTGAGGGAGCAGTGAAAGTGCTTTGAAACCCGGCAGTGAGACCCCCAGGCAGCCTCCCAGCCTCCGGTGCCAGGGCCCCGGCCCGCGCCTGCCGCCGCGCCCACTCTCTCCTCGCTGCCCTCCCGGAAGGGGGGCGCGCAGGCAGCGCGAGAGGCGCGCCCCCCCCCACACACACCCCCTCCGCCAGACACGCTGCCCTGGAGGCAGAGGGCAGGGCGGCCGCGCAGGGGCTCCTTGCCACGCCCCAGCCTGTGGCCTCGGCAGGCTCACTCGGCCCGTCCAGCTTTGGTCTCTCCCTGGGTAAGCTGGGAGCGGCGCTGCCACCCGGAGCGCGTGGGGCGGGGTGGGGCCCAACGGGATACTGCACGCAGCCCTCCTCAAAGCGTGGTCCCTGGGCCATCAGGGCTGGCTGCCCCACCTGGGGACTTGCTGCAAACCTGAATTCTCAGGCCCCACCCCAAACCCACTGACTCCGGAGCTTTGGGCCAAGTGCTTGACGACTCCTCCAGTGCTCAATGGTGAGAATTCCTGGTGAACCGGACAGCATTTGGCTCCATGTCTGGACCTTAGGAGGGGCAGCGTCTACTTCAGCTGAATGTGAATGGGAACTTGAACCCGAAGTCCACCTGCTGAGCTGGAGGTCAGGCACCTGTGAGCAGAGCGCCACCTGCTGGTCGTAGCCCCACCGCGCAGGCACGCACCAGGCTCAGGCAGGGACGAGGACAAGTTACACATGGCAGACGTGACCCTTACTCTCAAGGAACTTAAATAGTGCTCAACAATATTTGAATAAATACTGACATGTATTCATTCAACAAACATACGTTCAGTACTTTCTGGTGCTAGGGGCAGCGCTAGATGCTGCGGATCCTGAGATGAATAAGACAGGCAGTCCCTGTGCTGTGGAACGTACAAGCTGGGGGAGGGGAGAAGGGGAACAAGTACCCCAAGGGGAAAGGACCAGGGAGCAGTGGGAGCCTTTGACAGGAGCTGATGTGGCCTAGGCAGGGAGAAAATTCTGAGCCTGAAGACAGGGAAGAGGAGGGGAAGTGGCACAGAGGTGTGGAGGAGGGAGGGCCTCTGAGCAGGGCAGGGTGGCCGTGGGGAGATGTGGGGGAGGGGCGGGCTTCATGCCAGATCTTTGATCTGAGCTGGGCCTTGAGGCAGAGGGGGCAGAATTGGAGATGTGGGAACAAGTCTTTGGGGAGAGTGGGGTCTCACAATTGTGTGAGAAGGAGCCAGGGGAAGAGCAGTGCCTTTCGGAGAGGCTGGATTTGAGTGGCTGGCCAGGCATCCACAGGGAAATGTCCAGGGAGCACTCCTAAGGCAGAAATGTGCAGCTGGGGTGCAGGTGAGGAGGAGGTGGAACACAGTCTTCAGAAGAAGAAACTATAGAGAAGGAAGATGAAGACCGAAGACAGGTGACCAGACCCCTAGGTAGAGAGGGGAGCTGGCCTGGAAGGCAGAGGGGATCAGAGAACAATTCTCCAGGAGAGGCGGGAGGCCTGGCTCAGAGACCCCGGGCAGGGACCCTGAGGAGCCTGTACAGGCGGGAGCTTTCAGAATGCATGCTTTGTGTGCACCCCCTTCTCAGCACTGCACCTTCTCCCCCTTCTTGGCCAGCGGCCCAGCAGCGGTCTGCAGCAGCCAGCCTTCCCGGGGGCTCAGGAGGGAGGACGCCCGGCTCTCAGCCTGGTGTCAGTGGCCGGCTGCCTAATGATGGGACGCCAGACCCGCCTTTGAGCCGCAGATGAAAGCGGCCACAGGCGGCTGGGGGCGGGTGGCAGGCAGGGGCAGGCCTGCCTAGCAGCTTCCCACAGGAGCTGGAGGCTCACCGGGAGTGAGAGGAAGCCTCTCTGCTTAAATAAGTGGGGTCTGGGGAAAGCTGTGCTCCTGTCCGAGGCCCTTCACACATTGCTGACTGCAGGCCCGGCTTCCTGCACCGCCCGCCCAGCAGCCGCCCCACCCTGCACTGGGCCGGGCGAGGCCACACACAGGGAGCAGTGAGGAGGCCCCAGAAACCAAGGTGTGGCCAACCTCATCCAGGTGGCACATCCTGCACCTACCACCCTCATTAACCTTATCGATTGGCTTTACCCTCCTCCATGGAGCTGCATCCTCCTCCACCCCCACTCTGATAGAAAGATGTAAAATATGGGGGTGGGGAGGTGTGTGCTGGGGTGAATGGCAGAGAAAGAACACAGCCGCAAGGGAGGCAGCTGTGGGGAAGGATGCGGTGGAGTCAGGTGGGCTATTCTGCATGTTCACTTCTCTCCTCGGAGCCTTAACTTTCTCACCAGCAACATGGAATGAGGGGCACACAAGCCCAGCACGTTTTAGAGGATTGTCATGAGTAAATGCGAGAATGAGTGAACTTTCCAAACTGCCAAGGTAGGTACTGGGGCTACCACAACCACTGCTACATCAGTTTCCACGTGCTGCCCCCAGAGCCGTTTTGGGAGGATCTGTGGAGTGCCTGAATCATGGGTAAAATGCATGCGAGGGCATCTTTCTGGGTGGGATCCATAGCTCTGCGAGAGGTCTGGACCCACACACAGGGCCTTAGACACCTTTGGGGTGAGTTAGCTGAGACCCAAGTTCCTACAGTTTGTCGGAGGCAGAGCCAGACCTGGGACCGATCCCCCATCCTCCACTCCTCCCTGCTGCCCCTCCAGGTCAGGGGAGGGAAGGAAGAGTTTGAGCTCAGAGTGGGGAGAGCAGCCAGAGGGGGAGCCCCAACACACCGTTACCAGGAAAAGGAGATCACAGTGGAGGGTGAGGGACAGCAGGATGGGAGAAGGAGGAAGCCCTAGGATTGGGGAAGGGTGGTGGTGGGGGTCAGGCCTAGAAAAGCTTCCTGGAAGTTGAGTCAAAAAGGCATCTTCCCAGTTTTCGTTTCCCAACACTCCCCCCCCGCCCCCGCTTTCCCAGAAAAGGGCTCTGAGGAGACACAACCCTCCCCTGACACCACCTCGAGGGGAGTCTCTGGTTCCCGCAGCCACTTTTGGAAGAGCTGAAGATGCCGCGTCGCAGCTTCTGGGAAATGGAAAGGCCACGCACAAGCACAGAGATACAATTTATTGAGCAACTACCAAGTGCCAGCCTGTGCTGGAGGCTTTGCCTAAATCGGCATAAATGTCACCTTCTCACCAGGCCTCTCTGACTCCCAGATTAGACTAAATCCATTCTGCTCCCTCACCTTCCCTGGTCCATCTGCGCGTGCTCCCTTCATCCCTCTCCCCTCCAACTCGGCTACATCTCGCCATGGGCGGGAGTCACGTTGGTGCACTGACTGCTGTACCTCCAAGCTAGGCACAGGGCCAGCCCCCTAGTGGCCACTCAAATACTGGTTGCAGGAACTCAGACCTGTCTCCAGTCTTCACAACAGCCTTCTGAGGTAGGTATCATGGCCAGGCCTGGTGTACAGAAGAAGAGACCGTGGTTGAGAGAGTCAGAGACTTGCTGAAGGACACAGGTGGTTATCGCTAGACTTCAGCTCTGCCCCTCTCCCTGATGGATTTGGAGAACAAGAGAACCGAAGGGTCAGAGAGAACCTTGGGGTCCAGCGAAATGGCTCGCCAGTCAGTTCAGCCACCACCCTGTGCTCAGCCTTCCCCACCGAGCTCTCCCAACCTCTCCTCGCGCCCCGCTAGCTCCGGTCACCGATCTGCAGCCACAGAGCTGGAGGCCAGGCCCAACGGGCCTGTTTATTTCTCAAGCCAAGTGAGAACCTGTCCTTTCCACCCTCCCAGAGCTGGTAGCCCACGCCCCCTGTCCAGCCTTAACACAGCAGATAAATTAGGGGACTCATTTATAAAACATGTACAGGGAAAATACATACAGACATACACATACAGAGCCAGTGACCGCGCTGGGGTGGGGTTCGTTTCTTAGACACAAGGTCCTGCCCCATTAGAGTGCCTGCCCTCTCCCTGAAGTGGCTCCCCCGAAGCTGGCACCTCGGCAGGTCCTCACAAATCAGAGGTCCACCATCTTGCCCCGAAGGGAACTGCTTCCTTGCTCCCCACTCCAGGCTTGCGCCTCTGAGGTGGGCCCCTGATTCACTGTAAACCAGGCATAAACCAGGGCTGCTCAGGTGAAGGATGCAGGGCCACCCTTCTGATGGGCCCCTGCTCTGGACTGGCCCAGGCCCACCACTCTTGACTTTTCGAATCATGCATGTTGGCAAAGATCTCTCAGATCACGTCTCCCATCTCTGCCACTTTCCACTCTCCAAGACCTCACAGCATCTGGTGACACATGTGAAGGCCTCAATAATACCGGGCACTTGCAGTACCGGGTTGGGAGGAGTAGCTGGGAATGATGCCCCTCCAAACCCCTGTAGGACTCGGCTACGTAAAGCTTTTGGTGTTGAGCCCCTGACCTTCTGACTCCTGGAGCCCAATCTCCAAATCCCGGCTGCCTGGGTCTAAGTAGAAAAGTCAGCCTTCATTCTCTGTCTCCCAACCGGAACTTGCCAAGGCTTCTTTCTTAAGGACTCCCTATAGCTAAAGGCTAGGGCCAGAGAGAGATGGACCATCAATTCCCATGACCCTTCCCTGGGCCAATCAATGCAAAGCACTGTTGGGCACCAGCTCCACATGCTGTGTAGGCACATTCCCGGTCCCACCTTCTGTGCTAGGACCCCCAGGAATCAGCTCTTGGGGTGGCAACTGATGGAGGCTGGAGAGAGCAACCTGTGTTGTCCTGGACCACCCCCCTCCTTTTCCCTTCCCCGCCAAGCCCTCCATGAGGGCCTGACAGGCAATCACAGCCACCCCAGGACCAGTTCCAGTTCGGGTTTACTGCCCCACCCCTTGTTTTTAGAACCTGCTCAGTAGGCCGTGCTTGTAAAACTGCTTTAAATGAGCCGCACTAAGGCAGATAGTACCTGATGGCAGAAACCCAGGCTCCAGGCCCTGGGAGCCAGCTCATTCCTCCCTCCTCCCCCTCCCACCCCATCTGCGGGCAGTCCACAGCTCCGTGGGAAACAGAGGCCCACTCCGATCTTCCTCTGGCCACTGCTTCTTGCTGGCTGTCCACCTCTGTCTTCTGGGAACAAAGGCTCCTCTGTGTCTGCGTCCAACTGTGTCCCTCCCACCCCCACGAAAACCAGTGCCCAGATCGACCCCTTGGAGGAGAGTTGCCAGGCCCTGGGCTCAGGACAGAGCATTCCGATGGGCCCCTGAGTAGGCATAGGAGATGGGATGGCGGGTCCCAGGCCTCACGGTGAACGTGTTGATGGGGCTTCCATAGTGGGGGGTGCTGCGGGGAGACCTGGTGGGCAGCAGAAGAGAAATGAGGTGAGTCTTTGCAGCTGGTTAGCCAACAGCCCGCCTTTGTCCCCGGGGCAGAGAGGAAAAGATGCCGCTCAGCGCTATGGCATCTGCCCCATGAGCCCTGGGCTGATTCAACCCAGGCCTCCCGCTCCAGTCCGGGCCCTGGTGGCCACAGAGTACTACCTAATCCCTTCTGCTCAGACCCGAGGCTCCTAGCCTGGCTCCGGGTCTTCTGTGTGGTGGGGAAATCGGCTCCCAAGGACCCCTCAGACCTCCCTCCACCCACACTTAGCCTGCTGCCCTGGGACTCGCGGCAGGGGAGCGGGGAGGCGGGGAAGAGGGCGAGAGAAGTGGGGGAAGCAGCAGGATGGGGAAAGCAAGAACAGGGAGATCAAGGGAGACGAGGAAGCAGGTGAGGGGAGCGCCCTCTGCAGGTAGTGAGCCCCCCTCCCCTTTCTTTGGGCCCCGAAAGCCAGAGGGTAGAACGCCAGCTGTGCCCCGGACGGAGGGCCGGCCAAGGCCTGGCCCACGGGGCCTCCACCTCACCTGGCTGCCCAGCGGCGCGCCCTCCAACACCCTCCATCGCCCCCGCCCCCGCTCACCTGCCCGTAGCAGAGGCGAGAAGGAGGTCGCCGCCGCTGGGCGCTTGGCCGGGAGCCTTGTACTTGGCCTCTCCGCGGGTGGAGCCCTCCAGGGACCGCCGCCGCGTGCGCAGGCCGCCAGGGGGCGCGCGGCCCGCCGAGTTGACGCGCCGCATCTCCGGGCCTCCGGGCGCTCCGAAGGGCCCCCCGGGCTGCGGCCCGAAGCAGTTGGGGGAGCTCAGGCTGCGGCCCGTGCCGCCGCGGGCCGGCGCGGGGCTGCGGCGGGGCTCCCCGACGTACAGGCGCTTCTTGATGAGCGAGCGGCCCCCGCCCGAGAAGCGCTGCAGGCCGCCGGCCCCCGAGCAGAGCTCGCCCCCCGGGAAGCGCGCGTCCGGGGGCCGCCCCGAGTCCGAGCACCTGCTCCGGGGAGGGGAAGCCCGGCGGCCCAGACGCTGGCGGGCGCGAGGCTCAGGGTCATTGCCGAACTCTGGCGGGGGCGGGATGACCTCGAAGCGGAACTCCTCCTCCGCCCCCTTGCAGGAAGGAGAGGAGGGGGACGAGAAGGGCCTGGGCGGCGGGCGGCCCTGGGGGCGGTTGGAGGAGGCTGGTCGTTCCCAGGCCGCATGGGCCTGGGGCTCCGTCTTGGCCCAGCGGTGCCCTCGGCTGGGCTCCGTGTCCAGCTGGGCCTTGCCCGGCCGGGGCTGTGCAGAGGCGGGGGGCTGCGGGTCCTTCTCGGGCTCCGTGGGAGGCTTGGGGACCACAGTGAAGGAGTTGGGCTGGCCCTCCCTGAGGAAGATGCTGTCGGAGCCGGCCTGGGGCTGCCCTCGGAGACTCCCCGGCAGGGAGGTCCGCCCCAGGCCGGCCCCTCGAGAGCGCCCCTTCTGTGCCCTCTGCCTGGCTGCGAGGAGCAGGGCCATCGGGGAGCCCCGCTCCACCACCTCCCCGGTCACCGGGTGCCTGAGGAGTTCGTCAGCAGGCTGGGCGGGGGCGGGGGCTTTGCCTGGCAGCCCTTGGGGCTCCCCCACCTCCACAGCCGCCCCTGACCCCGCAGCCGCTCCTCTGGCCATGGTGGGCATCACCACGGCAACCTCGCGGCTGGGGCCGTTCTGGCTGCCGCTCTGGCTGCGATGGGGTTTGTAGAGACATGTCCCCTCTTCTCTCCCGGGGGACATCTTTGGTGGGAGGGCTGGAGGGGAGAGGGCTCCCTGGGCAGGAGGCTTCCTGGCCTCCGAGGGGCGCCCTTCTGCCTCTGGCTGGGAAGGCGCTGCCAACTCTTGGGGTTCTGGCTTCTTCCTCTGCTCCAGTTTCTTCTCTGTCATGGGGAATGGCGTGGCGGGCAGGGTTGTGGCTGTGGATGGTGTGGTTGGCCCACTCGTGGCTGCAACAGGTGTGGCTTTGGGTGGTGCGGCTGGCCCAGGCATGGCCTTGGACTGGTGTGGTGTGCTTGGCTGCGCCGTGGTGGAGAGTGGTGGCATATTCCTGGCCACGGGCTTGTGGAACTGGCCATTAGCAGCTCTGTTTTCAAAGACTCGCCCCGCTTCCAGCCGAGGCTTGGGAGGCAGAGACCCTATGCTGGGCTTGGGTTCCTTCTCTGCCGATGCAGAAAGCCGCGCCTCCAGCTCACTCCGGATCTGCTGGACACTGAGCATCGGAGAGTCCTGGGGGGTGTAGTCCGCAGGGGGCAGGGGCAGGCTGGCGGTGGCCTCTCTCTCTGGGCAGGGACTCTTCTCAGGATCACTTGGGGGGATGTCCTTCTCCGGCAGGCTGGGGCCCTTCCTGCCCTCCTTTGCCTGAGAGGCCGCCGTCGGGCCTGGCCTGTGACTGGTGCCTCGGTCCTCTCTCTTGGAGCCAAAGAGGTAGGCTGCCAGCTCGCTCCGAAGCTTTGCCATCTGGCTGGGGTCCCGCCAGTCCACGGGCTCTGAAGAGGCTGTGTCCTCTGGGCTGGGGGGGTTGGGTTTGGGTTTGGGAGCAGGAGAGCTGGATTTGGGGCTTTTTATAAACCTAGCAGGTGGAGGGGTTGCCTTCTTAGGAGAGGGCAAAGGAGGGGCAGGTGGGGGGAGAGGGGGGGCTGGGGGAGGGAGCGGGGGTGCTGGGGGAGGGAGCTGGGGTGTGGGGCGGGGCAGGGGAGCGGCTGGGTGGGGAGTCTCAGCTTGTTCACTTGTCCTGGTCTGGGACTGGCTCAGCCTGGGGCTGGCAGGCGCCTCAGTCCAGAGCTCCCCGGAGCGATCTGGTTCGGGGGCCCTGTCTGGGTAGACCTGGGATGCAGGGCGGATGTGGAAGCTGGGGGGCAGTGGCAGTCGACTGGGGGCCTTCTGGGTGGCCCCTTCTCCCTCTGCAGGAGCCCCGTGTGCTTCCTGAACTGGTATGGACGAGGTCCTGACTGGGGTTGGGGGAGGCACCTTGAATGAACGGGGGAAGGTGAGGTGGGACTCTGGTTTAGGTCCCAGGGGGCTCCCCTTTGGCTCAGCAGGGCTCCTGGGGGGGCTGGTTCTGGGGGCCTCTGGCTGCTTGCCATTCAGTGTTACCTCTGATTTCCATTTGGTGACACCCACGGTGGGAGAGCCGTGAGTCCTCGTAGTGTGAGGAGACACTGGAGCTGGGGGTGCTGGGGCCGGCATAGGGGGTGGGGGTGGGGCTACAAAGGCCAAGGGCGGGGCAGGGGGAATGAAATCAGGAGGAGTGGGTGTGGTTGGGGGGGATAGGGCTGATACTGGGGGTGGGGGAGGGGCCATGTTGGGTGGCGGTGGGGGTTCCAGCAGCAGGGCAGGTGGTAAGGACGCCTTGGAAGGTGGAGGTGGTGGCAGGGACACCCCTGGAGGTTGCGAAGTGTCTGGGGGAGGTCCTGGAGGTGGCCCAGGGGCGGGGCCTGGGGGAGGTGGGGGGATGAGTGGGTCCTGGCCATAGTGCCCAGGCCTGAGGTCACCCACAGAGCTGTACAGCCGGAGGTTGCCATTGACTAGTGTGCTGGTACCTGGAAGGAGGGAGAGACAAAGATGAGGAGGCATGAGGTCGACCAGCTCTGGCAATCTCTGTGTGCCCAGGGCACATGGGTGGGCTTCCTAGGTGTAACTGGCCAGGGTCATGCCTTCCTTCCTGAGCACCAAGTGAGGGAGCAGCAATGTCTCCCAAGCTGTCCTGGGGATGACCCTGTTTTCTGGAGGGAAGGACGCCTGCTGGTCCCTGGCCGGCCTCTAGAGACTGTACGGCATATCCTCTGTTTGCTCCGGAGAATCATATTCTGCCCTTCCTGCCTGCTCACACTCTGGCATCTCACCCTTTATTGAACTTTCTTCAGTTACCCACTTTGAGGGCACCATCTATTTCTTACAAAACCAGATCCCAGTCCTACCACTTACCAGATGTGTGACTTTGGACACACTAATTAACCTTGCTGAGCCTCAATGTTATCCTCTCTAAAATGGGCATAATATCAGTGCTTCCCACAGCAGTTGTGAGGATTAAACAAGGTAATTCATGTAAGTCCATATAACGGGCCTATCACGGTGCTGGGCCCATCGTAGGCACTTACGAATGAATAGTAACCACTTGATTACTACTGCCCATGCTCAGCGTTTCAGACTGTGCAAGACAGACAGGGAAAGTAAGAGTGAGCAAGTCATGAATCAAGGGCAGGGCTTGGAGACCCCTCAGTGAGGAAGTTTAGGTGAAAGTTTAAGAGGGAGCAAATCGTATGAGTAACTCTTCTTTCTAAAGACCCTGAACCTGGAGAAATCCAAGATGGCGGCATAGGTAAACACCTACACTGCTGCCTCGCACAACAATTTCAAAACTACAACTAAAAGACAGAACGGACACCATCCAGAACCACAGGAAAGCTGGCTGAGTGGAAGTTCTACAGCTAGAAGGAAAGAGAGGGGCTCACGGAGACCCAGAGGAGCTGCAAAAAGCTGAGGTACGGAGACGCGCGCTGAGAGAGCGGTGCCGGAGTACCTGGCTGGCTTTCTCTGGCGGGAGGGAAACGGAGACTCCCAACGGCATTGAACCCCTTATCTTACGACACTAAACCCCAGATCCAGCTGAAACTCATACGGGGGGAGTTTGGACTGTGAAAAGGGAGAGGTGCACGGAAATTTAGGGGAGTTGCAAAGGATCGGAGGTCTGGTCGCGCACGGCACCACGCGGAGGACGGATTGCTGATTGTGCCGCTGGCTTTCGCGAGTGGGCGGGAGACAGACCCTCCCAACTGTGCCACTTCTGACTCCACTAAACCCCTGTTTCGGGCGAAACCCTGGGGACCTAGACTCGTGTGGTCCTGGTTCGCAGGGGAGCCGGTAAGGCAGCAGTTGGAGGCGCTGCGGGTGCATGCGCACAAGGACCGCTCCAGCCATTACCCAGTCACGTGAGACTCAGGGGCCGTGGAGGGCGGGGCCGACTGGAAGGCAAGGCGGTCCCTTAAGCCCTGAGACTCCACCCTCCCAAGCTCAGCAGAGGCTTCTTGGGCTGAATCCAGCACAGAAGTTTCCCCGGCACAGTGAAAATGCCGAGACAAGGGAAGGGATTACAAGCAAAAGAAATGGAGGAAAAAAAACGACTGGATATAGAGTTCAAAACCACGCTTATAAGGTTTTTCAAGAATATGCTAGAAAAGATGGATAAATTTAGTGAGACCCAAGAGGAGATGATAAATACACTGACTGAAATAAAAACTATTATGCAGAGTACTAACAGCAGACTAGAGAAAGGCAAGGATCAAGTCAAAAATTTGAAATATAAAGAAGCAGAAAACATTCAACTGGAAAAGCAAGAAGAGAAAAGAATCCAAAAATGTGAAGATAATGTAAGGAGCCTCTGGGACAGCTTCAAGCGTACCAACATCAGAATTGTGGGGGTGGCAGAAGAAGAGAGAGAGCAAGATACTGAAAACCTGTTTAAAGAAATAATGACTGAAAACTTCCCACATCTGGTAAAAGAAATAGACTTACAAGTCGAGGAAGCACACAGAACCCCAAAGAAAAGGAACCCAAAGAGGACTACACCAAGACACATCATAATTAAAATGCCAAGAGCAAAAGAGAAAGAGAGAATATTAAAAGCAGCAAGAGAAAAACAGTTTATTACCTACAAGGGAGCACCCATACGACTGTCAGCTGATTTCTCAACAGAAACGATGCAGGCCAGAGTGGCAAGAAATATTCAACGTGATGAACAACAAGAACCTACAACCAAGAATAATCTATCCAGCAAAGCTATCATTCAGAATTGAAGGGCAGATAAAGAGCTTCACAGATAAGAAAAAGCTAAAGGAGTTCATCAACTCCAAACCAGTATTATATGAAATGCTGAAAGATACCCTTTTAGAAGAGGAAGAAGAAAAAGGTAAAAGACAAAAAATTATGAACAACAAATACACATCTGTCAACAAGTGAATCTAAAAATTAAGTGAATTAAAAATCTGATCAACAGAATAAACTGGTGAATATAATAGAATCAGGAGCACAGAAAGGGAGTAGACTGATAATTCTCAGGAGGACAAAAATCATAAAGCATCAAACAGACTGTGAAATTATAGCAGAAAGATTAAAGTTAGGTGAGGTAAATAAGTGATCAATCAAAGGACTTGTATGCATGCTTATAAACATAACCAATGATCACAGACACTGGGGGGTCGGGGTACGCCTGGGAGGGAGGGGGGGCAATGGGGAGATATGTATAAAAAATTAATAAAAATTAATAAAAAAAAAATGAGGGACACACAAAAAAAATAAAAAAATAAAAAATAAAGACCCTGAACCTGCCCAGAGCTCAGCTGTCTACCTCACAGAGAACTTCTAGAACACGCTCTGGCCTGTGGGTGGGAATGGAGGTACGTAGAAGGTGACCAGGACAATCTGGCACCAGAGAGAAGCTGAGTGCCGCTGGGCCAGCAGCTCACACCCTGCCCTTCTTAAAGCCCGGCCCAGCTCCTTAAAGTCTGCACAGCCTGGACACCCAGGTGGCTTCCCTCCTAGGGGCATCCCTTTCCCACCTGCCCTCCTCTTTGCTTCTAGCACAGAGCATAACAAACCTGGGGAATGTCAGCTCTGAAGGGCTCCCCCAGCTATCTGACATCATAACAAAGAACAGAGGAGAGCCGGGCCAGTGTGGCTCAGTGGTTGAGCATTGGTCTGTGAACCAGGAGGTCACAGTTTGATTCCCATCAGGGCATTGGCCCAGTTTTTGGCTTGATTCCCCAGTAGGGGGTGTGCAGGAGGCAGCTGATCAATGATTTTCATCAGTGATGTTTCTATCTCTCCCCCTCTCCCTCCCTCTCTAAAATCAATACAAATATATTAAAACAAACAAACAAACAAAACACACACACACATACATACAAAACACCCAGAAGAGAGTAGGAAGGGGAAAGCTAACATTCATTGACATCCTAACATCCCAAGTGTTAGGAGCTGAGATACTGCAGTAAACAAACAAACAAAACTTAGTTAAGTCTGGCCGGCGTGGCTAAGTGGTGGAGCATCGACTTATGAACCAGGAGGTCACAAATCAATTTCTGATCAGGGCACATGCCTGGGTTTCGGGCTCAATCCCCAGTCCGGGGCATGCAGGAGGCAGCCAATCAATGATTCTCTATCATCATTGATGTTTCTATCTCCTTTCCTCTCTGAAATCAATAAAAATATATTAACAAACAAAACAACTTAATCAAAATCCTAGCCCTCCTGGACCTTATGTTTAAATAGGACAATGAGACAGACCTTTAGTAAATTATTACCACATGAGGGGAAACCCAGGAGGAGTGCTGGAGGTGCAGTCTGAATAGGGTGATCAGAGAAGGCCTCCCTGAGAAGATGCCATTCAGGCACAGAGGGCAGGCCTAGGGGAGGGAGCTGTGGGAAGTTCAGGAGGGGAGCAGTCTAGGCAGAGGAAGTGCAGTGTAAAGATTCTGGGCGGAGATGTGCCTGGGCATTGCAGGAGCGGCAAGGAGAGCAGCTGGCTGGAGGAGGGTGAGCCAGGAGCGAAAGCAGGCCGTGAGGCCTGGCAAGGCCAGATTCTGCCAGTCCTGGCAAGAACCTTCCCTCTGAGTGGCATAGAAAGTCGCTGGAGATTTTGAGCAAGAGGTATGACAACAAGTGACTTACATCCCATTCAGGTTTTCATTACTCCACCAGCGCTGGGACTGCCTTTCCCAGGGCTCATGTGATGGACAGTTGTCAGGGGTTAAGTGATTTGCCCAAGGGAGCAAAGTGAATGTGCAGGGGTCCTAGGATTCAGAGCCAGGTCTGTTCGACTCCATGGTTCTTTCTCCCACTTCGTGCTGCCCTTCCTGCTGTTCTGGCCCTCCTTCGCTCTGGAAGTACGCCTTACCCAATCCTAGACTCCTCAACCCCCACCCTTTGCAGCCAGTAGCCAAGAGGCCTGGGGACTCCGGTTTTATTACCAGCTGGGGAGGCAGGCCAGATACCTGGGCCTAACGAGGTAAGAAAGATGGGCAAGCCCCAAGCCCAGGGTTCTCTTACCTGTCACTTCCTTGTCTGCAAAGTCTTCTGGGACAGAGGGGGTGGGCACAGCCAGGCCATGGTTCTCCTGGGCATTCTGAAAGAGAGCGGAGAGATCAGGAACGAGGAGAAATGAAGGGGTCATTCTGACCTCACTGCTGGGTGAGGGCATGCACATACCGCTGTGAGGGTGCCGGGGGCACAGCCTCCGAGTATACTAAGGTATAAAGGGCTCATGTCAAAGGGTGATGCTATGATTCGGTCGAGTTTTGTTATTCACACCAATTATGGTCTGTAAAGTTCTTGCAAACATTGGCTACAGAGTTTTCATCAATGGATCATAACCTTGCTCTAGCTGGTTTGGCTCAGTGGATAGAGCTTCGGCCTGCAGACTGAAGGGTCCTGAGTTCAATTCCAATCAAGGGCACATGCTCAGGTTGCTGGCTGGATCTCCAGTATGGGGCATGCAGAAGGCAGCCAATCAATAATTCTCTCTCATCATTGATGTTTCTAACTCTCTCCCTCACCCCACTCTCTGAAATAATATATATACGTATATATATTTTAAAATACATAACATTGCTTTATGTGTATTTCTGTTTAAAAACATCTTGTTTAATATACACTGTTGGTTCATTAACATTGACCTCATAGCTGATACTATAACTCACAATTGAATGAAGCTGATCCCACACATGCATTTTCTCTCCCGGGTACATCACAGCCTTCCTGTCCTAAGGAGCCTTAGCATTTCAGCACTATGGTTGGGGGCCATCAGAAACAGTGAGATCACCACAAAAAGCACAGAAATACACAAAGCAGGGCACTACACAAAAAAGACCCTTGTAACATGAGGCCTAAACAAGAAGCAAAGTGTCCTCTTGTTCCACCTTGGCTGGGAATGTGTGCATCAGGTGACTGAAATTTTTACCCTTCTCTCTCCACACATGACCAAAGCATCTCAAGTATTGACTTTGAGGTAGCAAATGCATTTTAGGTAGGTGAGTTTGCAAATATAAAGCCCACAGATGATGAGAATCAACTGTGTATGAATTATATCAATGAACAGGAAACAGAACAGAACATCCGGTGGATGTCCGTAAGTTCAAAGCCAAAACCCAAGGCCCAGCCTGCTGCTCACTCTTAGTTTTCATCAGGGAGTTACAGGAAAACAGATGAGCGGAAAGAGGCCAGCGGGAGCTTTGACACCCTGCAATGCCCTTCTCATCTCTCAGCTTCGCAAGCAATGTGTTTGCACAGCTGGCGGGTCTGTACATACTATTTTGCATTCCATTTTTTTCTCCAAACACACATTTCCATATGTCAACAAAGCCCTCACACCTGTCCTTTGAAGAGCAGAGAGCATTTTATGGCACCTTTGTGGGTCCTCAACAACCTGGCCTCACACGTTCTGGCCAACTTTTATTTCCCACTCACCTGTTATACCCACCCGACCGACTCCCTCCCAATCATCCTTCCAACCCAGGCGTGAAGCTCCCGCCCTCCCCTGACACTGGTGTTGGTCAGGCTGTGACCCTCTTCGCTTCCATTTCTAACAATAATACCCCTTGCACTTTGCTCTGAACACAAGATCCCAGTCACATCAGGCTACTCCCTCATGGCTGATGGCGCTAACCCTCTGGGCATAATATATAAGAAGCGTGTTTCAGAAATATCTACAAGGTCCTGGGTTACCAAGGGTCATCCCAAAATCACTCTTTGGTCTTTTTGGGGCAACAGACACCTTCTTATTCTTAACAAGTTCTGCAGCTGGAATGGCCTGAAGTCATCATTTCTTTCTGCCTCCACTGATGCCCACGGCCACCACATACCTGCTCTCAACATCTCTCAACCCCAGTGATTGACAGGGGCAGGTGTAGGGACAGTTAGTCTGGGCACACTCGAATTCACACACACATACACACCACCGATGTCTAATTGCATCCTCAAACATGCACACTCCCATTTTGATGAGATGGAGACCAGGCCTTCAAAGGCCAGGCTGTTACTCTTTTGAACATAATTGGAAAGTAGAAAGACTTGGGGACTTAGCATCGAAATGCATACTTTGGCCCTCGACAGTTTGGTTCAGTGGCTAGAGTGTTGGCCTGCAGACTGGAGGGTCCTGGGCTCAATTTCGGTCACGGGCATGTACCAAGGTTGCAGGCTCGATCCCTGATGCAAGTAAGGACACATGCATGAGGCAACTCAATGATGTGTCTCTCACATCGCTGTTTCTTTCTCTCTGTTTCTCCCCTCCCTTCCACTCTCTCTGAAAAAATCAGTGGAAAAATATCCTTGAGTGAGGATTAAACAACAAGAAGAAAATTCACGCTCTGAGTTTTGCCCACAGTGTGGTATCCGATGAGCAGTGGTGAGGAGAGGTGAAGATGGTGGTGTTAAACTCTCACTTTTGCACCTACTGTGTGCCAGCACTATCCTGAGCAGTTTACCTATGTTACCTCAAGTCCCTTAACAGTGCCAGGGTGCAAACCTCAGCCTCCCAACGTACCTTCTCTACAAATCACCGAGAGCCATTCTCACTTACCAAATTCTCAGGCTCACTCTGAGAATCAAATGCGATACTATTCCTAAGCCAGGAGATCTGTGCTAGATGAAGAGGTATGTCACCAATCCTCTCCCCCACAAGGTGAAAACACTGAGCAAGCTAAGCTGCCCGCAGTCCCGGAAGCGTCTGGGGCACCTGAGTGCTTAAGTACAATTATGTCTGGAGGAGGAGGACTGGTGGACTTTATGGGCCTGACGTGACACTGCTCACCCACTTTGATCCTAAAGACTCTGGAAGCACATGGATGCCCAACACCACAGGATGGGAGTCTGTCTCCCGCGTGGCCTGGGAGCCGCAGCCCCGACCCAGCCAGGCGTTACCAGGTCCCCCGCATACAGGGGGTCCCAGGACGAACCCACCCCCCACCGCTGGGCCTTGGGTGGGCGGCACTCCACCATGCACCACCCACCCTGGGGGCAGGTCCCGACATCCAGCCGTCTCCTTCCAGGAGCCGCAGAACTGAACGGAACACAGCCCTGCCCTGCCCGGTCACACTTGCACCACGGGGGCTATAGTGGTTCATTTTGCTGTTCCTATGTCCACTGTGTATTCAGAGAAGGCAAACGCAAATTCATTGTAAAATCAGTCCCAGAAACCAGACCCAGAAGTGCCCTCCCTCAGCTCGCGCAGCTGGCCTAGAGCGCGCTGTCCGGTGGTGACCTGTTTCAACGGGCAGAGACCTGGGTGCTGGGTCTCCTGACCTGCCTCCTAGCCTCAGAGAACCGAGGAAAGAAGAGGACTTAGAGGCGACACCCAGATGCAATGCATGGAGGACATCACTGGGACGACCGGGAGTAATGAAATGTATATGAAGGTGTATTAGATAACAGTATCACATCATCATTAAACTCCTGGATTTGAGTGCTGTGCAGAAGTCTCTGTTCTTCGGTAGCGCCCACTGAAGTATTTAAGAGTAAAGGGTATGATGTCTTGACTTATGCTGGAGAAGCCGTGTGTACATGTCACGTGAGGGAGGGAGAGAGTGGAGCCAACATGGCGAAGCGTGGTGCGTCTGAGTGAAGGCTCTAGGAGGTTCCTTGAGCTATTCCTGCAACTTGTCTCACCTCAGGATTGCTTAGAGAGAAAAAGTTACTGAATGCCACCGAATTGTACATTTGAAAGTGATTAAAGTGGTATTATGCTCTGTGTATCTTACATTTTTTAAAAGGGTTTTTTTTTAGTACTCCATTACATGGATTTTATTTTTATTTTTTAAATTTTTTTATTGATTAAGGTATTACATATTTGTCCTCATCTCCCCCATTATCTTCCCAACCCCCAACTCCACTCATGTCCCCAGCCCCCTGTTGTCTGAGACCACTGGTCAGGCTTATATGCATGCATACAAATCCTTTGGTTGATCTCTCCCCCTTTTCCCTACTCTCCCCTGAGGATTGACAGTCTGATTGATGCTTCCCTGTCTCTGGATCTGTTTTTGTTCATCAGTTTATGTTGTTCATTATTTTCCATAGATGAGTGAGATCATGTCATAGTTATTTTTCTCTGTCTTATTTCACTTAGCATAATGCTCTCCAGTTTAAAAGGTATTTTTTTATTGATTTTTAGAAAGAGGGAGAGGGAGAAACATCGATGTGAGAGTGAAACATCAATCAGCTGCTTCCTGCACCCTGTCCGGTAGGGATTGAGCCTGAAACCCAGCCATGTGCCCTGACCAGGAATCGAACTGGCAACTTCTTGGTGCAAGGGACGATGCCCAACCAACTGAACAACACCGGCTGAGGTATCGTACAACTTTAAAAAGTTAAACAAACCAACGACAAGAATATTCAAAGAGAAAGTGTTGGGCGAGACTCAGAGCTTATCCATCCACTGCTCATCAGCATCTCCCAGGACTTTCTCCTACCCTCTGATGCTCCCAATCCTAACGATAATAACGGCTGCTGTTTGTCTAGCACGCACGATACCAGGCGCTCATCCTGCATTTTCCATTTCTTCACCCGTTTACTTTTCACCATGACCCCACGAGACCCAAAACACTGTTATTCCCACCTCCATTTTACAGATGAGGAAACTGGTGCAGAGAGGGGTTGAGTGACTTGCCCACGGACCCAGAGCCAGTTGTATATCACTGTCTTCCCAGGCGCTGGGCCGGGCAGGCTGACTTAATTTCTCTCCCCTGTGTGGTCCTCCCCTGTGTGCGTTATTATTACACCTGACATTAGATGCCCGTGTGTGCTAGGCACTTCTCTGAGGACTTCACCCGTAGGAACACAGTTATTCTTCACAGTAACCCTAAGAGTCGGGCTATTGTTTTTGTTTTGTTTTTTAGATGAAGAAAGAGGCACAGAGAGGCTAAGTACACTGCCCAAGGTCACACAGCTAGTAAGTGGCAAGGCCAATATTGGAACCTCAGAGGTTACCCTCTTTGCCACTACAGCACTGGCCCTGCACTCTTCCTCCAGGAAAAAGCAAGCTTATGGTGGATGACTGTAGCCTTTGCCACCCCAGCCCAGCCCACCTGTGGGTGGTGGCTGATTCTTGGTACATGCCTGGTACAGACTGGCAGTTCAACAAATGTTTGTTGAATGAGTGGATGAATGATAGAAAGAACACAGGACAGAGAGGAGACAACCTGTGTTCTAGTGCCAGGCCCCCTCCTGCGCACACGGGGGGGGGGGGGGAGGGTCCACCCCCTCCGCCCCATATTAACTCAGAGCGAAGTCACTTCTCCCTGGGCCACCTTGCCTCGGCTGTAAATAGCAAGGAAGGATCTCTTCAACCACCGTGCTCTGTGAGCCTAGCCCCATGGTCAGCAAACTGTGGCTCGAGAGCCACATGTGGCTCTTTGGCCCCTTGAGTGTGGCTCTTCCACAAAATACCACGGCCTGGGTGAGTCTATTTTGAAGAAGTGGCTTTAGAAGAAGTTTAAGTTTAAAAAATTTGGCTCTCAAAAGAAATTTCAATCGTTGTACTGTTGATATTTGGCTTTGTTGACTAATGAGTTTGCCGACCGCTGGCCTACCCATAGGTATCCTGTCTGTGACTCAGCTCACCTGGGCCATGTGGGCGGTGGCCTGGACACTCAGGGCCACCCCGTGATGACGGGTGTTGGGACAGAATCTGCCATTGTCTCCAGAGAGGGAAAGGGGCAGGTGGGGAAAAGGTCGAGGAAAACTGGGAGGAGGAGTTCCTGAGACCACAGGGTGAGGCCAAGCAGGCAGGGCTGGGCCTGAGGTCACTGCTGGCTTCAGACACAGGACTCCCGCTGCTGCATGTAGTCAGTGGACGAGCTGGCTGTGCCCCACCCTGGGCGCACCCACCCTCGGCAATGGATAGACCCTGCACACACTCGGGGGAGAGGGGATGTGACCTTTCATCAGAGGGCGGTGCGCCACCTGCGGGCAAGGAAACACCTGAGAATATGCAAATGAGCATCGGAATGTCTCTGTGGGGCTGGCCCTTCCTCAGGCCAGTGGGCAGCCGGCCATGGCCACGCCACTCCCTGCCCTGCTGCCCCAGCAGGCCTTGCTCAACGCAGGGGCAGAGTCCAGCCCGGCCCTGCTGGGTGGGGCTCTCACACGAAACTGGGCCTCAGCCCTTCCTCGTCCCCACACCTGGCAACGCCCCGAAGCTAAGGTCCCGGGCCGCCTCTCACCTCACCCAGGGACACGAGCCAGCTGCCCGCTCAGTCAAGCAGCCCTTTCAAAGCTGTCACAGCCAAGACTTTTGAAAGTTACCCAGCAACGACTAGTTGGGGGACGCTGGGGACAAGGATGCCATTCCAAGAATATTTGCAATTATTTCCTTCTTTATAATTATCTCTATTTCTAGGTTCTTAACAATGAGCTTCTGTTTCCATCATAATTAAAAAACACACCAATACAATAGTAATTAAGGACAAATTCTTGTGACCAAATGGAAAAGAACACAAACTTTGGAGTCAGGCAGGCCAGATTGGCGATCTTAATTTAACTCACTGTCCCAGAGCAATCGCAGGCACTTCTGACACGTAGTCAGTGACCAATAAGTGTGTCCCTCTCTTGCCTTCAGGGGCTCAGTTTTTTCATCTGTAAAATGGGGACAATCCCACTTTCCTCCTGTGCTGTCATACACCTGAAGATGCTGTGGAGTTAGCGCTCAAGAAAGGCCATCTTGTCCTGGCCGGTTTGGCTCAGTGGATAGAGCGTCGGCCTGCGGACTGAAGGGTCCCAGGTTCAATTCCGGCCAAGGGCATGTGCCTGGGTTGTGTGTGGGCTTGATCCCCAGTTGGGGGAGTGCAGGAGGCAGCTGATCAATGATTCTCCCTCATCATTGATGTTTCTCTCTCTCCCCCTTCCTCTCTAAAATCAATAAACATATATTAAAAGAAACAAGAAGGCCATCTCCCCTGGGGTCCACCCCCCCAACCCCCCACCCCCGCCCGGGTCCTGACGAGGCTCAGTGGAGTCCTTGCTCCCAGAACAGCCTGGTGGATCTGAAGAGATGGGTGCTTCCCTGAGGTCAGGGTCAGGAATCCCCTACTGCCCTTCTGACTATAAACGTATCAGAGCCGAGGAGGAGGAGGAAGGGCAGGGAGGAGGAAGGGCAGGAAGACACTCTTCAATGTTGAGGTTGGTCTCCCCCTTAAGGTTTTAGAGGGTCAGAGCCCGCTGCTAACACCCTGCAGATGCCCTTGGCCTCCTCATGCCTGGGACACATCCTCATGCCTGGGATTCCTCACCCTCCAGCCAAACCCCAAGGTGGGTCACCAGGGCGGGGCTAATGGTAGGCTAATGGGCAATCCCTGGTTGACCTTGGCACAGGCCAGCTCTGAGTTAGCCACACGTCGAGGAATGCAAACCTCCTCACCAGGTTCCTTACCAGCTTGGCTGGGGCCCCTCAGAGTGGGGTGCGGAGCTGCAGAGGGTGAGGGAGACGACCCTGAGCCAGCATCGGAGCCGGGCATGACTGGGAGCACCACTGTAGGCTAGAGGAGCCCAAAGTGACAGCCACAAGGAACGTGTCCAGGCACCAGGTCCCCAGCTGGATGAAGCCCAGCCAGGTGTTTCCCTGGCAGTGGGAGGGGAGGGGTCTGTGTTCCTCAGGGAGCAGCTTCTCTGAAACCAGCAGCCAGTGAACTTTCTATAAAAGAGCCATTGCTTCCCTGGCCCAGCCGCACCCTCTGCCATAGCTCATCCCACTCCTGGGGCCAGAGAAGAGTCCCACCACGAGACGGCCCCTCTGGACCTGCCTGCTGCAGGGGCCCAGCTCTGGTTCCTGAGGGCAAGGGTCCACGAGGTAGGACCTAGATCACCCTCACCCTCTTCTTGACCCTGTCAGGCCCCGAGGGTCCAGAAGGCCCTGAGTCCACCTGAGCTTCTTCCCCGGTCAGCCCTTCGAGGCCGCCCGGGTCCAGGGGTGGCAGGGGTGGCTGGTTGGTAAGGATGAGGGTGTGGGTGGCGCTTGGGAGTTCTGGCGGAGGCCCTCTCTGCCAGGGAAGGAGCCAGGGGGGGAAGGAGGGGTGGGCTGCAGGGGGTGGGCGCTCGGTCTGTACTCTGCCTGCAGCTCTCTGACAGGAACACACGGAGCTCAGGTTCATGAACACGTTCGTGACGTGTTCCCCACATAAACACACAGAGCTCCCTCACCCACAGCCCTTCCAGCCAAGGCCAGCCACATAAATCTGCCAAAAGCAAATCCGGCTGGCACAGACCCTCTCCGAGCTTCCGGGCGGGGGTCCGGGGCAGGTGGGGGCCTGCCCGGGCACAGCCAGGCCCACCTGACTCAGAGGGTGGGGTGACCCAGCGAGCTCTCACTACCCGGGGCACTCCTGGGGACCTGTCTGGCCAGTTTCCCCATACTTGCCACGTTGACATTTACTTTTTAATTCCTCACATGTATCACCTTGGGGATAGTTTCATGCAGACCAGGGTGGGGAAGAGGGAACCCCAGAGGGAAGTATAACCCTCCCACAACCAGCTGTCTCAGGCACTCAGCTCTGGACGCTGTGGACAGGCTCTAGCTTGAGCCGTGGGCCCGGCTTCCCCTTGGAGGTGAAGCAAGTGGGGAGAAAGGACCATTCCCACTCCGCCCAGGCCCACGTGGTGTGGGTA
This sequence comes from Lasiurus cinereus, assembly GCA_011751065.1. Lineage (NCBI taxonomy): Eukaryota > Metazoa > Chordata > Mammalia > Chiroptera > Vespertilionidae > Lasiurus > Lasiurus cinereus. The sequence continues at coordinate 1,642,254 of JAAGEH010000470.1, read as the reverse complement.
GGGCTGGACGGGGAGGAGACCAGTTTGGGTCCCATCGCTGCCTCACTGAGCTGTGTGATGGGCAGACCTCAGCCTGCGGGGGCCCCAGATGAGCACTGAGGGCCCCCGGGTCTGAAGCTTGGCAGTCATGACCCAGCTCCTCAGAGCCCTCCGAGCAGGAAGGGGAGGCCCTGGTGGCTAGAAAGCTGCCCTTCCGGAGGTGAAGCAGGGCTCTGGGCGTGATCCCTGTGTTAGGGGCCCGCTTTGGGGGGGCCTCCAGAGAGCTGACCACACTGGGGGAGTTCTTTAACACAGTCGCAGCAGGGGGACCCTCCCGGGGGTGAGGAGCAGGGATGGGTGCCAGTTACCCAAGAATCAATCAGGTCTTTTCATAATAGGCCTATGGCTGCTGGGCGCCTGAGGGGGCACTTCCTAGTCCTCTGACTCCCACCTCCAACAGAGCGAGGAAGCTCCAGGGAGGGCAGAGCACCTGCTGTTGTCCTTACCCCCCATCGTGCCCTATTTCCTCCCCCCACCTCCTACCCGCCCCCTGCTCCGCCCCGCCCCTTTGCAGGCTTGTCCCATTGCAGGCTCCTGTGAGACAGTGACAGTGAGGGTGCAGGCAGAGCAGGAAGAGCATGGGTCTTGCCGGGCTGAGCCTGGCTTCTCGGCGCTGCTGCTCCCCTGGGTGGGGAGGGAGGACACGGAGGGGAGAGGCCCAGCTGGTTAAGGCAGTGTCACTTCCCACCCAGCCTGACTTGGAGGGGCTGGGAGTGTGTCTGTGTGTGGACCACACCCACAGGAGCTCTGTCTTCTTGCTTCTCCTCCTCCATGCTCCAGCCTCCTGCCCCAGCTGGAAGACAGCAAAGGGCCTGGCCCAGGGCCTAAGGGAAAGGAGCCAGTTTCCCCTCAACCCAGGAACTGGTGATGAAAGATTATGGGGCTGCTATGTATCCTGTTATCTAAGTCAGGAGCACAGAATGGCCCCGGGATATGGGTCATCAGGCCAAGGGTTCCTAATCTAAAGGTGCCCATAGGAGGGCTTCTGGGGCCCATAAGCAACATCACATGTATGTGGCCCAGAGCCTCGTCAGGGTCTCAAAGGGGTCTGTAGCCCCCACAGAGGCAGAGAGCCTGGGGCCCAGCAGGCCCAGCTGCTGGCAGGAGAGAGAGGCAGGCAGGAGGTGCAGGTGGTTCTGCAGGCTGGTGCTGGGAGGGAAGATCAAAGCTTCTAGATAGTGCGTGGAGGGAGAGTAGAATGGCTTGAATAGAACCTGGACCCTGGAGCGCGGCTGCAAGGGTTCACATGCCAGTTCTGCCACTTACGAGCTGTGTGACCTTAAAAAGTTCCTGCCACATTCTGTGCTTCATTTCCTCCTCGGTAAAATAGGGATTAATGGCAGCACTTCCCTAAGTCCTGATTGGGTGGCTGTTGATTGACACACCCCTGGAACATTGCACGCCACTGCACCTGCTTTCCCCTGTTTGCAGGCACCCAGTGAGCTCCAGAGGCAAGGGGCGAATTTCCTTCTCGGGGTTCAGTTCCTGCCTCTGTAAAATGAGGCTAGTGTGAACCTCAGGAGCCCCTTTGAGTTGGTAGTTTTCCATGCGTTCATTCTCTGGTGCTCACCAGTGAGGGGGTATGAGTGCGATGGAGAAGCCCCGTGTCCTGGGCTGCCTCTGGGACTAATTCTGGGGCTTGCGTGGAAGGGCCGCTCCCCGAAAGCAGCCTCAGGTCGCCAGGCCTGACCAGCCAGCCAAGCCCCTTCTGGTGGCCGCCTGACTGGGGTCTGCTGGGCCACTGAGTGAGGACCTGGTTGGCCCAAACCAGATCTAACCACAGTGTCCAAACCAGAACTGACAGCAGAAAGGCTGGGACTTGCCCTGGTCACCAAAGGGACTCAAAGTGGGTGGGTGAAGAATACAGGGTGCCAGCCAATCAGAATAAACTCAGCATTAACCTGTTCATTGTTGACTCAGATCTGGTGGAGAAACCAGGACAGCAAGAGCCATTCATTCAAGGGGGAACGACCATTTATTTCAATATTTTACAACCAGATTAGGTATGGGCGTGTCAGCCACGGGCCCACACGTCTGTGATCTGAATATGTGTGCTGGGGGTGCGTGAGGGGAGAGAATCTAATTATCTCCAGCAATAGAAAAATTACCTAGTCTGTATTTATGGGTACAATGACCCCTGTAACAGGTGTATGCACCCCAAGAAACAAAGGTAGGGCTGACTCATTTGCTTTATACCTTTTTGTTGTTCTTTCTGTGTTTGTCTGTGAAATGTTTTTTTTAAACAGAAAATAAATTATTTAAAGTTGTATTTCCAGAGGTCTGTGCGTTCAACCCTCCAAAGAGAGGCCTTGGGGATACAGCAAGGAGAATGTAAGGCTTGGTCTATTCCTTCTAGAATCTTGATCGCTGGTTGGTGAAGTTGGATACACCAGAAAAAAAAATTGGGGGTCGAGAAAGGGTTGTGCCAGGCAGTGCTGGGCAGAACCTGCTGGTGCCCAGGACCAAGGTGTGGGGTGCCTGAGGTCCAAAACACTCTGAGCACTTGGGCCAGGATTTGATGCTTCCTCAGTCCAGGTGGTGCAAATCCTCATGGAGCCCAGAAACAGTATTGTCCTGACCAGGACCCACCTGACAGACAGGAGTGAAGCTAGAATCGATGGGCTGACTGTTGAGGCTCTAGACGTGGGCTCTCCAACAGGAGCACCTGAAATGTCGCTGTGGGAGGTGGGGTGTGTGTGCTCTAAGTGCAGGACACCAGATTTTTTGTTGTTATTGTTGTTAATCCTCACCCGAGGATATTTTTCCATTGATTTTTAGAGAGAGTGTGAAGGGAGAGGGAGAGATAGAAACATTGATGTGAAAAAGACACATCAATTGATTGCCCCCTGCACGGACTCCAACCAGGACTGGGGAACCTGAAACCAAGGTATGTGCCCTTCACCAGAATCAAACCTGGGATCCTTTAGTCCCGTGGTTGACAAACTGCGACTCGAGAGCCACATGCGGCTCTTTGGCCCCTTGAGTGTAGCTCTTCCACAAAATACTACGGCCTGGGCGAGTCTATTTTGAAGAAGTGGCGTTAGAAGAAGTTTAAGTTTAAAAAATTGGGCTCCCAAAAGAATTTCAATCGTTGTTCAACTGTTGATATTTGGCTCTGTTGACTAATGAGTTTGCCGACCTCTGCTTTAGTCCATGGGCCCATGCTCTATCCACTGGGCCAAACTGGCTGGTGCAGGATTTTAAAGACTTTGTGTGAAAAAAGAATGTAAGACTTCTCATTGGCATTTTTCACATGGACTAAATACTGAAATGATAATCTTTTGAATACATCGGGTTAAGTAAAATATGTTATGAAAATTAATTTTACCTATTTCTTTTAAGGTAGTTACTAGAAAACTTAAAATTACATATGAGGCTTACGTGGCATTTCTAATAGGACAGTGCTCGTCTAGGCTATTCCAAAAAACCCAGAAACTCTCATCCCACTAAATAGAACCAGTCACATAGCAGTATCCCTTGTCAAAGAACAAGAGTCCATCACAGGCTCCAGAAGGGAGTTTTGGGTTGTTTTGTTTGTTTGTTTTTTGTAAGTTCAGATCTACAAAAAGATGCCCATCTTCCAAGGGTCGCTGTTCTTTGTCCTTGGAAACAGCTCACGTGTCATCTCTTCCAGGAAGCCCTCCTTGACCACCCCTATTACTGGATCAACTGCCTCTGTTCTAGCCCATGCTCTAATAGTCTGTTTATTCGCTCGTGACCTGCCTTGAGAGCTACAATGTTGGCTCAGTCACCTCCACATCCCAGCTCCTAAAGCAGGGCCTGGCACGGAGCAGACAGCCATCAGTGATTATGAAATATGAATCCTCCTTAGCTGGAGGTACTCACCACTGCATTGCTTTTGCACACAAGTTCCCCTTAACCTCTCCCTGGGTTTCAAATGGAGGGGCTAACACCCCTAATCCCAGCCTTTCTGCCACAAGCCTCAGCCATGCCTCCTCCCAGTAGCCACTGGGTTGGCATCGGAAGAAAGGGGATGGACAGAGGGTGAGGCTGATGTCCACCAGCCCGTGGCAGGTGGGGCTCCCTCCTCCATGGATGCCAAGGTGGCCCGTCCAGGGAGGACCCTCAGACCCCAGGGCAGAACTGTACTCACCAGCGGAAGGAAGGTCAGCAGGGGCCGAACTCTGGGCCGAGCTTTCAGCGTGGCTGTTCCTGACTCACTCACTGTGTCAAACCGATTGTCTCCATAATAGATCCCATCTAGAGGAGACAGGTGAGGGGAGATCGTGAGCTGGAGATAAAGGCACGTTGGCCACTGAGTTTAATCTGCCCAGTGGTTGGCGGGTTGATTCACATCCCACAATGGGGTGTGTGCTTGTGGGGGAGGATTGGGGGGACTTCGGGGCCGGTTTCTTAGAGTCTTCTGCAGTCTTCCCAGGACGCTCAGCTCCCAGCAGCCATCTCTCTCCTGAGCCAGCCCCTACAGGTCTTAAACTGTCACTCTCACAAACTGACTCTCCTTTGGGGGCCCTGGGAGCTTGGCCAGGGCCCCAGCTGAAGCTTATCTCGGAGAGAGGGAGGAAAACAAGCTGCCTTTCTCTCAAGTGTTTGACTTTCTAATCTGGAACAAGCAGAGTCGATGAGGCCACCTGCTGGCCCCAGTCATCCAGCTCCCACCTTCTGGGCTCCTCCAATCCCCAATCCACCAATGGTTGTGTGCATGGCTGTGTTTGTGAGCCCTTGAGGGAAGGAGGAGCAGAAGGAGCAGGCCAGCAGGGTCCACGTGACCCAGTCCACATCCCAGCTTGGCCACTGACTGACTGGCTGTGTCCCTTAACCTTGCTGGCCTCAGTTTTCCCATGTGCACAATGGGGGTGATGATAGTGCCCACCCCATAGGACTGTTGTGAGGAGTGAGTGTGGCCAGCACATAGTAAGTGCTCAACCAGCGTGGTCTCTTTCCCTGCAGGTGGATGATGGGAAGGGTTCTGCCTCCTCGAGCAACAGCCTGTGATCCACGCTGTTTCTACAGTCGCGGGGAGGGTGTGAGGAGCCACCACTTTCCCAACCAATCTTCCTCAGGACCCTTAACACACACACCTCGCTACGAAGCTCACTCCCATCTCAGGGTCACACTGTCGCCTCCTAGAGGCAGGGAGCATTGTGGTTCTCCTACTATGTCACCCACAAGCAAGCAGGGCTTACATACACTTCACAGACCAGCAGGGAGTTTCTCTTTCTCTATAGCCATAGGGGAAAGAGAAGAAAGGTCAAAATCCCAATTAATTGGAATTCTACTAATTTAAGGAATGATGCTTACGTTTCTTCTTGCATGTGACTTTAGGAAAGAAGTGCAAGAAAGCCAAAATAATTTATTCAAAAGAGACTGGGCTTGTCCAAGAGGTCCTGGAATCAGAATATATTCATCCCCAACTCCGAGGCGTACAGCTATGGCCCTCTATGTGACAAGCTAGGCTTCTAATGTGACACTGACTCCTGGGAGCACCCCAGGTAAGGGTGCAGAGCCCTGGTCTGCCGCCCTACCAGGCAGAGAGGTAACCGTACATTTAAGACTCCCCATCCCTCCAAAGGACCAAAAGGGCAGGCTTTCCCCATGTGCTCCAGTCCCAGAGCGCTCCTCCAGTTCCCCGGAGCATGCACTCCCAAAATCACGTTTCCCCAGTCTTGGCGCTGGGCTCCAACCTGAGGCTGCAGACCAAGAGGAGGGAGTGGGGCAAGGGGGGAGGGGAAGCCAGGGGAGAATGCAGAACCAACAAAAGTAGAGATAACTTGCAGGCACCCAGCAGCTACTCTTCAAGCCCACAGGATTCTCTCTGGCTCCCAAGAGTCTGAGTGTTGGCGCCAGGACTTCCTGGGACATTCTCTAGACAGTGCTGCGTGGGGGGGAGGGGAGGATGTGGGGAGGGCGTGTCAAGGTCTTAGATCTGATAGGACTTCAGCCCTTAGTAGTAAGGGTGGGGTGGGGATTGACACAGGGACCGGTGAGAGGCACTCTCTCCTAGGCAGACCCTCTCGCTAAGCTCTGCACCGTGTTGGGGTCCCGGGAGCCTCTTTTCTACAGCTGGGTTATCGTGATATAAATGGCTATTGTTCCTGTGCATCTAGGAACTTCAGAAGCAAGCATCCTATTAAGGTGATCACTATAGTCGTAAAAATAACATAATAATGGGTAAAACTTACGGAACCATTTTAACGGGCCAGATATCTTAAACAGTATTAATTCCTTTCATTCTCAAAACAGCCCCATGCAATTTGCATGATCATTACCCTATTTTACAGATGAGGAAACTGAGGCATAGAGAGTATATTTGCATGCATATCAATATACTGAACGTTAACAACTTGGTTATGACAAGACAGCTGCTCCCCAAAGCTCCAATAAGGGAAGCTGGGGTCTCTGGTCCTGGGCTGATCTCTGAACCACACTACGCACACTGCTCCCAAGGCCGGGGGTCCTCACCCCACCATTTACAGGACGTGGATGGGAGGTGGGGGTTCAGGGAAGGAGGCTCAGCTTGGCCTCGGAGCTGGGGAGGAGTGGGAGGTGAAGCCGCTGACCTGGGCCCATGCAGGGGTCAGAGCACAGCCGGATCTGACCCAAACACCAGCCGGCCCTCTAGACACCTCACAGATTCCATGGCTCAGCCTTGACTACCAGGTACTGTTGTCTCGGTTGTTTTGTGGCTGTTTTTCGCAGGGAAATCCTTTCTAAGAATACGTACAACTGTTCTCTGGAAAAGCCGCTGAAGGGAGGGGCTGGGCTAGGCTGTAGGAGGCCCGGTGGCTCCCGCCCCATGGGGCACCTCTGCCCCAGTCCAGGTTTCATTTGGAGGTTCTAAGAGGTGTGGCTGGGCGTCAGGGGGGGTGATGTGAGGAAGACTTGATTGGCCACCGCTGCCTTCGCAGGAAACCACGAGCCAAGGACCACAGGCGGCCTTAGGAAAAGGGGGGGAAAAGGGGAGAAAACAGTCTCCCCAAGCCTCCAGGAAGGAATGTAGTCCTGCTGACACTCTAGTTTAGTCCACAGAACTATGAGATAATAAATGCATGTTGTTTTAACCGCCTCCTGCCCCCACCCCCAATAAAGAGCTGTGGCCAGGTAGGGGGAGGCGAGAGGTGGGTGGGGTTAATGGGGGGGCAGGGAGAGGGGCATCTGTAATACTTTCAACTTAAAGATACATTTTTTTAAAAAGAGTTGTGACTAAAACCTGGCAGACCTTCCCTGGGCCCCTCATACCTAGACTGGCCCACCAACGATTGTGCAAGGCTCACCAACAGGTGAGGCAAGTGTGGCCACCTCCATCAGCTAGGTCCTCCGGGGTTCAAGGTCAGGGCCGAGGTTTTCTGAGCCTCAAAGTCCACAATGACACAGAAAGACGATAGTCTGACCCTGGGGATTTTCCTATGCAAGTGCAGGCCTCCACAGAGATCAGGGTCAGGGACAAGAAGGATGGGCCGTCCTGAGAGGCAGCCCCTCTTTTTTTTTTTTTTTTTTTAAATTGATTTTTTAAAGAGGGATCGAGAGTTAGAAACATGGATGAGAGAGAGACATCGATCAGCTGCCTCCTGCACAACCCCTACTGGGGATGTGCCCGCAACCAGGATACCTGCCTTTGACCGGAATCGAACCTGGGACCCTTCAGTCCGCAGGCCGACGCTCTATCCATGAGTCACACCGGTTTCGACAGAGGCAGCCCCTCTTCCACTGAGGAGGCGAAGGGGGGCAGGCCACCTCTTGAGGGAGGAAGGGACAGTGAGGAGGTGACGGGGTGACCGGAGAGGAGGCGGGGCGACCTCTCTGAGGATATGGCGAGACTTAAAAGAGGGTCCAAAAACAACTCACAGACACAGACAACAGTGCGGGGGTCCCCAGAGGTAAAGGGGTGGGCCAGGTGGAAGAGAGCCAAGGGCGGTAAGTGGGATGCAAGGAGACGGGACTTGGGGTAGTGAACACACAGGACAATACACAGGGGCTGTGTTATAGAACTGCACACCTGAAACCTATGAGATTTTTTAAACCAATATCCCCCAATACGTTCAATTAAAAAAAGAAACAGAATCTTACTCTGAGTAAGCCCTGGGAGAAAACTTGGGGACTGTAATAACCATGGTGTTAACATTCAGTATATCGACATGCATGCAAATGCTATGAATGTTTGAGTTCCTTTGTAATTTGTCACAAGACAGCATGTTGTCATGTAAAATACCCATTTATCTGTAACCTAAGCCCGAAAAAATAAAAGAAGAAAGGAAAGAGGGACCCCATCCTAGTGTCTTGCCCGCCCTGAACTTGGAGACGCCCTGTGTCTGCCTTTCACGGCCCTTTCCCCCTGGAAGGGTCCAGCGGGTCTCAAGTTTTGAACTTGCCCCACGGAACAGAGAGGCAGCCAAGGAGCATCCGGGTGGGGTCAGGAGGCGGGAAAGGGAGCCACCGTGGATTCAGAAGCTTCCAGAGAGAGAGGGCGGTACCTCAGGAGACCCGGAGCAATCCCAGCCGCCAGGAAGCCTTGGGAGACCAGGAAGCAGGTCTGGGCAGAGCCACAGCCCTTTGGAGGTACAAACTCAAGCCTCTCTGTCTGGCAAATTCTTCTAAAAACGATACAGTGATAAAATAGGAGAGAGTCCAGGTCTGCCTCCATTTACCCAATTCGATCATTAAAACAATCCGTTTCCCCCAATGAAGTCCTCTTTCTCTGGGATTGTCCCAATCTCCCCCCACCCCCCACACCCCCACTGAAGTCCTTTCTGCGGGATTGTGCACAGGACTCCTGCCAGTGGTTCTGTTTCTCCCTCCCAGATGGAAAGGAAATGAAGGCGGCTTTGCTTTTATTTACACTCCCTCAAGGGCTCGAGTTCATATAAAAACTACCTAATATTCTAAACACCTGGCTCAGGAATAATCTGGTGCCACTCCTGTTTCGGCAGGAAGGCTTCACCTCAGATGCCAACCCAGGGAGGGCACTCCCTCCTCCCTCAGGAGAACCTGACCCTGTGGCTGAAGGTGCCTGGGCTCTGAGAAGCCTGTAGCCAAGGCTGGCTCCAGGCAGGAGACCCCAGCGGGGAGGAGAGGCAGGATGGTATAGGGTCAAGGCCAGGGTACAGAGTTCACCTGAACTTGGGTTCCAGACCCTGCTCCATCACTTGTCACCTGCAGGGTTTTGGAGAGTTACTAGATCTCTCTGAGGCTGTTTCCTCCTCTTTGTAAAAGTGAGTGATGGTCCCTGTTTGGGGGTGTTGGGGGTTGGTGTGAGGCTGAATGAGATAAAATGTGCCCCAGGTCAGCACAGCGCCAGGAGATAATTTGTGCCCAGTAATCGGGAGGACTGCCGATTAGGCTGTGTCACTAGCAGATTGTGGGTGAACACCTCTCCCCATGGGTGAGAGTTCTCTTGTGGGGGCGCTGAGAGGTGGACGACTCTGAGTCTAGATCCTTGAGGCTACCCTCTTTGTAGGAGAGAACACTGAGGTCCAGAGTGGGTGGGACTAGCCCAAGGTTACAGCGCAGCAGGGGTGCCCGGACTGGTGGTGCTGGGCACCGGGCACAAATAATGCAATGCCTTACACACGGCCCATGGCTTACTGCCTCTCCCCAAACAGGCCCGCCTGGTTCTCTCGGTCTGGGGCTGTGCATGTGTACACGTATGTTAAGTGGAACGGGGAATGGCCAGCTTTGGGGAAGCTGAGAGCTGGGCACAAGTTGCTGCCTCACACCCAGTCCCCTTTTCCTCCCCTTTTCCCCCAAATCTGGAGCCTCCCACCAGGTTTGGGGCGTTTCTTTTCTCATGCAGTCCAAGGTTGACAGCCCAGTAAAGTGCTCTCCCTCCCCAGCTCCAAAGCTGCCCCTGGGTCTCCTTGGAAGCTGAGGTCCAGGACAGTTAGGTCCACACTAAAAATATATTAATAATATAATAACAAAAATGCAAATGTCTAACATGTATTAAGTTTGTATGATGAGCCAGGCACTACTCCAAGCGCCCTTCACAAACCTGTGGGGGAGGTACTCTTACTATTTTCATTTTGAGATAAGAAAACTGAGGCTCAGAGAGGTGAGGTCCTCTGCCAAGGTGGCACAGCTGGTGAGTAAAAAGGGCCAGGACTCACACCCAGGCACCTAATTCTAGAATCCAGTTTCCTCTGCTATCAGCCAGCACAGCAGGGAAATAGTGTGGGGACCCATCAGCTCTTCCCGCGCTCCTGGAATCGGTGAGGCCTAGAGGACACAAACGAGCCCAGGAATCAGAACCCCACCTGATGGCTTTGAGCACTTTCTCAGGCTGTTTCCTCACCTGTCAAATGGAGATAAACTGCTCTTAGTTTGCAGGAAGCCTCCCAAAATTAGGATGGGAGGGAAGAAGCCAGCAGGGATAAGATGAAGGCTGGGGTGATGATGTACAATTCCAAATTGATAGGAGCCCCCAAATGACCCCAGCAGCACTGGCCACAGTTCTAATTGGATTCTAAGGGCTTAGAAGGGGTGGGGCTTGAGCTTGTTGCTTTGACCCAGCGTAACCAAGAACCCCAAGACAGCCGCCCCTCCCCTGCCTTTAGCTCACTGAGTAGAGCCTCTAATCCTTGGCCAGCAGGGAAGCCCCGCTTTTCAGGGAAGCTGTGGGGGATGGGAGGTGTCATTTCCCCCCCCCCCCCGCCCCCATGTGAAAGAAACCCACAACGGCCTTAATGAGGCCCTTCATCGCTAATTAACAGGCCCACATGACAGGAACCTGAAAAGGCCAGTCTGTCCCAGCAAGCTCCAGCAGGCCTGACCCCCAGCGCCAAAGGGAGGACTTTGTCCAAGGGCAGAGGGGACGCTGAAGGTGGGGCTGGGGTGGGGCAGGAGCCACAGAGCAGAGGAGGGGGAGCAGAGAGGAAGCAGCCTGGACGGGAGTGATGGGGCCAGCTCAGCACACAGGCCCTCTGGTTCCCAGCTGGGAACGTGCTACTCCGAGCTGGCTCTGACCTGCGGGAGGCCTGCGCCTGCCTGGGAACCAGCGCGAAGGCGAAGTGCAGTCTCCCTCCATCCCTAACTGGCAGAATCGGAGCTTAACCAGGTGCCGGGAAGCACTTGACTGCTTGAGCCGCCCTGAGCTGAAATGAGGGTCCTTTATCTACGGGAGCCTGCTGAGTCTCTTTCCTCAACTGAGAAAAAGTGTGTAGTGTTTAGCATAGTGCCTGGTTCAGGAAATACTGATAATGCCAATATTATTATTGTTATTAATTGATTGGCTGGGAGAGAAGGGGCGCTCTGAGCCGGTCCACAGTGGGGGAGGGAAGGCCTGTCTTTCTGAACTGAACTGTGGAGACATGAGGAGCTTATATAATGGGCAGCAGAGAGGGTGTGTGTGTGTGTGTGTGTGTGTGTGTGTGTGTGTTCTCACTGCCAGCAAACCACAGCACACCTCCAGGGGATGGGGTAAACAACAGTCTCCTTCACAGCCCTGCACAGCACAGGGCAGCTGCCAGCCGGGCCCTGGCGGGAAATATGTGCTCAACCTCTGGGGCTCTTGGCTTCCTACCCTTCAGCCTGGCCTGAGACTCTGGTCAGGGAACCCTAGGTGCAGGGATGACAAAACCACAGCCATCCTAGGAGCACAGGACTCTCCTGATTAGGCCACAGTTCCCACACATTTATTTAGAACCTGCAGGAAGCCTGGCTTAGGGGGAAGAGAGTGGCCCAGCTCCCACCTGGGGAAGGAAACCTCAGGACTCTCAAATCTTCAGTTGCTAAAAATCCAGACCCTGGGCCCCAGCCCTGCGATTCTGACTTGGATCCCTGAGGTGGGACCTGAGAAATCGGCATTTTTAACATTTTTAAGCGTCCTAGGTCAGTGGTCGGCAAACTCATTAGCCAACAGAGCCAAATATCAACAGTACAACAATTGAAATTTCTTCTGAGAACCAAATTTTTTAAACTTAAACTTCTTCTAACGCCACTTCTTCAAAATAGACTCGCCCAGGCTGTGGTATTTTGTGGAAGAGCCACACTCAAGGGGCCAAAAAGCCGCATGTGGCTCGCGAGTCCCAGTTTGCCAACCACGGCCCCAGGTGGTTGTGATAAAGGTGATTTACTTTTGGAGGGGAAACAGTGTTCCCCTGCGAGGGGGGTATCCCATTGCTGGGCCACGTCAAGTGGTGGTAGATAAAGAAGCTGGGCTCAGTGACCCCAAGAGACCAGGGAGGAGCCCACGGGCCTGGTCTCGGGCTGCTGCACTCATCTCGGAACTTGCCAAGACCCTTGTGTGGCTGGGGGAAGGCAGGAGGCTTCATGAGGACTGCAAGTGCATTACGTGAAGCTCTCAAATGAAGTAAGTTTCTGGGATAAATGTTAGGGAAATTCTTCAAAGAAAAGTGTATCCATCATCACCATGATTGTTTGCATTTTACCCACTGCGCCCAGCTGACCCTGTGCAAAGAGATTTTTCCAGGGCACGAGGTTACTCTTTACTTCCCTCACACACAGGTTGATTGCCCCCTCCATCCCACCACCTTCTCCAAGGGCTGGATACCACCAGCACTGCAGAGAGTATCACAGACTCAGGGACCCCATGAGACCTTAAGATGCTCTTCATGCCTGTTTCCTCTGGTCCACAGCAATGCTAGGAAGAGGACTGACGCAGGTCAGGGCAGGGAGAGCTCAGGGTTGGCAAAAACCTGACAATAATAAAGGGCCAACTAGTGGATATGTTCAGCAGAGGCCACATAGCCTCTGCTGCAGCTACTTAATCTTGCCACTTTAGCAGGACATGGCAATAAACAATATGTAAATGGTGGGTGTGGCAGTGTTCCAATAAAACTTTATTTACAGAGACAGGCCATGGGCTAGAGTTGAGCCAGGTCCATAATTTGCCAATCCTTGCTCTAGGGCTTTTCTTTTTAATACTCTTCAAAGCACTAACATACAAACCTCAAGCAGACATCTGTAGGCAGACTATACACCATTCCCACTTAACAAAAGAAAAAATTGAAGCCCAGAGACTGGCTGGTCCTCGCATTATTGGCAGAGGCAGGACCCTAAGGCCGTTCTGAAATCTCCATCACATCGTAGAATCTCCAGCACTGGCCCCTCCCATCCCCAACTCCCAGTACTTGTCCTGTTCAGCAGGAAAAGAGGACCTCTGCCACACCCAGCGGCACCGGTGGAACACCCCAGAAACACTGGAGAACCATCCTGCCAGCACACGGAGTCTCCCACCCCTCCATGTGCAGGGCACGATCAGGCTGAGTCAGCTGGCGGCCGGGCCCAGCCCAGCCCAGCGCTGGGCAATGGGAGGAGCTGCCCCCTCGGTTCTAGCCCTGCCCAGGATGGTGAAGGCAGCAGCTGGTTGGAGATGCCCCCATGGAGATGCACATTGCCCCCATTTCTCTCACCTGAGGGAATGACCCCCACCAGCAGCTGGCTCATTGCAGGCCAAAATGTAAAGAAGTGTGTGTGTGTGTGTGTGTGTGTGTGTGTGTGTGCGCGCGGGTCCTCAGGCAGATACCCCCTCAAGTCAAATTCACCCTTGAATTACCTTCCACGAAATCAATTCAACAAACCAGCTAAAAGTATGTTCTCTGGAGCCCAACTACTGGGGTTCAAATACTGGCTGTCTCTGCGAGAAATGTTGGGGTAATAGAATGTTCTAAAACCCAATTGTGGTCCTGGTTGCACAACTCCTTAAGTCTACTAAAAAAAACACATTAAATTGCACACTAAAGAAAATCCTGGCTTGGCCATTTAAAGCTGTGTGATCTTGGCCAGGTTGCTTAACCTCCCTGTGGTTCAGTCTCCTCCTCTGTCAAACAGGAATAATAGTGCCTACATCATCCGCTAGCTGAGGATTCGGCGAGTCAACAACACGAGGACTTTAGAATGGTACCTTGCACCGAAGGGATCGATAAATGCTTGCTACACAGGAGAGGGGAGGTGTCCGGGCCTCACAGAGTTATTCTTGGCGGCACATGGGTATTTGTAAATTCCTACACCATGCCTCCAAACCGCCCAGCTCCTCCTAGCCTTTGCTCCTGCTGTTTGTTCTGCAAAATGCTCGATGCCCTTTCCTTTCAGCTCATAGGCTAGCTGCAATCAGAGGTCATCTTTCCTCTCTCTCCTTCTGCACTTAATCTTTTATAGCAGAGGCTTGGGAAGGGCTACACGGCGGCGTGTGGTTAACTGTTCACCCACTGGTTTGAGATCCTTGGGTCAGGGAGAGGTGACCTCTTGTTTGCCCTGCTCCTGTCCGGTTGGCTAGTGGCTGGTGTCCCTGCTGTGACAATCTGGGTGCTGCACTGAATCCAACAGCAGGGGCTGAGGCTACAACACCCTCTGTGGGTCCCAGAACAGTGGCCCTAAAGGTCAGTGAAGGTAATGGGGTGACGATGAAGGCAGGTGAACTAACACACGGATGGGTGACCCTCCTTGGGCTCAGAACCTTCGATCATAGGCAAGATGGGAGTTCCTGCCCCTCCCCGCCTGCTCTCCTCGCAGTTAAAGAAGGCATAAAACTCAGAAAGATGCAGCGATAGGGGGACCCACAGCCGGAGCCCCAGGGCTGGGCCAGCATGGTGTTTTCAGATGCCTGCAGCCAGGCTCAGGGTCAGGACCGGCTTCCCGGGCCTCCGAGGTCCCACCCCCGGCTTCTCAGCAGAGCACGCAGACAGCCCAGGCCCGAGGGAGTGCGCTGGTGTCTGGCACAGGCTGGTACCCAGCTAGCAGGGGCTCCCGTGGGCTTTTCCCGGGCCTCCCCCGTGCAGAGCCGAATGTGTGGGCGCCCAGAGAGCAGACCCTCCCTTTGTCTGAGACCCTGGGCGGGGGGTAAATGGAGGCGGGAGGGCCCGGAGGGAAGAGAGCAAACAGAAAGGGTGAGGGCTGAAGGGATCTCCCCTCGCCCTCAGTTGCGGGGGCCCCTTCTGACTCAACAGGACCGCTGCGGGAGGAGGAGCCACTGCGCCCCAGGAAGGCTTCAGCGCAGCCCTAACTTCTTCCAGCGAGGAGGGAAAGTAAACACCTGGGAAGGAAGACGCGGATCCGACGCGGGCGCAAAGGTCTCCGCCCTCCGGGAGGGAGGGAGGGAGGGTCCCCTCCTTCCGCGCCTCTTCCCCCACAGCCCATTCCCGGAGACTCCGGCGCGGCGCCACCTCCCTCGCCGGCAGCTCCGTCCTGGCCGGTCCACAGGTCCCAACGTGTCCCGTGCCCTCCGCCCCGCGCCGCCGGGAGCCCGGCCGGGAGGGCAGAGCGAGGCGGGGCCGCCGCCTCTCCCCGGGCGCACTTACCCAAGACCCTGGCCCCCTCCTCCGGGGCCTCCTGGGCGAAGATCCAGGGGGGGTTGGTGACGTACAGGGAGGCGGCGGTGGGGCTGGCGTGCTTCTTGCCGAAGATTTTGCTGAAGGTGCCCTGCACCGTCTGGCTCTTCTTCATGCTGCCGCCGGCCACGCGCCCGGGGCCCGCGCTGCCCGGGCCGCACCCCGCACCTTCTCCCCACGCGCTCTACCGGGCCATGTCCCCGCAGTCCTCCCGCCCGCGACGGGACGGGCGACAGGTGGTGCGGGCGCCGCCGCTCGCCGGGAAATGCGAGCTACCTGGGCAGGTGAGAGGCTGCGGCTGCGAGCGCCGCGCCCCGCCCCGCCCCGCGGCCGCCCGACTCCCCCGGCCGCATTCCTGCCCGCCTCCTTCCACAACAGGCCATTGTTGGCACGGCCCAGGGGGCTGGGGACCTCGCCCGGCCCACGCCCCGCCGGGAAGGAGAGCCCCCCGCCCCGCCAGGTCTGCTCCGGCCCGCCCCCCCACCCCTCCCGCCGGGGGAGGGAGGGAGCGGGCCGGCCAGAGCTTCGCCGGAGGGTCGGGGCGGGTCAGGGTGGCGCTTCGGGAGGGACCGTGCCCGACGCTGCAAGCAGCAGCTGGCCTCCAACGACGGACGGGCCGAAAGGCCCCGAAGGACACACAGGGTGAGCGGGAGAGCCATCACTCGCACCCAGTCTGGTGCCAAAGGGGGGACAGCCTCACTGACAGAGCTCCAAGAGAACGGAGGATGGCTACATCTTGGCGTTTTTGTACATCACATTTTTTTTTCTGTCAAGTTAAGTGAATATAATTAAAAAACAAAACAAAACTCAAGGTGAGTTGGGCTCACTCTCCACGGAAATGAGCTGTGCGCCTTCATTTATTTTTTGTTAATCCTCACCGGAAGGTATTTTTCCCATTGGTTTTTAGAGTAGAAGGGAGGGGGAGACAGAGAAAGCGAAATCGATTGTGATTGGTTGCCTCCTGCATGCATATGGGGAAGGGGAGAGAAAAGGGGTTGGGGTAGAGGTGCCAGCCTGCAGCCCAGGTATGTCACTGAAATCCAACCGGCCACCTTCAGGCCCAGGGCTGGCACTCTAACCACTGAGCAACCCGGCTAGGGAGAATTGTGGGCCTTTAAGGTGCTTGGGGTAGATCCTGGCTAAGGGGTGGGGGGTGGTTGTCCGCTGGGGAAGGTCGGGTCAGGTGAGGTCCCCAGGGGCGGGGGGAGTCAGGCCACAAGGTTAGATTTTGATGCTTTCTGGGCATCAGGAGTGGAAGGCTGGGGAGGTGGTGATCAGTCTCAAACAGCGTTTCCCCGAAGCTCCTGGAACAGCACCCACTGCACTTCCCCTGCTCCTTCTCCCAGGAAGTTGGGATTGAATCTTTCTTTGTACTGAAGGCATTTCCTCCTCTACTTTTTATTTTGAGAAATTTGAAGACCAGTAAAATGACCACCTGTATTCCTTCTCCTGGATTTATCAATTGTTAACATGTTGCCATCATTGCATTCTCTCTCTCCACACACTTATTTTTTTATTTTCATTTTGCTAAAGGTTGAAAGTTGTGAATATCATGGCATATCTCCCACCCCCATCAATACTTCAGTTTCTTTTGCCTAAAAATAAGGATATTTTCCTGAGAGACCACAATACATTCATCACACTCAAATTTAACATCAATACACTATTGTCATCTCCCAAAATGTCATTTTTGTTTTTTTCAATCCACGGTCTAATCAAGACTCACGCACTGCATTTGCTTATCATGTACCTTTAATTTTTTAATCTAGCACAGTCTCATGACTTTATTTTTTATGACAGTGACTTTATTTTAATCCTCACCCAAGGATATTTTTCCATTGATTTTTAGAGAGAGAGTGGAAGGGAGAAAAATTTCGATGTGAGAGAAATACATCATTGGTGGCCTCCTGCATGAGCCCTGACCAGGGGCCAGACCGGGGAGGAGCCTGCAACCAAGGTACATGCCCTTGATCAGAATCGAAACTGGGACCCTTCAGTCCGAGGGCCAAAGCTCTATCCACTGAGCAAAACCAGGTAGGGCAACAGTGACATTTTTAAAAAGCCACCTCTAGCCCTAACATTTTGGCTGGGTGGATAGAGTTTCAGTCTGCAGACTGAAAGATCCCAGGTTCAATTCTGGTCAAAGGCATGTACCTTGGTTATGGGCACATCCCCAGTAGGGGATGTGTAGGAGGCAACTGATCAATGTTTCTCATCAGTGTTGCTAACTCTCAGATATCCCATCCCCTTCATCTCTGTAAGAAAATCAATAAAGTATATATTTTTAAAAAGTCCTCTCTACTTGCTCCATTGTCAATGGACAGGATGAGTTGGACCTTCAGAGACTGTGGCTGTGAGGTGTTCCCCAAATGTTTTTGGTTAGAGACATGCCTGTGGTCAACTCTGGCTCACCCACCCACCACCATGGCATTCCTAAAACCAATTCCTGTTCCTTCAAGGAGTATCTGTGGAGGCCCAGTGCTGTGCTGAGGGTTTGGGGTGCATGGGGATGTAAGAGAATTTGAGAAGTATTATTTATACTGGAGAGCATCTTGGGGTCTCATCAGATAGGTAAAGTTTTACATGATTCAAGGTGGCAGGCCACGAGGACTGAGTACAGAACAGTGATGCTGTCACTAATACACACAGCAGAAATTTCAGAGCAGGGCAGTCAGCGTGAGCTGGAGAAGTCCAGGAAGGCTGCTTGGAAGAATTACGACTTGAGCTGGCCCATGAAGGATGACAAGGTTGTTAATAGAGAAGGGAAGGAGCTCATTCTAGGGCATACACACATGCCATCCATCCTTCCACCCTCCTATCTCCACATCATGGTTCCTCCCACCATCTACCTAGGAAGGGCCCAGGGAACCCCAGATGCCCCATCATGCCCTGAACATCCTCACAACCCACCCCAGTGCTCTAGACCAGTGGTCGGCAAACCACGGCTCGCGAGCCACATGCGGCTCTTTGGCCCTTTGAGTGTGGCTCTTCCACAAAATACCACAGCCTGGGCTAGTCTATTTTGAAGAAGTGGCATTAGAAGAAGTTTAAGTTTAAAAATGTTGGCTCTCAAAAGAAATTTCAATCGTTGTACTGTTGATATTTGGCTCTGTGGACTAATGAGTTTGCCGATCACTGCTCTAGACACTCAGGTATAAGATAAGGGCTTCTTTCTTGGAGACTTCTGAGGCATGAGTCCTCTTACCTGGGTAGCTCCTGGCTCTGACACCCAGAACCAGCCCCACCAGAGCCCTCATTGAGTGGCTCCATTCCTATGCAACTTCCACTATGTAACTAACATTCTTCAGAACTGCCATGTGCCCTGCTCTGGGCTGTGAAGGATCCAGAGAAATCAAAGGCATGGTTCCTGAGTTCAAGTTGCTTTCATCTGTTTGGAGAGATGAAGAGTGGGGAGGTAAATGAGGAGGAGCAACCGGGGTGGGCTGGAGAGCCGAAGGAGGGCATGCAGAGGTGTGAAGGTCTCTGCAGAGGCTCAGGATGGTGGGGCTGGGAATTACGGGACAGAATGGAGGTCACAGCAAGGTTGGCCAGAGTGTGGTAGGCTTAAAAAGGCCAGTTGGGAAGGTCAGAAACAATTCCACCTGGAGATGACTGATTAAATAAATTATGGTACATCCACACAATGGAATAATAATGCAACTCTAAAAATGAATGAGTCAGCCAGCTGTGTCCAGTTATCGTCAAGATAAACTGATAAGCTGTTGACAAAACGGTGTGCGTAGTATGCTACCATTTGGGGCAGGATAAGATCTGTTCAAAGAGAAACTTTGGACAGATCTGTAATAAATGAACAAAGTGTTTACTGGCGGGTGGAGGTAGGGGGAACTGGGCAAAGGGGCGAAAGGCATGGGAAGGAGAATTTTCACTGGAGGCCTTTTCACGTTTTTAAATTTCTAACCATATAAATGAATTTCCGATTCAAACATTAGAGAAGAATAACTAGGCAGAACCAGCAGCATCTGCATCCCTCTGGCCCCGTCCCAGACACTGAGCAACCTGTTTGGGCCTCAGTCTGTTCATCTATAAAACAGGCTATTAATCTAAGGTCATCATGAGTCTCAGTGAGCTTATGGGTTATGTGGCCCAGGAGAGCATCTTTGTTTGAACAAGATCCCTGTGGGACTCAGGAGCATGTTAAAGTTTGAGAAGCTCTGTCTGCGAGGAGCAGGCACGGCTGACTGTGCAGGCAAGGGTGACTGGTAACAGCTGTGTTTTAAGGATGTTCATCTAACATCTGGATGAAGAATGTATGGGAAGGAGAAAGTGGAGGCGGAGGGGCAAAGGGAAGAGGCTTACTTCATTAGTGAACTGGATAACGAGGTGGTTAATTGATACAAGCAGGAGGGGATGGGGCCTCATGTGTGTGCTGGTGGCAGCAACAGAAAGAGCAGAGTTGTTTGTGGGACATTTCTTAGGAAGAAAGGAAAGTAAACAGCTTGTATATAGGAGAAATAAGACAGACCAACAAACCCAATTCTGAGCCGGTTTCCTCAGCTGTGCACGGAGCGGGAGCAGTGCCCCCTCCTAAGGTGGTCACGAAGATTAAATAAAATGATGGATGTGAAGTGTCCAGCACGGGGCACTCCTTAAGGGTTGTTCATTTCTCCGCACTTGTGGTCCCTTGCTTTTGGAGGAAAAGGAGAAAGCAGAGTGATCTGTGAACACCAGAAGGGCTTGAGGCTGTTCTCCCTGCCCCTACACACCCATTTCACCCCCATTTCATGCCCTTGTTGGTGGGGGCTCAGGAGAGTCTCTGGGCAGCCTGGGTTCCGCAGCAAGCGGAGCCGCCCACACCCCCAGCTGCAGTTTCACCCTGTCAGCCTGGCAGCGTCCCCTGAGACCAGACTGGGGCCCAATTGTCTGTCCATCTCAGCACCCTGCACTGTTGCTGCTTGGCCCCCGCTTCATCTAATAACAACACCTCACTCCTGCTCCCCCAGTGAAGAAACAGCCAAATAATAGGCTCTCCTCGAAACAGCCCAAAGCCCCGTCCTGTAATTAAATCTCTGCTGGGCAATTGCGTAGTAAGTTTTGGAATGTGGGGTAGGATTGGGGCCCGGAAGTTGCAGTCTCCCCAGAGACTTAGGCCTCTGTCAAGTTTGTGGTCTTTCTTCCACCAAAGTCAAGTGCTCCTGGCTGGGAGAGTGCACTCTGAGTCGGACGGAGCAGGGCAGGTGAGAAGTCCTGAGAGTCACCTTCATCCTCCCCCCAGGTCTCTGCAGCTAGCTCTCTAGGGGCCAAGGTCAGACCTCTGGTCATCCTAATTCCCAAACCCTACTGAGCTGTAGGTTGTCTGGCCTAGCCCCCTGTTCCAGGCCGGCAACAGCTGGTGCCAGGCCAGCGCCAGAGACTGCTTCCTTTGGCTGCAGGTGGGTGGGCTCCAATCCCTGCCTGGCATTCCTCTGAGCTGGGCAGGCTCAGAGAAAATCTGGCTGGTGTGGACCCCAACAATCTGAGAGGGGGCTCTGAGAGGTCATGACCTGGTGCCTGAGAGGGTGGGGTCCAAGGTCCAGCCCTGAGTGGAGAATGGTGTATTCAGGAGTGCTAGGGAGAGACCATGGACTCTGTAACCATGGACTCTGTTGCTGGACCAGGACATGGTGGGAAGGTCCCTGCTGGGGAACAGTTTTCAATTCTGAGGAGGCTGCTCATGAGGCTGTGACTTGGGCTGAGTTACCACCTCTCTGAGCCTCAGTTTGTTCACCTGTAAAACAGGGCTATTAAGTAAGGTTATCAGACTCAGCGAGATAGTGGGTTCAAGTACCGGCCAAACTCAGCGCCTGTGTGTTCCTGTCCTCCTTCTCTATCCTGACTTTGGGCACGGAAATGCTGAACAGAGAACACAGAGACGGAACAGAGGCCGTGAAGGGTTGGAAGAGAGAAGGCCCATTCAGCAAAGACCCTCAGGAGCAGTGCTTGCCAACCGTTCGGACCTCGCAGACAACCAATTGTCCATGGACCACCGGTTGGCGACGGCTGTTGAGGGAAAAGTCAACCGGGCCCCAGGAGACAGGGTAGGGCAGGTGTCTACAAGGTCACCTTGAAGGCCAGGCCAAAACATCCCATTAGAAAACACATTCTATAATCTGAAGTAATGTGTGTGTTTGGAAAAAAAAAAAAAAGGTGGGGGGAATTGGTAAGAACAAAACCCAAAATTCTATGCAGGGTGCAGCTGCAAACATTTAAAGTGTATCTGTGCGTGGCCGGGGCTGGGAAGCAAACAGGCTGGGAATGCCAGCACTCATGTGGGGCTCTCCCTTTGAGTGATCTGCTCTGTTGGGAGAGCATTTGTTTTAACTCAACCTTTGCTAACAAATAACAAAGAGCTCAGTTTAACATGGAATGCATTCTCTTAGTTTTTTAAAGAATATATGTTTTTTTCAAAGAGGTAGAGAGATAAAAACATCAATGATGAGAGAGAATCATTGATTGGCTACTTCCTGCATGCCCACTCTGGGGATTGAGCCCGAAATCCAGGCACGTGCCCTTGGCCAAAATCAAACCCTGGACTCTTTAGTCCACAGGCTGATGCTCTATCCACTGAGCCAAACCAGCTAGAGCTGTGGTCAGCAAACTGTGGCTCACGAGCCACATGTGGCTTTCGAGCCTTGGTTTTTCGCTCTGTTAATTAATGAGTTTTCCAACCACTGAGCTAGGGCGATTTCCCTTCCTTCCTTCCTTCCTTCCTTCCTTCCTTCCTTCCTTCCTTCCTTC
>JAAGEH010000470.1:1281001-1620210 GCA_011751065.1 Lasiurus cinereus | reverse complement strand
TTCCTTCCTTCCTTCCTTCCTTCCTTCCTTCCTTCCTTCCTTCCTTCTTTTTGTTAAGAGGGGGGACCTGGAGATGCGGACGTTAGTGCCACATCTACTACTCACTGTGAGACCATGGAGCCTTCCTGAGCCTCGGTCTCTCCATCTGTAAAGTGGGATGGTGGGATCCAACACTCATTGCGGTTTCACATCTGGCTAAAAAGCTGGTTGGCGGGCAGAGCAGAGGCAGAACAACAAATGCCTGGCACCTCCTGTGTGAGGGGGCTACTTCTGGCTCTGAGGAAAGAAGTGAGAAGTGGGATGCATTAAGCATTTTCTGGGTCCAGCCATATGCTCCGAACCAGGCCCTGCACTTGGGCTGTGGGAGCTTTTAACTTCAAGATCAGTCCTTGGCCTTGCTGGTTTGTTCAGTGGTTAGAGTGTCAGCCCAAAAACTGAAGGGTTATGGTCACATACCTCAGTTGCAGGCTCAATCCCTGGTTGGGGCACATGCTGGAGGCAACCAATCGATGTGTCTCTCTCACATTGATGTTTCTCTCTCTCTACTCCTCCCTTTCACCCTCTCTAAAAAATCAATGGAAAAAGTCTCCTCAGATGAGGATTAACAAAAAGTAAGATCAGTCCTTACCTTTGGGGGACCTGCACTGCCCCACACTCTTCTCACATATTTTGGAGACCAACTCTTGAACTGGGACTTTGAGCCTTGGGAGCAATTTCTATGCAATTCATCCTGGGTCCAGCTTATTTCTCTCTCTCTCTCCTGAAAGAAAAGCAGCAACATCTACCATTCACTGAGTATCTTTCTGTGTCAGACATGGGGCCGAGTGGATTTCATGCATTAACCCACTACCATCAAGTCAGCCCTGCAGGGGTGGGGGCAATACACCCATTTTATGGATGGAGAAAAGACGATCCCAAATGTAGTTTACTCATACTCTATAGCCAATCATTTCAGCTCTTGGAAACATGCCTTCTCCCACAGCTGACATAAAAGTGATGTCATTGCTATGTGTTTGTGGGGGAGAGGAGTTGGAGGCACCCGGGGGAGTAAGATATAAAATGTGGTGAACATACTGGGTGAACTGCACAGTAATTGGAAGCAAGGAACCTGATGTTCATATAGCAACACAGATGAATCTTAAAAACATTAGGTAGCCATCCAAGTAAACAGAATGAGATCTAAAACACACATGGCACTTATGTAAATAAAAACAACATGCATACAAAAGAACAATGTATATTTTGCAAGAACACACATAAACAAGAAGATACTCATTAAGCACATGAGAATGGTTGCCTCTGGCTGGGTGGGTGGGAGTGTAGTTGGAAACTGGAGATTAAGGAGGGAAATTAACCTGACTGGTGTGGCTCAGTGGAAGGAGGGAAATTAAGACAATGAGGGAGGAGGCCCTCCTGGGCCAGGGATGATAAGGCACCTTGAATCGAGATGTGTGAATATCTCACCCTCCTGTACTCGAGGGCCAACAAAGGAAAAATAAGTAAAGATTAGAGAAGTTAAGTAATTTGTCTAAATCACAGAGCAGGTAAGGAGTGGTGGAGAAAATATTCAATTAACCAGGCCTGCTTAGACCTAGATATTTAAAACCACCTGCCTGAACCTCAACAGCAGAAAGGCAGGAGGGATGGAGGCTGTGTGTGGGGGAAGGTGTGAGGGTGGTCAGTGGATCTTCCTGTGAGCCAAGCCAGCCCTGAGTCTCTCCTCATCCGTCCCAAGCACCCCCTGAGCACTATGGGTACTGATCATAGTTCTTCCTTCCCAGAACTTTGATGATCAATAAACTGTGGCCATGCCAGAAGGGTGGCGGAGAAGTCAGAGGAATGGGCTTCTAGCAGGCAGCACTGAATCCGTGTCTTTTGAAGTTGAGAAATAATAATGATATTACTCTTAGCACTTAGCTTGCAGCAGGCAGGCACTGCTCTAAAATGTAGTCCTCTCAACAAGCATTCCAGGTCAATTCTTTTATCAGCCTCACTTTGTAGGTTAGGAATTCAGGCACAGAGTGTTTACTGATTTGTGGAAGTCACCCAGAAGGGAAGATCTGGGATTTAAAACCAGGCAGAGTGATTTACAAGTGAAATAAGACTGATATAGCTTGACTAGCCAGGCCTTTTTAATAGAAGTCTCCCAAGCCACTGCCCCTTGTTGAGGTTCCCACAGGGGACCCGGGATGGGGACAGTTCTGGCAGGGCCCACTCTTATGGACAGTCGGGTGGGTCCATATCTGAAGTCCTCAGAAAATGATTCAATTCCTCTTCTTCAAATGTCCAAAGTGGAGGAACCCAGCATCCTCTCTGTAACATAAGGAAACAGACCCAGGGATGGGATGGGACTTAGCTCAGGTCACCTGGGACTCCTAGCAACCAGCCCAACACTCAACCCTGCCTGGGCTGAGACAGAGTGGGGTGTGTGCTGAGTCATGGTGCCCTGCTCCTCCAAACTGCACCCCCTCCAGCCTCCTGGGTTCTTTTCCGACAGATGCTGGGCTGGGACCCAAGCTACTTTCCCCAGAGCCAGACCTGCTGGCCACTCCACCAAGAATGCCATGCTCCTACCTTCCTTCCCTCTCCCAAACAAGATATTACCACCCTAGAGCCTTGGAGATCCTCATCGGAGGCAAGCCCTGCGTGCTGCTTCTCCTCCTCCCTCCCAGCCTCCTCAGAAATTAGGGACCATTACCATCAGGGTGTGAGATCTGAGCACAGTGCACAAACCATCAACACCCCAACTTCCAGTCTGCCTCTGGGCCCCAAAGTCCACCCACTGACCAATAGTCAGGGCTGACACAGTGCCAGGAAGGAAACAAGTCCTGGGCCCCACCCAAGCCAGGCTGTCAGTGGGCAGGAAGTCACCAGCTGCTCTGTTTCCCTCCCCTTGATCCTCCCCACCCTCTGATCCCAGGAAGAAGCCCAAGTCTCTCTATATGTGGGATTTCTGACACATTCCTGGGAGGTGCCCATTAAGTCTGGTGTTGGAGAGATGGTACTCAAGGAAGGAAGAGGGTCTGATGTTTAAAGATGGGGACAGGGCAGCCTATTCAGCAATCCTCCATCAACCCAATTACTCACACATGATAATAGCTGCCAGTTATTGTGTGCATATTCTGTGCAGACACTGTCCTAAGTGCTTTATCCAACTCTCTTGATAGGGACCTTTAGTCTACTCATTGTACACATGAACAAACAGAAGTACAGAGAGTTAATTACTTGCCTAAGTTTGCACAACTAGCAAAATAGTAATTCCAGAATTCAAGCTCAAAGAGACTGACTCCTGGGTCTGCAGTCCCATCCTCTATAACTACCACCCATCTTCTACCCATTTACTGACCATCTATCCATCTACTCACTTATAGCCAACCAACCCAGCCACCTGTCTATCCATCTATCCATCCATCCCTTCATCTCCTAACCCCCTACTTAAATGATCTAGGAGAGGATACAGCAATGCAAAAGAGAATAGGTTACGTTTAAGTATTTAGTTACTGCATAAACGAAAAATAGCAAGAGTTGAGGCTAAAAAGGTGAGCAGGGTTCAAATCAGAGCCCTTCTACCACCTATTCATCTACCTACATTCTGCCCATCCCCTCTCCCACTTTTCCGTCCATCGAGAAAGAGCTCTTTACTGCATTTACTGCAAGGATGAAGACCATTCTCAGCAGTCAAACTGTCAGCGTTCAAGAAAATGTTGGCATCACTCTATGCACAGTTACTGTAAAGGGTCCCAGAGGTGCCCTGTGGAGGGACTTCAACAACATCAATGTAGAACTCTATAAATATTTCTCTCTTCTCCACATCCAGCGTGGCTAGAGAGTGGTCCAGTTCCTGAGTAAGGGTGACGAGGATTAAGGAAATGAAAAAAAAACAGATACAATACAGTAGGGAGAGAGGAATCCAAGATGGCGGCATAGGTAAACACCTACACTGCTGCCTCGCACAACAATTTCAAAACTACAACTAAAAGACAGAACGGACATCATCCAGAACCACAGGAAAGCTGGCTGAGTGGAAGTTCTACAGCTAGAAGGAAAGAGAGGGGCTCACGGAGACCCAGAGGAGCTGCAAAAAGCCGAGGTACTGAGGCGCGCGCTGAGAGAGCGGGTGCCGGAGAACCTGGCTGGCTTTCTCTGGCGGGAGGGAAACGGAGACTCCTAACGGCATTGAACCCCTTATCCTACGACACTAAACCCCAGATCCAGCCGAAACTCATACGGGGGGAGTTTGGACTGTGAAAAGGGAGAGGGGCACGGAAATTTAGGGGAGTCGCAGAAGATCAGGTCCAGTCTCGCACGTGCACGGTGCTGCGCGGAGGACAGACTGCTGATTGTGCCGCTGGCTTTCGCGAGTGGGCGAGAGACAGACCCTCCCAACTGTGCCACTTCTGAGTCCACTGGGCCCCTAGACTCCTGTGGTCCTGGTGCGCAGGGGAGCTGGAAAGGCAGCGGTTAGAGGCACTGTGGGTGCATGCGCGCGCACAATGACCGCTCCAGGGATTACCCAGTCACGTGAGACTCAGGGGCCATGGAGGGCGGGGCTGACTGGAAGGCAAGGCGGTCCCTTAAGCCCTGAGACTCCACCCCTCCCAAGCTCAACAGAGGCTTCTTCGGCTTTGCTTCTGGTATCATAAGGCTGAATCCAACACAGAAGTTTTCCTGGCATAGTGAAAATGCTGAGACAAGGGAAGAGATCACAAACAAAAGAAATGGAGAAAAAAAAAACGACTGGATATAGAGTTCAAAACCACGCTTGTAAGGTTTTTCAAGAATATGCTAGAAAAATTCGATAAATTTAGTGAGACCCAAGAGGAGATGAAAAAGGACCAACTAGTGATACAAAAGAGCCAACTAGAGATGGAAAAGGTCCTACTAAAGATGATAAAGGACCAAATAGAAATTAAACATACACTGACTGAAATAAAAAATATTATACAGAGTCCTAACAGCAGACTAGAGAAAGGCAAGAATCAAGTAAAAAATTTGAAATATAAAGACACAGACAACATTCAACTGGAAAAGCAAGAAGAGAAAAGAATCCCAAAATGTGAACATAATGTAAGGAGACTCTGGGACAGCTTTCAGCGTACCAACATCAGAATTGTGGGGGTGCTAGAAGAAGAGAGAGAGCAAGATACTGAAAACCTGTTTAAAGAAATAATGACTGAAAATTTCCCTCATCTGGTAAAAGAAATAGACTTACAAGTCCAGGCAGCACACAGAACCCCAAAGAAAAGGAATCCAAAGAGGACTACACCAAGACACATCATAATTAAAATGCCAAGAGCAAAAGAGAAAGAAAGAATATTAAAAGCAGCAAGAGAAAAACAGTTTATTACCTACAAGGGAGCACCCATACGACTGTCAGCTGATTTCTCAACAGAAACGATGCAGGCCAGATGGGAGTGGCAAGAATTATTCAACGTGATGAATAGCAAGAACCTACAACCAAGAATAATCTATCCAGCAAAGCTAACATTCAGAATTGAAGGGCAGATAAAGAGCTTCACAGATAAGAAAAAGCTAAAGGAGTTCATCAACTCCAAACCAGTATTATATGAAATGTTGAAAGGTACCCTTTTAGAAGAGGAAGAAGAAAAAGGTAAAAGCCAAAAAATTATGAACAACAAATACATATCTATCAACAAGTGAATCTAAAAATTAAGTGAATTAAAAATTTGATCAACAGAATAAACTGGTGAATATAATAGAATCAGGAGCACAGAAAGGGAGTGGACTGATAATTCTCAGGGGGGAAGGGGTGAGGGGTTAGAGGGAGAGACTGGACAAAAATCATACACCTCTGGATGAGATCAATAGGAGGGAGCTAAGGGCAGAGGGAGGGGTGGGAGCTGGGTGGAGGGGTGCTATGGAGGGGAAAAAAGTGAAACAACTGTAATAATCTGAATAATAAAGATTCAATTTAAAAAAAAATACAGTAGGGAAAGCTGGGATGTAGTAGGACCACTGTCCTCTGATGGAGAGACAGGGACCCAGAACCAATACAGTGTATTTATTTTACACAGCAAAAAAACAGGAAGTTTTACTAAAGTCCAAGACAAAGGAGATTATGTGCATTCTTGTGGCCTCTTTGTATCGTCACTTCTGGGTGGGTCCAGATAATCGTGTTTGTTCCTGATGCTTGGTTAGATTTAGATAATGAAACCCACCCCCTGGCTCCTGAACTGAAGGTCAGGCTGACAACACTCCTGCCTCTGGCAAGGTGTGTTTCTAAGACGTGGCTCTGCCAATGCCACTGGATTCAGCTGACAACAATTAAAGAAATGCTCATGTGCCTTCCCAGGTGCTCTCTACAGAACTTAGTCTCCCTGGAAAGGAAAAGAAGAGACTCTGGATTGACAAATGGTGGGGAAATAGAAAGGAACTGGCCATGATTAGAATGGTCTGCAGTCACATACAGAACATGGCCAGGTGTTCCACTGGGCTGCAGCTACAAGGTGAGGTCTGTGTGAGCTCATTCCCCATCTGCTGCTATTCAAGAGAATGGTTCTCTTGTTGAAATCAGAAATTTCTTGGGTGAAAAATACATCTGCAGGATTTGGTGTCTCAAGCCCAGAAAGATGAATTGATTCTTGAAGGAAACAACACTGAACTTGTATCAAATTCACCTGCTTATATTCAACAAGCTACAACAGTTTAAAAACAAGGCTATCTGAAAAAGTTGGATGGATCTGCCTCTGAAAAAGGAACCGTTCAGCAGGCTGATGAATAAGATCTAAGTTGTCTAGCTACAGAAACTGGGAGATGCTGACTGATCTCTCAGAGTTATTTGTGACATTGTAAAGATGCAATAAAAACCATGTTTTGAAAAAGAAAGAAGACGAGAGAGAGAGAGAGAGAGAGAGAGAGAGAGAGAGAGAGAGAGACAGAGAGAGACAGAGAGGAGGGAGGGAGGGAACTCATCAGTGAGTGCCTGGGAAAAATGGGGACTTCGAAAAGTACCTAGATAATGCTCCACTTGTCCCACTACCCAAAGCTCAGGGGTCCTGGGAGACTGTGGGAAGAGGGAATTGCAGAGAGGGTCATTATCAAGGTTAAAAGACCTTTCCAGGCCTTGAAACTTCAGCTCCCAGCCCCATTCCCTGTCTAAAAGGCCTCGCTGGGCTCTGCCTGGGTGGGTGCAGGGCATGGAGGCAGAGTTCTACTCAGATATCTTTTTTTAGGCCCTATCTCAAACCCCAAGGGAAGGGGCTGGTGGGACCCTCTGCTTAGGAAGATAGAGGAATTGTGTTGTCAAAGAGACATCACAATGTCACTGCCCACACAAGTTCTCCCCTCCGTGGCACTCCCAGTAGCCACCCAAGAGCCCCTGGGATCCCCGGGAGCCCCTGACTACCAGAAGTTCCATCTCACCACCAAGGAAGACCCTGCTCAAGGATGCCCCAGGTGGGATGACATCACAGGGCTAGATCAGGGTGGCCCAATGTCACAAGAAGTTTGACTGACAGGATGGAGTAGGAAGGCCCAGCCTGGCCCAACTGTGTAGCTAGGAGCTGGGGGCCGCTTACAGAAGGCTTAGGGGCCAGCATCACTGTTGGACTTGTTTTCCTGTTATAGGACCTGGTTCCCCTGCTATAGGACCTGGTGGGAGGGGTGCGGGGGGGGGCAGGTAATACGCCACCATCCAAGTCCTCTGGTTCTTCTGCCCCTTCACATCCCCAAGACACTTCCTGGACTTTTGGTTTGCATGACCCCATCTCATAGCGTGCTTAAAAGGTCTAGGCCCCTCATATGAACCGTCACATGAGTGCTCATGGTAACCTTATGAGACAGGTCCTCGAGTTATTCCACTTCCTAGGTGGGGAAATTGAGGCTCGGAGTATTGTAAATACCAAAGGTCAGGTATTAGTGGGTGGTGGACCTGGAATTTGAACTCTGGGCGGCAACTCATACAGCCTCAGGGAGCTGAGGCCCAGTTTGCCCCTCACCATCTATGTCCTTCTGAGTCCTTGCCCCCAGCACAGGCAAATGTGCTCTCATACAGGTTCAGAGAGTGTGCTCAGAAACAGGCTGACAGTAATTATCATTTGCATTGTGCTTGCACAGTTCCCACACGCATCGCACCCCCACAGCAAGCCGATGAAGTAGATAGCAGCCTTATTATCCCCATTTTGCAGCTGAAGCAACTGGCTCAGCCACTTGGCTAAGGTTGCCTGACCTGTAAGGGCAGAGTCAGGCCTGGAGCTCAGGTCTTCAGCCTCCAAGACCCAGGCACGTTCCACAGAACCAGGTGCCTCACCCCATGCCATTTGCCTTTCCACCAAAGAGCTGATGCTGGAATGCCAGGCATGGGCCAGGCTGGTAGAGGTGCCAAGGGCCTAGAGTATTTGAGAGGATGGCATCTTCCTGGACGACCTGTAGTAATGTCACGTATGAGGTCCCTGGCCCTGCCTAGAAAGCTCCACTCCTGAGTCACCCTCTTCCCCATTCTAAGCCCTGGGGTAAGGGACAAACACCCAGCCTGAATGGGTGCGGGGCATGGAGGCAGAGTTCCACTCAGATGCCTTGTTTTGGCTCTAGCTCGAACTCCAAGTGAAAATAGGGAGGGAAGGGGCTGGTGGTGCTTGCCCTTTAAGTTTCATTGCTCCCTGTGGAATGGGAGGCTGAAGCCAGGGCTGCTGGAAGCAGGTAGGGAAAGGGGCCCTTCCTGAAACCTCTAAGCCAGGTTTCTGACCTCGGCACTGCTGACATTGGTGCTGAGCTGTCTGTGCACTGGGTCTGCTCAGCAGCACCCCTGGCCTCAACCCACGAGATGCCAGTAGCACCCGCACTCCCCAGCCTCCTTGTGACAATCAGAAATGTCTCCAGAATTGCCAATGGCCCCTGGGGGAAATTCTCTCTCTCTCTCTCTCTCTCTCTCTCTCTCTCTCTCTCTCTCTCTCTCTCTATCTCTCTCTCTCTCTCTCTCTCTCTCTCTCACACACACACACACACACACACACACACACACGCACTTGACAGGGAGGACCTGACCGGGGAGGAGATGGTTAAATGAAACCAAATGTTAACCTAGAAAGTATGCAGTGAGGCCCCACCCTCCCTCCAGAGCTGCCTGTGCTCTGGGCTTAGTCACCTGCAGCCTTGCTAGGCCCCCAGAAGGGCAGGGCAAGGCTAGGGCTGCCTGGGCTTCCCCTTCGTCCCCCTCCTTGCCAAATATCTTCCCTTCCTCCTCCCTCTCCTCTTCTTCCTCCTGGAGACTGTACGGTCCCTCTGTCCCTGGTTCTGTAAAGGCCTCGTCCCTGAATGTGCTTGGGCCCTGGGTCTCCCCACCAGGGTCCTGAGGGTTGCAACAGCAGCAGCAGCTGGGACATAGCTGACTGGTAGGCCCGGAGCCAAGGCCTGAGCTGGGCAGAGGGAGGGCAGTGTTCAATTCCTGGTCCCCCCACAAACTAGTCACTAGACGTGGAACTTCTTCAAGATGCTTACATAGCACCTCACTACCTGCATGAACTCAAACAAGTGCTCAGACACCCCTGAGCCTCAGTTCCTGCATTTGAGGAATAGGAGTGACATCTCAAATGGCTCTCAGGTGAACCGGCACTTGATAGATTCTCAATTCTGTTGGCAAAGAGTGTCACCCTTCCTTCTGTGGGGTCTCTGGTAAGACGCTCCCAACCATTCTGAACACACCTGCTTCCTGAGCCCCAGGAGTGTCGTCCAAGTGGCTGAGACTGAGGGGCGGGGTGGGGAGCAGGTGTGGTGGGGGTTGGGCCTTTGCAGTTCCCTCATTGCCATGGCCACAGGCTGAGCCCTTCTGTCCTATCAGGGGGGCGGGAACCCCACATTCTCAGAATCACGCTTCACAGGAAGAAACCTGAGCTGCTCCCGTGGACCAGGAAAGGAAAGATTCTACTGGGCCAGGCGCTCCCCCGCAAACCCGGGATAAAGAGGTTGTCACGGACTCCATGGCAGTGACTCTCACTGCCCGCAGGTGGCACTGGCAGCGATGAGGGGCAGTCTGTCACAACTGGGAAGCGGGTAGAGTGAGTAGACGCCAGGGATGCTGCTAACAGGCCTGCAGTGCACAGGCCAGCGCCCCCACCAAGAATCATCCGGCACCAGATGTCAAAGTGCTGAGGTGAGAGCCCTGCGCTGCTAGCCTTCAATCTGTGTGCCTGTCTGCAAAGTCCTTGTTACTTGCACACCCAGGGCCTGACATAGAAGGGGGATAGTTCTGAATGAATGAAGCAACCAATATCATATCGTCAGCTCTGCAGAGGCATGGCAATTCATAGTATAATTGTCAGTGCATTGTCCTGTCCACCCAGAATCCAAGAACCCAGGACTCAAACCAGCATTCAAAACCCCCGTGTTCTAGCCACCCTGGCCATCTGGCTGCCTGGCCCTCTCGGGGGGCTGGGGTGGGAGGGAGGCCCCGTACACCCGGCAGGAGCTCCACAAGTTGATGGGAAGAGGGCAGAAGTGACTTGGGAGGCCTTGTCCCCACAGTATAGTGGACACAGGATACATCATGGAGTACAGGCTGTGGACCTTGGGGTCAGCCAGGCCTGGGTTCAAATCCCAGCCTGGTTTTTACCAGCCACATGATCTCATTACTTTGTTTTCTAAACTTGAAATGGGGTTAACAATAATACCTTCCTTAACAAATTACTGTGAGGATTAGAAGCGATAATCCACTTAGTTTGGTGCGACTGTCTCGGAGCCTGTGGTGGAAAATGATGTCGATGACCCCCATCACAGCTCATTTCTGGTGCTTGCCCCTCTGCTTGTGATCCCGCATCCCAGGGCAGAGCCTGGGAGAGTCGGGAAGGCTCTGAACACCTGCTCACGCCCCTCTCCAGCTTGGCTGTGTGCCACGTGGGTTAAGCCCCAGGGACACAGGCGAGCAGGATATGGTCCCGACCACTGGGAGCGGTTTGCAGGCTTGTTGGAACCAGAGGACCCAGTTTGGGAGTAGAATGAGGCAAGCACAGCACCCGGGGGCCAGCCTGAAGGAGGCGCTCACTGTCCCACACGACTCCGAGTGAGTGCCTCCTTCAAAGGGATGCACTGGCCTCACCTTATTCCTGCTCTGCAAAGACTCACATCCCAAGAAGAGGGCCTGAAGCATGGAGGGTGAGGGAGGGGGGCAGGGACTGCAGCACCAGGGTCTTCCTGGAGGAGGTGTCCTCAGAGCTGCTGGTTTAAAAGGAGAGTGAGAATTTTGAAATGCAAAGCTGAGGCGCATATAATACACTCATGGGCAGGAACCCATAGGAGCAAAGGCTACTTTTGGGGAAGCCCTGGGCATGTTTGAATTGTGCAAATAGTTTGTAAATTAAATGCAAAGGAGTGTGCATTGGGACTTGAGTACCAGGGATTTCTATTATAAAATGGTGGGGCTCAGGGTCAGTAACTCTGCGGCTAGCTAGGGGTTCTCTCCCAGTTCTCAGGGGCTGCTTCTCTGCAGAAAGGAATTGGCTCCCCCCACGACCCTCGCCGCCAGCCCCACAGATGTATCCTGGGAAGCAGCACAGAGCCAGCCTGACACACGGGCGTCGTCCCTCCAGTAGTCCTGTCATGCCTCCAAGGATCCCCAGTGAAGTGGGCATTCGGTAGCCAGGAGACAGTGTGGGGTTCAAAGTCAGAGGACAGACAAGCAGGCGACGACAGAGGAAGAAAGCAATGTCAGTACAACGTGATAAATGTGGCAACGGGGACCTCCGAGGGGTGGACGCCATACCTGACCACCCGGCGAAAGTGTCTCCAGAGAACAGGACACACTTAACAATGAGAGATGTTCTAAAATAGAATGGGCTCACCAGAACTCAGTTCACGTGAAACCATGGTTATTGTGTTCTCATAAACACCTGAGTAAGAGAAGGAATGAGATCTTGCAGGATGAGGGTGAGAGGGAGCTCTGGGCTGAAAGAGAATCTCCCTGAGGAAAGGGAGAGAGGGTGCGGGGCTGGGGAAAGCGTTGCTGGAGGATGATGGGTAGATGGCAAGGCCTGAACATAGGGTTTGGGGAGCCCCATGTGGAAAGCTCTTCCTTCCAGGCGGGGCCTGGGCTTTCCTTTCGAGGCAGGAGAAACCAAAGGAGGTTTTGAGGAGAAGGGCTTCCGGATCTGGCCATTGGCACAGAAAGATGAACTCGGAGTGATGTGAAGCACAGGCTGAAGAGGCAGGGGATTAGGAGGCAGGAAGATGAGAGGCAGAGAGAGAGGGGAGGGGAGGAAAAAGGGGAGGGGGAGGGAGTAGGAGGGAGAGAAGGGGAGAGGGAGAAGAGGAGAAGGAGGAGGAGGAGGAGGAGGAGGAGGGGGAGGGGGGAGGGAGGGAAGGAGAGAAGAAGGGAGAGAGAAGAGGGAGAGCACCAGTCGAGTGTCCCTGCAGGAGGGAGTGGGTGCTGAGGGCAGGGAGAGAGGTCCAGAGGAGAGTGACCTGGGGACCCTGACAGACAGGTTGGGTGTGGGAGGAATGGGAGGGTTTTGAGGTGTCCCCAGGCTCCCAGGCTCTGAGCCTGCAGAGGCCTCTTCGAAGCAGGTGGAGGTCTGCATTGCAGCGGATGGGTTGGCAAACAGAACCATGAAGGTGCTGTCTGGAGGTGTCTGGCTCCACAGCCTGCAGAGCTGTGCTGGGGGTTGGGGGTGGGGGCGTGGGGGGAGGACTCTGGGGTTCTGACCATGGCCTCTTTGTTTCCCCTCCTGTGCCTGGCCCCTGCAGGCAAGTCCCAGTGTGTTATGTCCCGCTGTCCCTTCTTTCCTTCCTCCCAGGACTCACAGACGCCCTCAGTACCCAGCTATGGGCCAAAGACACCGTTAGGCAAGAAGGGGAAGGTGGCCCTGGCGTGGCCTCCACTCTCCCGGTCATGGAAGAAGGACCGTGAACAGACTCTGGCCTCAGCTTACATGCCGGTGGTGGTGGACCTCAGGGGCCAGAACCAGGACAAGCTCATCTTCAATTTCTACACCTCCCAGTACCCCAACACCTTGAGCCCCTTCCGCACCATGCAGAAGCCGACGTGTGGCTACCTGTACCGCCGGGACACGGACCATACTCGCAAGCGCTTAGACATGCCTCCTGCTAACTCAATTTTGTGGCGTACCTAGCCCTGTGCCAGCCAGAGGCCCCGCCCGCCCCCTTGCCCAGGATCCTGGGTCCTGGAGGGGAGAGGCTGCACACCCCAGTGTCGGTGGACCGTGCCTGGGCTGGGACAGCTGTGCCATGCCCACTGTCAGCACTGGTAAAGGGAAGTCTCTCTTCTTGGCAGCAATATTAAAGTTTGTTCTCCCTTCCCCTGGCATCCGAATGCGTGTTTGTGAGTGGGTAAACTGAGGCCATGGGGGCGCTTTACAGCAAGGTTATGTCCAGAGGGTCTGCAGACTTGGAAGGACTTGATTCTTCGTCCCCTCACTCTGAGAAGAGCCCCCGCTCCTTTCAGAGCCCAAGTCCTAAGCAAAGCCCATGCTGGTCATACCCGCCCCATGGTCCAGGCTGGGCAGCCGCTCCAAGGAAAGAACCAGATGCATCAGCTGACCACACCCAGTTCCCTTATGAGGCCTCTCAGCGCAGGCTGTAGCAGCCAGGGGAAAACAGGGTGTGCTGTGGGGGGTGAGCCAGTCCCGAGGGGCCTCGATTTATAGGAAACTGCTACTTTTGACTTGCCCTTCATTGGTGAGGATGGACTTCCTATCTCTCCGCTGGTCCAGGAGAGCTGCCTCTGAGGTTAGTTAGGCTGGTGGGCCAGGGACCATGGAGAAAAGGGATGAAGGCAGAAGGTACATGACCCAGGGCAGTGGCCTGGTGAGTCCCTGGTCCCTGCCACTCAGGGTGAATGGTGGGGGCTGAGGCCAATTCTGAGCAGTCCGTGAGAGCCTGCTGTGGGCTTTTCCTCCCAACTTCACAGCAACAACTCGGGTTGGCAGCTTGAAATGGGCTATGAGAGTATTTGCACCAACAAAATCAAACACCTGCAAAGGGGGGTTTCTTTTCCCCAGGGAGTCCGTTGTTAAACAGTCCCCAGCACACACCTGAGCAAATCCAACTGGATTCATTTCTAGAAGTCCCAACCCATTCTAGGTATTCAGTGGCGCATACTTCCAGAGCACAGGCCGCTGGGGCGGGTGTGGGATAGCAGGACAGGGTGTCCGGGGACTCCGACAAGCAGCTAGTGCCGGGCCAGGCTCCCCTGGTGCCTTCCTCAGAGCAGGAGATGGTAAGGAGGCAGGAGGATGCAAGGCCCTGAAGGCTGCCTGGCAGCCTGGATCCAGGTTCTTCTGTTGGTTGCAGGGGCTCTCTCACCTTAGGGGTTTCCTCAGCTGTCTGGTGGTCTGGGCTGCAAGCAGGCCATTGGGCGCTGTAGCAGGTGTCTCCTGCCTGTCATGGGTGTTTGAGGAGCCAGCATGGGAAGGAGCTGGGGCGGTGGGGAGGGGGGAGGCTCATCATGTCTTTCTCTTCCCTTAACGTCCCAGTTTTCAGAACAGCCCTCTCTCTTCCTGAGCATAACCTTCGGCCAGGGTCAGGAGGGTCAGATGCCTGGCAGAGGGCACTGGGGAGGCCATGGCTCCTTCCACTAACTGCCTCCCTGTCCTAATGCTTCTGCCCCAGGTTGTGCACCCCAGCCTTTGGGGCACCTTCTGCACCCCCTCCTGAGCCTCCTGAGGCAGGGATCGGCTTTGTGTCTGTGCCAACCTCCACGTCCTCCTGCTCCTTGAGAGCATTTAAGTCTCAACTTTCTGCAGTCTGATGGACAGTTACCGCTTGTCCATCTGCCTCCTGTTTTCTACAATTTTATTAGAGCCTCCAACCAGTTGTCTTCCTTCTTTCCTCCCCCCACCCCCGTGGGTGTGTAGCATTGAAAAAAATTCATTATTATTTTTTAAAATACATTTTTATTGATTTCAGAGAGGAAGGGAGAGGGAGAGAGAGAAATATCAATGATGAGAGAGAATCATTGATCGGCTGCCTTCTGCACACCTCATACTGGGGACTGAGCCTGCAACCCCGGGCATGTGACCTGACCAGGAATTGAACCATGACCTCCTGGTTCATAGGTTGACACTCAACCATTGAGCCACGCTGGCTGGGCAAAAATGCATTTATTGCCATTGTAGTGGGATTTGGAAAAGGAGCAGAGATAAATACAAGTTTTCCATCTATTTCAACCCAACGTCTTCATCCTCCATCCACTCAGTCGTCTACCTGCTGAACACCTAGTGCCGCCTGGGTCCTCCGGCCTCCAAGATGAAGGAGAACCATCTCTGTCCTCCCAGACCGAGCAGCTTTGGGGGCAGTGGGAGCGAGGCCAGCGTCTTCACTCCCTTAACTGACACCTCCTCCATCCCCTGAAGAATGGTCTCCCCCTGGAGGTTCACCTTGGTAGAGCGGCCTCCATGGAAGTTCCAGGAACCTTTTAAAGAAGCGGCTGGTCCCAGTGGGCCTGGGTGGGATGATCCCAGGAGGCAGAGCTGGTGCTCCGGGTTCTGTTGTGTTTCCGTGTGGGAGGCAACTGGGCGGGTGGGCAACCTTGGAGAGGATCGGGCCCGGGATTGCGGCCCCTCCAGTCTCTTCCTGGCCTGGATTCCCCTCCGGCACTTCCTTTTCCTTGGCACCATTCTGCCAGGTGGATCCTGTCCCTCTGGTATGGTGTCTGTCCCAGGGGGATTCCTGCAGACAAAGCAGCCAGGGAGCCACAGGCCTCTCTTCCTGTCTACTCCCCGTACTCCCTCTCCTGGGGCCCGAGGAATGAGACCCAGGTCTCCCTGACTTGGCGTCCATGTCTTTAGGGAGAAATGAGAGTGGGACTGAGAGGGCCACTGAGGAGGAAGAAGCTGTAATACCTGGCAGATGCCCCACGGGGCAGGGGCAGCAAAGCAGCCCTCCAGTCTCTGGTTTGCCAGCAGTGCTTTGGCGCATTCCACCTGAAGCTTCTTGGTCGAGAAGGAGAGCCCTCCCCAGGCCAGGGTCTTGCTTCGGTGGTTTAGCATCCCGAGCTGCTGAAAGGGGTGTTCACCTGAGGAAGGGCTGCTGGGCTGGGGCATAGGTCCCCACCACTTGGGATGGGTGCGGCAGTGGCCCAGCCTGTGGGTGTGGCAGTGGCCCAGCCTGTGGGCGTGGCAGTGGCCCAGCCTGTGGGTGTGGCAGTGGCCCAGCCTGTGGGTGTGGCAGTGGCCGAGCCTGTGGGTGTATCAGTGGCCCAGCCTGTGGGTGTGGCAGTGGCCCAGCCTGTGGGTGTGGCAGTGATGCAGCAGTGGCCCAGCCTGTGGGTGCGGCAGTGGCCCAGCCTGTGGGCGTGGCATTGGCCCAGCCTGTGGGTGTGGCAGTGGCCCAGCCTGTGGGTGTGGCAGTGATGCAGCAGTGGCCCAGCCTGTGGGCACGGCAGTGGCCCAGCCTGTGGGTGCGGCAGTGGCCCAGCCTGTGGGTCCGGCAGCAGGTGTCCTGCAGTGGAAAGTGGTGGACAGAGCTGGCGGCACTTCTGAGCTGACCTGCAGGTCCAGGAGCCGCAGCCTGACATTCTGACACAAAGTTGCATGCCACCTTACTGCTTTCATTCTCCAGCTGCCTCTGAGGGTTCGGGTTTGTGTTTGTTTAGTGAAAATGGGATTCTTCTCCAAACATGACCGGAACTGTGCAGAGGCTGTGGCTATGGCCGTGGTATGGCCGTGGGCTCAGCAGCTCAAGAGCCAAGGTTGACATCTCTGGTTTTTGTGGCCTTTCCCTCTGGGAGAGCCTCAAGGTCCCAAGAAGGCCGCTGCATTCCAGGCAGGGCACTCACATTCAAGGCCAAAAGCAGGGGAGGGCAGACGGCACCAGCGGCATCGGCATCGTTATCACTTTTTATCAAGAAAGCAGTTTCCCCAGAAAACCTTGGCAGACCTTCACTTGCATTTCTCTGGCTGCACCACATCATGTGGCCACGTTAGCTGCCAAAGAGGCTAAGAAAACAAGTCTCTTTTCCAGCAGCGTCTTGTAGGAAAGGCAGGCAAGGGAGCGGGGAGGTGAACGGGGCTGAAACTAATGAGTGTTTAAGGAAGGCCTCTACCTTCTCTGGAGCCCGACCGCCGGTGGAAGTCGGTCCCCACACACAGAGGAGGGCCATGGTTAATGGTATTAAAGGGACAAGAGACAGGTTGGCTGTCATCCAGGGACTCTGCTGAGTCCAAGATGCGATGTAAGGACACCTAATCCTAAGGCAACAGCACGCCACCACCGTGGCAGATACCAACTAAGGCAGCAGCCGCCAATATGGGGGCACTTACTCTTTGCCAGGCCCGGTTCTAAATGCTTTCCATTTGTTGATTTTAATTCACTCCGTCTTCTTACCAGCCCTGTGAGGTGGGCACCCTTATCTCCATTTTAAGAATGAAACTGAGGGGAGAATCCAAGATGGTGGCATAGGTAAACACCTACACTGCTGCCTCCCACAACAATTTCAAAACTACAACTAAAAGACAGAACTGACATCATCCAGAACCACAGGAAAGCTGGCTGAGTGTAAGTTCTACAGCTAGAAAGAAAGAGAGGGGCTCACAGAAACCCAGAGGAGCTGCAAAAAGCCGAGGTACGGAGACCCGCGTGCTGAGAGAGCGGGTGCCGGAGTACCTGGCTGGCTTTCTCTGGCGGGAGGGAAACGGAGACTCCCAACAGCATTGAACCCCTTATCTTACGACACTAAACCCCAGATCCAGCCGAAACTCATACGGGGGGAGTTTGGACTGTGAAAAGGGAGAGGGGCACGGAAATTTAGGGGAGTCGCAGAAGATCAGGTCCAGTCACGTATGCGCACGGCACCACGCGGAGGACAGATTGCTGATTGTGCCGCTGGCTTTCGCGAGTGGGCAGGAGACAGACCCTCCCAACTGCGCCACTTCTGAGTCCACTGGGCCCCTGTTTCGGGCGAAACCCTGGGGACCTAGACTCGTGTGGTCCTGATGCGCAGGGGAGCTGGAAAGGCAGCGGTTAGAGGCACTGTGGGTGCATGCGCGCGCACAATGACCGCTCCAGGGATTACCCAGTCACATGAGACTCAGAGGCCGTGGAGGGCGGGGCCGACTGGAAGGCAAGGCGGTCCCTTAAGCCCTGAGACTCCACCCATCCCAAGCTCAACAGAGGCTTCTGCGGCTTTGCGTCTGGTATCATAAAGCTGAATTCAACACAGAAGTTTCCCTGGCATAGTGAAAATGCCGAGTCAAGGGAAGGGATCACAAACAAAAGAAATGGAGGAAAAAAAACGACTGGATATAGAGTTCAAAACCACACTTATAAGGTTTTTCAAGAATATGCTAGAAAAGTTGGATAAATTTAGTGAGACCCAAGAGGAGATGGAAAAGGTCCAACTAAAAATGATAAAGGACCAAATAGAAATTAAACATACACTGACTGAAATAAAAAATATTATACAGAGTCCTAACAGCAGACTAGAGAAAGGCAAGAATCAAGTCAAAAATTTGAAATATAAAGAAGCAGAAAACACTCAACTGGAAAAGCAAGAAGAGAAAAGAATCCAAAAATGTGAACATAATGTAAGGAGACTCTGGGACAGCTTTAAGCATACCAACATCAGAATTGTGGGGGTGCCAGAAGAAGAGAGAGAGCAAGATACTGAAAACCTATTAGAAGAAATAATGACTGAAAACTTCCCACATCTGGTAAAAGAAATAGACTTACAAGTCCAGGAAGCACACAGAACCCCATATAAAAGGAATCCAAAGAGGACCACACCAAGACACATCATAATTAAAATACCAAGAGCAAAAGAGAAAGAGAGAATATTAAAAGCAGCAAGAGAAAAACAGTTTATTACCTACAAGGGAGCACCAATACGACTGTCAGCTGATTTCTCAACAGAAACGATGCAGGCCAGACCGGAGTGGCAAGAAATATTAAACGTGATGAATAGCAAGAACCTACAACCAAGAATAATCTATCCAGCAAAGCTAACATTCAGAATTGAAGGGCAGATAAAGAGCTTCACAGATAAGAAAAAGCTAAAGTAGTTCATCAACTCCAAACCAGTATTATATGAAATGCTGAAAGGTACTCTTTTAGAAGAGGAAGAAGAAAAAGGTAAAAGCCAAAAAATTATGAACAACAAATACATATCTATCAACAAGTGAATCTAAAAATTAAGTGAATTAAAAATTTGATCAACAGAATAAATTGGTGAATATAATAGAATCAGGAGCACAGAAAGGGAGTGGACTGATAATTCTCAGGGGGGAAGAGGTGAGGGGTGTAGAGGGAGAGACTGAACAAAAATCATACACCTATGGATGAGATCAATGGGAGGGAGCTAAGGGCAGAGGGAGGGGTGGGAGCTGGGTGGAGGGGTGCTATGGAGGGGAAAAAAGAGAAACAAATGTAATAATCTGAATAATAAAGATTTAATTAAAAAAAAAAGAATGAAATTGAGGCCCAGGGTGGTTAAGGTACTTGCTCAAGGTCACCTGGCAAGTAGTGTGAGCAAGAAACAAAGTCATGATGCTTTCAGCCACTGAGGTCTTAGCGTGGTTTGTTACTATAGCATCACAGGCCAGTTCTGAGATATTTATGCATGTACTCTGATATATAATATATGTTATATACTAAAGGCCCGATGCATGAAGATTCTTGCAAGAATGAGCCTTCCTTCCCCTGGCTGCTGGCACTGCCTTCACTCTGGCCAGAGCCACCTTTCAGCCTTCCCACACTGCCCAGAGGCCTGGAGTGGAGGGGGGGTTGGGGGGTCGAGGGGGAGGCAGGGTGCAATGCCCTCTGCCACTGGGTGCCTGGGCATGCAAATTAACCCCCCATGTTTGTTGGGTTAATTTGCATACTCCTGATTGGCTGGTGGGTGTGGCGAAGGTACAGCCAATTTGCATATTGCTCTTTTATTAGTGTAGATAATATACATTGCATGCCATTTATATATTAATTCATATGTAAGTATATTGATGTCATTATATAGTTACACATTTTATGTACATATAAGTACATTTACATACATACTCGTGAATATAAAAATCTTCCTTCACTCTGACAAAAGTGCTTGGCACCTGGAGTAAAGGATCCTCTCCTTGCTACCTGGCAGCGTGGGAGTCCCGGGCACACAGCTGGGGTCCTGAGAGGAGCTCGGCAAGCCTGGCCCTGCTAGAAAGACTCGTGACATCTGTGCAGTATTTATTTATTTATTTATTTATTTAAAAGTGTTTTTATTGCTTTCAGAGAGGAAGGGAGAGGGAGAGAGAAACGTCAGTGATGAGAGAGAAACACTGATCGCCTGCCTCATCCACTGGGGATTGAGCCCGAATCCTGGGCATGTGCCCTGACCGGAAATTGAACTGTGACCTCCTGGTTCACAGGTTGGTGCTCAACCACTGAGCCACACGGGCTGGGTTGTGCAGTGTTTAAAATTACCGTCTTTGTTGTATCAGTCCAGAGAGGGTAGCTTAGCTGAGGTAACAAACCAACCCACAAGGCACCCCTTCCTCAAGTATAAAACACACTTTGTGCTACTGTGTCCATGTACAACCTGGACACGACCCAAGTGCCTGCTGGGAAAGCAGAAATGTGGGTGCTGGCTCCCTGTGGCGGAGGTAGGGGAAGGCATGGTCCAGTGCAGAGGAGGGGGAAACTGGGGAAAGGCAGAGCCGGACTTTCCCAGTAGCACCCAGCTTCCGCGCACCCGGATGCTGGCTCCACAAAGGAACCGCTGTTGGCTGTGGCCAGAGGACATCCCACTCGGGTCAGGGCGAGCTGTTGCTGCACAGATAGGCCCTCCGGCTCGGCCTGGGAGCTTTTCAGAACCAGCAGGTAGCAGCTCACCCAGGCGTGTGTGTGCCAGCCTCTCGCTCTCACACATACACACGCTCCCCGGACCACTGGGAGGTGATGGTGTTGGGGTCAGAGTCAGCTGCAGGGCTGAATTCACGCCTCCCAGGATGGGAAAGGCGCAGCCTCTGGGAATATGAGATGGTGGTCAGGACCGTGAGTGTCTATGCCCGGCTGTTGTAGGAGGGCGTTCCCCCGACG
Source organism: Lasiurus cinereus (assembly GCA_011751065.1). NCBI lineage: Eukaryota > Metazoa > Chordata > Mammalia > Chiroptera > Vespertilionidae > Lasiurus > Lasiurus cinereus. The sequence continues at coordinate 1,599,231 of JAAGEH010000470.1, read as the reverse complement.
GCTGCTTCGGACTCATCTTGGAAGCCACCCTCTGCATCACCCAAGTGCTCTTACGTGTGAGCTATCATGAAGGGATTAAACCCCTCAGTTGTGAGGGCCAAGCCCAGTGCACAGCCTGGCACCTGTAGCAGCAGCCCTGGAAGGGGCAGCTCCATTTCAGTGTACCTCCCCTCCAGGTCCCAGGGAGGAGCCCACTCAAAAGAGGACGAGAAGGAAGTGGAGGTCACAGGAGCAGAACAGCTGCTGGCTGGCACCCATCTGTCCTGGTAAGAAGGGATAAGGAGACTGCCACCTGGGTAAGAAAATCCTCTCATCTTCAGCTCAAGGCTGTAATCCTGGGCCTCGCTCCTCTCAGGTCTGTTCTATTTTCGCTCCTCTTCCCTGGGAGCAGCCATTGGCGGCCTGTAACTGGTTCCCTGACATCTGCTGGGTTTGGGTGTTGGCTTGCTCAACCCATTACCTTCTCTCTTCTGCTCACCTCCTCCCGACTCTTCCCTGAACCGGTTCATCAGCGCCTTCCTCGCTCAGATCTGGAGGACTCAGGCCTGTGAGCCAGGAGGGCCCAGTTCTCAAAAGCCAAGCCGCCCTGTGCGGGGGCGTGGGGCACAGGGCTTGTCCATCTCAGGCATCCACCTCTGCGGGCCTGCACGATGGGCAACGTGATGGAGGGGAAGTCGGTGGAAGAGCTGAGCAGCACCGAGTGCCACCAGTGGTACAAGAAGTTCATGACCGAGTGCCCCTCAGGCCAGCTCACCCTCTACGAGTTCCGCCAGTTCTTTGGCCTCAAGAACCTGAGCCCATCGACCAGCCAGTATGTGGAGCAGATGTTTGAGACCTTTGACTTCAACAAAGTGAGCAGGGGCTTGGGTGTGGGGTGATGGAGGGAGCGCCCATCTGCGTTAGGGCAGGGGGAGAAAGGGGAGCAGATGTGAGAGCAGCAGGGACTGCCGAGGGGCTTCATTTGCACAGGTCTCCGTTTACCTGGGAGGCTGAATGCCCAAGTTAGGGACATTGGTCTCACACTCATGGAGCACCTACTGAGAGCCAGGCACTGGGGGTGTGGAAGGACGTGGACCATCCCCGCCCTGGCTCCCCAGGGCAAGACAGATAGGCCCCAGGTTAGTGAACTCACAGACTGAGCTGAATGGCTCCCTTTGCCTCCCACACACGCATTCGGATTTACTCCAGAACAAGTGTGAACACTTACAAGACGGTCACTGAGCACCTACTAAGTGCTTGATGCCACATGTGGTGATTTTGCACAGAAGCTCACAAGGATGCAGAAGGAGGGATAGAGAGCAGGGTGAGGAGGTTCCAACCCCTGCTGGTGCGGGATGGGCAGGCCCATGCTACTTGGGTCACCCGTGATGGTCTGTGGACACTAGGCCTGGGGACAGGCAGGGTTGCCTGGCCATCAGGGAATCCAGGCCACTCCAACTCCAAAATACCCAGTGACCTCAGTTCCCCTTGCTCAAGTGGGCCAAAGTGTATGTCTCCTCAAGGAATCACCTGGACGCATTGGGTGAAGCCTTCCAGAAAAGCTAGAGGGAACACTGACAAAGGAGTTAGGCACCGTGAGTCTGGGCCCCACGTTTTCATCAGCTGGGTGACCTTGAACCCATTATCTGCCCCTCAGCCTCAGCTTAGCCACCTGTATCTGCCATGGACATTGGAGCATTAGTTAGGATGTTTGTTAGTTTTCAGCAGCAAATCTTGCATTTATTTGGAGCAACTCAGTCAAGATGTAGTGGTGGAAGAACCCACAGCTGGTCTTCCCACCCTGGCTGGTCCCCACCCGCCTGGCGCTCACTGGAAAGGTGAGGTGTGAGGATGCCCTGCGGGGTGTCCACTGCATGCTGGGGAGAGGCTGCCCAGAGCATTCCCAGCTCCACTCACTGCCCAGAGAGCCAAACACCGTTGTAGGCGGGGCTTCTAGGGAAAGCTGGGGCTCAGAGGCTATTTAAAACTCGCTAATATTTGGGGTCAAGGGGCCAAAGCAGATTATGAGCTTTGAGGCCCCGCCTCAAGGGCAGCAGCATCATGAGGGCTTTCCTGAAGGGGGCACAAAGGAGCAGAGTACTGGAGTCTGAGCATGGAGACTTGGAGGGATGGCATAGGATGCTGGGCCTCCCAAATCTCCCCGAAGCAGCCATAATTCCTGAGTGGGTGGGGGAAAGCCTCAATACCCTACACCCAATGCCCCAAATAGCTCAGCTTCTCACGTACTAAGGACATCCTTTGGGGTAAGACATGTCTCCAAAAGGACCCTCTAAAATGCCACCCACGTATGACACCAGGGAGGGGCGACCACCAACCTTGTATTTGCCTAACCCGAGTCCTGCATACGCCATTCTTTAATTTTTGTCACATGCAGCCACCACCTGGTCTGTCCCAAACCTGACTTCCTGGTTATGCCACACCCCCTGACCCCCCCTCCCCTCCTCCACCTTAGGACTTTGGTGCTGCCTGAGACCCTCTTCCTCCAGAAGGCTGCTTGGCTCACATCTTCCCCTGCGACCAGTCTGCTCAAATGTCTCCTGCCCTGACCTCCTGCTTCAAACCCTATTACACAGCCCTACCCCTGCATTTCCTAGTCCCGCCCCAGAGAACATCTTGCCTTCCAATGCATGATATTGAACAGCATTTAGCCACTGTTTTGTCTGTCTCCCCGCTGGAATGTGAGCTCCTTGGGGTCAGGGAGTATTTCTTTAAAATCAGTGCCGGGAGGGCAGTGGGTACCTCATAGGGATTTGTTATATGTGTGAATGGGTGTTTGCAGACTCATGAGTTTATGGCCAGTTTTAAATTTCACACTAACATTCATTTAAAATCAGTTATTTAAGTGAAGAGCATCCTTGTAACATCCCAAGTGCCTCGTGGACACCGATGGTCTGAGTCCCATTGTCCCGAGCACAGAGCAGGTGAGCAGGTTGGCTAGGACACTGATACAGAGGGGAGATAGAGCTGGGCGTGCAAGCAATGGCCCTGGGTCTACTTTTACAGATGAATACACCACACCCATGCGGCTACCTATTGTCAAAACGGAAATATTTGCCATTGGGACCTTTACAGAAAGTGTCTGCCGGCCCCTGAGTTAGAGGAGGGTGCTGTGCTGGGTGCGCAGGGTTGGGGGTACAGCAGAGTGAGGGGGAGTGGGACCGGAGGAACAAACGTATGCTTTGCGAGGGCTTGGCTGGGCCCGCAGTCACTCAGGTGCGCCCAAATCAGTGTGATTTTCCCACCCGCCTCTGAGCGCCAGGTGGCCGAGGAGGCCCTTTCCAGACAAGCACTTGTCACTCACTGGCTGTGCGGCCCAACCCCTCTCAGCCCTGGCCTTCTCAGCTGAAAATGGGGACAAACACACGGCCAGCTCCAGGGAGCGGTTGTGAGGTTAAACGAGTGAAACAGTAAAACGCTCGGCACAGGAAGCACTAAGAAGCAGGGAGCCTGTTGGCGTGTCATTCTGAACCAGCACGGCACGCTCTGGAAGCGCGAACACTGCCACGGCCGTCTTAGAGCGAGGACACTGGGCCCCCCGGTCACCCCTCTCCCACGATGCTGTTAGGACTTTCTGAAGGAAAAGCCCATATCTTTCTATCCATCCTTTGTAGCCATTAAACAACAACAACAACAAATTGCATGAGTAATACAGCACGTTGTAAAGTTTCCAACAATACAGAGAGAGAAAACGAGAAGCAGAAGCACCCACACCTGAGTCCCCACAGAGGAAGCTGTTTCCGAGCCTCGCTGGGCCTCGCTCCACAGCGGTCCTACGCAGCGGGTGGGCCAGGACCCAGGGGCTAAGGCGTGTGCGAGAGCCCTTGGACATGGGGCAGCACACGGATGTTCACTGCGATCACAGTCCTGGCTGTGGGCTCACCGACGGCCAAAGGCCAGCACAGAGCCGGGTCTCAGAGGTCGTCCTGCCCAGCTCCGGCCACATCCTAGTAACTGGTCTAGCTTCTGCTCGCACACGTCCAGTAGCAGGGAGCTCATCACTGAACGAGGCTGGCCCTTCCGTGGGCAGCTCTGCCTGTGCAAGAGTTCTTTATGCTTCTCAGCACCTTCCTGGGCCTGAGTCTTGGTGGTGGTGGAGGAGTGGGGGCTGGATCAAAGTCCACGTGCTCTGACCCCTCGCTCCTGCCCTTGCTGGGCACAGCCTGTCCGCAAGATGGGCTTCCCTCGCCAGCCTCACTTGGTTTGGGGTGAGGGAGGCAGAGAACATGGTGGGACTGGCCGGGCCGGGCAGATGGTCAGCTGGTGAACACTTGGGGAACCCTAAGAAATGTCCTGCAGGAATGTCTGGGTCACCTCCTCCCCCCATGGCCAACCTCTCCAAGAGCCGATGAGGGTCTCGGCTCCCTCCGGAAGTCACCCTAAGCTCCCTCTGCCCTGGGCCCAGCAGAGTGGGTGCTCCTGTGCTGTGATTCCATAATACCCTGTCTGGGTGTGTTGTTGCCAGGGGCAACACAGGACAGCACAGTGATCTCTTTACAATAGCGGTGATAATAACAGCTAACACTTACCGAGTGCTTACTCTATGCCAGGCGTGTTGAGTGCTGTCCATACATGTACTCATGTAACCCCACGACAATCCCATGGAGGCAGGTACCATTATGATTATCACAGGAGAAACAAGCGAGGTTTGAGTCCTTGCCTCCACATCTTCCTCCTGCCCTCACCGAGCTGGGAAAGCCCACCCAGCCCCACCCACCCCTGGGAATTCATGTCTCTTCTCCCACCCACAAGCCGTTGGAAGGGCTCAAGTCTGAGAAGCGCAGGGAAGCAGCATTGACAGCTACAACCCAAGTGCTACCCACAGCCCAGCCGGGGGTAGCTTGTCAGTGGACCGAAGCCTCTGGGGAAGGGCGGATGGGCTCTGGGCGGCCAGGACAGATGGGGTGGGCACCCAGGGGGAGGGGTGGGGTGGGAGAGAGGGCTCAAGGCAGCCTCCCTCCACCCAGGACGGCTACATCGACTTCATGGAGTACGTGGCAGCGCTCAGCCTGGTCCTCAAGGGGAAGGTGGAACAGAAGCTGCGCTGGTACTTCAAGCTCTACGATGTGGATGGCAACGGATGCATCGACCGGGACGAGCTGCTCACCATCATCCGGGTAACTCCAGGTGCAGAGGGCCGGCCTGGGGAGGGGCAGCAGCTGGAGGGCCCAGCTTAGAGTGGGTTTGGGTCTTCAGTGGGTAGAGCTGTAATCTCTGCAGGGGACAGGATGGAATGGGGTCCCGGTGGCAGCTCTGACCCCCCCCTCTGAGCCTCAGTTTCCTCCTGTGTCCCAAGAGACTGAATTCGCTCTTAAGTCCCAGCTCCGCCTCCACTCCCCACTGCAGCCCCACCACCACGGAGGCAGAGGCGGGGTGAGGGGGGCCCTCTCACTTCTTGCTCCCCCCAGGCCATCCGAGCCATCAACCCCTGCAGCGACTCGACCATGAGTGCGGAGGAGTTCACCGACACAGTGTTCGCCAGGATCGATGTCAATGGGGATGGTGAGGAGGCCGGGCGGGGATCCCCCAGGAGGGGTCACTAGGGTGTAGGGTCCCAGCACAGACCCGGATGTTAGGGATTCCTGAACCATACCTTGGTCTCTGGCTCCTTTGCCTGCCCCCCTCACAGCTACTTCCCCAGCAGTGGCCTTGTGCCCCTCGAAAGACTCCAGCTCTGGGCCCTGGTGCAATGCTGCCATGGAGATATACCCCCTCTTCCCCGTGACCCCCTTTCTCTCCACCAGGGGAGCTGTCCCTGGAGGAGTTCATGGAGGGTGTCCAGAAGGACCAGATGCTCCTGGACACGCTGACGCGAAGCCTGGACCTCACCAGCATTGTGCGCAGGCTCCAGAACGGGGAGCAAGACCAGGAGGGGGCTGAGGGCGGGGCGGCTGAGGCAGCTGGCTGAACCTCCCCCCCCCCCCCCGCCAGATGCTTCTGTGTTGGTGGGGTTGTGTGTGGTGGTGCTGGCGTCACCATTGTTGCTTTTTACTAGACTAGAGGCCCAGTGCATGAAATTAGTGCACTTGGGGGAATGGGGGTCCCTTAGCCCAGCCTGTGGCATCTTGTAGTCAGGGAGCCCTCAGGGAGATGTCTGACTCACCAGCCTTGAGCCCTGCTCAGGGTTTCTGGCTGAGCACACTCATCATCAGCAGGCAGCTCCTGTGTTGAGCATCTGCCTCCTGGTGGTCAGTGAGCATCATAGCAACTGGTCATTCCACAGTTTGGTCGATTTGCATATTAGCCTTTTATTATATAGGATAGTCCTCAGAACGAACCCACGGCTCAGCTTGCCTTGTTGGGCTGCACGGTGGTAGCATGGGGCCAGGTGGAGTTCAGAGGTGGGGATGGCGAAGGACAGTTTCTGAACCTGTGTGACTCAGCTGGTGGTGACTGCTTCCTGCTGGGGGCATTCAGCAGCCCTCTGCCCAAATGGCACCTCCCCAGCTTCCCCCCTGAGCTTCTCCAGGCCCACTCTCTAGACATGGAAGTGCCAAGGCTGATCTGACAGAACCCTCCAGGGCCTGTGGCCACAGCCTCCATCCCGTTGCTGCAAGGATCCACAGGACCACCGGGCTGATGTGTGTGCTTTGCATGGATTCGCCCTTCCCATTCAACAAGCATTTATTGAACACCTATTGTGTGCTAATGGATGGCCTGGCTAGATGTTAGATGTGCAAAGAAGAGGAGCCTTCTCATCTTCAAGGAACTCACAGCCTAAGATCGTGATGATACAACTAGTGGCCCGGTGCATGAAATTTGTGCACATTAAAAATGACTAGTTAGAGGAAATATTTTAGTATTGCTATTTGTCTTTTCTCTATAACAGAAGTGTCAGAGATGAAAGAAAATTAGTAAAATGTATATGAAAACCTTCCTCCTGTGAGACTCTGGGGCACGCCGTGGAACATAGAGTCAAGTCTCCACCCACCACCCACATGTGCTTTGAAAACGCAGGAGACCCAGACCTGGTTGGCCCCACCCCCATCAAGCCCCTCTGGGCAAGGAGGTGCAGCCTCAGGTCCTCCAGCTCGGTGCTGGGTAGAGGGCATGGCCTAAGGTCCCTCGTCAAGCCCCGCCAGATGAGGGGCACAGCCTGAGATTCCCCTGGCCCAAAGCTAGAGCAAGGGGCACAACCTGAGGTCTCCCATGAAGTTCCACTGGACAAGGGGCGTGGCCTGAGGTCCCCTGTCAAGCCCTGCTGTGCGGGGGGGGGGGGTAAAGGGAGGGGGAAGGGTGTGGCCCAAGGTTCCCCAGCCTGGTGCTGGGGTGAGAGGCATAGCCTGAGGTCTCTCAGCTCGGTGCTAGGACAAGGGGTGCAGCCTGAGGTCCCTCGCCTCGGCCAGATGCCATGCAGCCTCAGGTTCCTGATGTTCAGTCGTGATGTTATGGCATCCTGGCTAATTTGCATATTCCTCTATTATGTAGATAGATGTGCCAAGGGAAGCTATGAATGGACTCCTGCAGGGGTACAGGGAACTGTGAGTGAGTCAGACTCAGAGACAGCCTCACAGAGGTAGCCCTCAATTTTGTACATGAAAGAGGAGTTGAGGTTGCATGTGGAGAAGGTGGTGGGTGGGGGAGGTTGGAGGGTGCATTCTGTGTGATGTATTTGTGTCGCATTGGGGGCTGTGTGACATGGGGAGGAGTTTTCGTAGGTGTAAGTTGAGGGTGTCTCTTAGGATTTACATTTTACCAAATTTGAAACAATAAGGGGTCAATATCCATTTTTAGGGAGCACCTCCAAGAGCCCCAGTTGTGTGTGTTGAGGGGGAACACCTCCTTCAAGGGTTACAGTGCTACCAAGGAGATGAGGACGGAGTATTTGGGTGAGAGTGCAGATCCGAATCATGACTAAGTGACCGGCCACACGTGCACACATTCACACCTGTGGGAAGGTATGCTTGAGTTGGATGTTGACCAAAAAGTGAAGGAGGGTGAGATGGTATTAGAGAAAGTCCTACATTATCCAGAGGAAACCCACATTTATTCAGAAGTGACCGTTCAAACCTCCTGCTTCCTTGCTGGCTACCTGGTGGCATGTGGTGCCTGCGCCTGGTCCCCACAGCTCTGTGACTCACTGAAGCGGCCGGGCCATCCGATCTCTCTTGCTGCAGTGACACCTGGATCAGTCGGGAAGTGGGCAGCCTGTTCCAGGAGGGCCTCTTGCCCATTCTTTGCACACCTCAACTTTAGGAAAACCTGTCCAAGGCCCCGGGGAGACAGACTGAAGCAGTTCTCCCCATTTTTCAAGATGCTCTCTCCTGGGCTTTGAGCCTTCACTTCACTGGGTGTGTGTGGGGGTACATGGAGTTAATAAAAAAGCAGAGGGAGGGAGAAAAGGGGGAGTGGGTAGTGAAGCCCCTGGTTGCAGAGAGCCCCCTTGGGGAAGTAGAGGGTGCATTTTGCTCACACCCATCCGTCCATCACTCAGAAGTCAGCCAAGGCCTGAGCACGGACACGGAGGGAGGTGAAGGTCCATGCTGGGGCAGCCTGGAAACACGGGGAGCTGGCACTTCTGTTTTCTGGGGGCTGCCTGTTGGGAAATCCTGAAGGTCAGAGCTGGGAGGGCATTCATACCGTTGAATAAGGACGTTTCCCCATTGTCACCCACACCCCCTATTCATGATTTGGGGCATATCTGAGTCCCACCTGGATTATTACTTTTTCTTTAACCAACCATTTTTCACCTAAAATTTATTTCTATAGGAGCCTTTAAATGAACATCAGACCTATGAAACCATAGGTGCAGAAGGTGGTTTTATTTCTCATACATCGACATAAAAGCATACCTCATCAGGGTAAAACAAGTGTTTTTCTAGGTCCCACTTAAATGGTAATGCTGGGTGACACTGACCAGGGCCTCGTGTTCTCAGGGGTGCCTCTGGCTCCAGTGGTGGGAGGGGTCTGAATCGCTCAGCCCCCCATCAACCAGAGTGGTCCCATTTATCCTAGTTTCTACATTGGGGTTGTGTACAGAATTTGTCTAACAAAAATAATTCAAAATCTAAAAAGCAATCATCTCAACAATGCCGGTCTAGTCCAGTCCTGCTCACTGTGCAGACCAGGTAACAGAGGTCCAGAGGAGAAGTGACCGTTGGGATCACATAGCAGGTGGAGGCAAAGCCTGACCTAGCACCCAGTTCTCCCCAGAGACAGGGCAGGTGTCTCCATTCGCTAAGGAGACATGCTGGGCTTGTGGCTGGGAATTGTGGAAGGGCCATGCTGGGGAGGGCGCTGGAGAGGCAAGTGTAAGGAGGAGGGGTAGGGAGGGGAGCAGAAAGGTGGGGTGCAGCAGGGGCTGAGGGAGCCGCCAGTGTCCCTGCTGACACCCAGGTGGGGACAATTGGGGAGGAAGTGAGCACCCTTTCTGAACACGCCTCAGGATCTGGGGGACATAACTACCCACGCCCCCCACTCCCAACACCAGATGAGTCTTCTTCAGACTCAACACCTTCCAAGCCCCGCCTCCTACCAGTCTGCTGCCCATTGTATGGGTGTTCTCATTGTTAGTTTGGCCTGTAGGACCCCACCCTGCTTCCAGCTAAGAATCATGTAGGAATTTGTGGGAGCCTCACCATTGTCCAGCCCAGGAGCAGCTAAAGGGGGTAAGCTGAGTGGGCATGAGGGGGCTGAGCCAGGCGCCCCCCGCTCTGGCCCCAACTTGCTCCAGACATCTGCTGAGCCTGGAGTCTGGGAGGGGCCTGTAGGCTTAGAACATGGCACTTCTCCGCCTCTGCTGGGAGATCCAGCCACCCGGGTTCACGTCCATCTGCAGCATCTTCATCACCCACTGGTCCCGGCGGGCGCCTTCGATGAACTCATTCAAAGACAGCTGGCCTAAGAGAGGGCGGGAGATGGGCATGCAGAAAGAGAGAAAGGGGCAAGGAGGTGGAGAGGAGAGGAGAGGCCTTCTGGTGGCTGGTGCGGGTGGGGAGTGTGCACACAGAGGGGAGCCTGCAGAGCGGGGCCTAAGTCCAGCGCCTGGGATTCTCCAGGTTCTGCTGGAGCCTTCGAGGCTTTGTAAAGGGACTTCTTTGCAAATGAGTTGAAGTGTTCCTTTTGCCCATGGTGCCCTGGGAATGCTCTGGAGGGCTCATCTGGGTATGTTCCCAACAGCTGCCTCCCTGCACAGCTGTGGACTTTAATTACCCCACTTTGTCCTCTCAGCCATTATCACCCTGTTTCCAGACCAGGCTGAGAGGTCACGTACCATCCAGCTGGCCTCTGGCTCGCTGGCCCGGCCTCCACCAGCCACTCAGTATGAGTTTTAATGGCTCTCACAAACGACATGAGCTAGAGACAATCTTTGCTACTTTGTGGTATCCTCTGCACACCCAGCTCGCAAATGAGGACACCAGCTGTTGAGAGGTGGAGGGGTCAGCCCAAGGTCACACGGCCAGGAAGCGGGGTGCTACGGGTGGGCCACCACCTCTGCCCCTCTTACCGTCTCCATTCGTGTCCACCAGGAGGAAGATCCTGTCCACAACCTCCTCCGGCGTGAGCAGCTGGCCTTGCTGCCCGGCCTCCCCCTCCACCCTGCAGGCTTTCTTTAGCTTGTAAATGGCCTGTGGAGGAAGCCCAGAGGCATCGAAGGGGCCCTACAAACTCTGCCTTTCCCCCAACCCAACTGCCAGCACCCTTTCCCCAGCGCTGCTCCCCAGCTGTGTCCACAGGACCCAGGTCCAAACCAACACTGATGTGCCTGCCCACTGGCCTACTTGCACCTGGGGATCCTGACCTCACAAGGCGCCCCGATGCCACCTGTGGTTCCATTGTGAGCCCCAAAGACCTCTAATGAGCCCTGGCGGGTGTGGCTCAACTGACAGGGCAGGCACGCGCCCAGGTTGTGGGTTAGATACCCAGTCTGGGCGTGTGGGAGGCAGCAGATCCATGTTTCACTTTCATATCAATGTTTCTCTCTCTCTCTCTTGTCTCTCGCTCTCTCTCTGTTCCTCTCTCTCTAAAATCAATAAAAGCATGAGGATTAAAAAAAAAAACACATACCAAAAAATTCCAAAAGCATAAAACACAAGTCTTAAAAAAAAAACCCAAAAACCCTCTAATGAGGGATGTGGATGGCACTGTGATGATTTCAACACTACTTTATGGAGGAAAATGGAGAATCCTATGCAAATTGATCGAACAGCAGAATGACCAGTCGCTATGATGCACACTGACCACCAGGGGGCAGATGCTCAACGCAGGAGTTGACCAGGGGGAGCACCACTCAGCCACAAGCTGGGCTGACAGCTGGTGAGAGCACCGGTGTGTGTGGGAGCAGGCCTAAGCAGTCAGTTGGACATCCCCCAAGGCTCCTGGATTGCTAAAGGGTGCAGGCTAGGCTAAGAGACCCCCTCTTCAGTGCATGAATGTTGTGCACCGGGCTTCTAGTTTAGTATATTTGTGGATGTGTGTGTCTATGTGTGTGAACTGGGATGATGGGAGACATAGGTGTTCGGACTGGAGGGAAAGAACAGGTTTCCCCTGTGTTTCTCCCAGCAAGACAATGTTTATGAAGTGAAATGGAGGAGATAGACAACCAATAGGGCCACACTTAGTTCTCAGATTGGGTGCCCTCTGAGGACAGAGGTGTCTGGCTGATCCCCAGGGCCTAATTGCCCAGCACAGCACCTGGCATAATGCAGCCCCCTGACTGACTGGAAGCCTCAGGGGTCACAGCCAGCTCCAGCACTCCCTGGTAGGTAGAACCTCTGTGAGGAAATTTCTTTTCTTTTCTTTCCTTTTTTTAAAAATGTTTTTTATTGATTTTTAGAGAAAGAAGAAGGGAAAGGGTCAGAGAGATAGAAACAATGATGAGAGAGTAACATCATCCATTGGCTGCCTCCTGCACATTCCCCGCTGGGGATTGAGCATGCAGTCTGGGCATGCCCTGACTAGGAATCGAACCAGCAACCTCTTGGTTCCTGGGTTGATGCTCAGCCGCTGAGCCACACCAGCCGGACTGTGGGGGGTTTCCTTATCTGTAAAGTGGACTGACAGTGCCCACCAGCAGCTCTGGGCAGGGACAGCTGGCACGGGTCACGTGTCAGAGTCTGCCCTCCAGTACTTGTTTCCTTGCTCATTCTTGTTAGTCTTGTCAGGTACTAACTTTCTTTTGTGCATCTTATTCTATTTCATTACTTTCTGCTCTTTACTGAATCATTTCTTTTCTCCCACTTTCTTTGAATTTAATTCACTCTTTTTTCTAATTTCTTGAGATGACTTCTTGGATCACTGACTTTCAGCCTCTCGTTTTCTAACCTATACACTTTAAGGTGATACATGTGTCTGCAAGCCCAGCTTTAGCTGCATTCCACAAGTTTGGTTGTTATTTTTGCATCATTATTCAGTTCACAATAGTGTGTGTGTAAATGTGTGTGTGTGTGTGTGTGTGTGTGTGTATGCACATGTGATTTTTGTATCTTTGATTCATGGAGTACTTATAAGTGTATTGCCTAATTTCCAAGCACATGGGGATCTTTAGTATTTTTTTGTAATTGATTTCCTGCGGAATTCCACTGTGGTCAGGAAGCACGCTGGAATGATTTCGATGTGCAGCCCCAGGGAATCCCGCTCAGTGGCCAGCCCTCCAGCCCAGTGGTGCTCGGGTGCCTGGCCCCTCGGGCAGACACTGACCTCTACGATGTCGAGCAGCTCCGGGCGGTCGATGCAGCCGTTGCGGTCCTTGTCATAGATCTTGAAGGTCCACTTCAGCTTGTGCTCCAGGGTGCCCCTCAGCACCAGGTTCAGGGCTGCCACGTACTCCAGGAAGTCGATGGTGTTGTCCTGCTTTGGGAGTGGGAGCTGTGAGCCCTCCTGGACAACTGCCCACCTCCAGGGCACAGGTGGGCACCTAATCTGAGCCATCCACTCCGCAAGCTCAGGGCTTTGTCTCGTCCTTGCAATGCGTTTGGCTCTGCACCTTTGCTCCTGCTGTCCTCCACCCTGGCATCCTGTCCTCCCCATGATCACCCAGTTCTACCTGTTCTTCCAGGCTCAGCTCCAAGGCCACTTCCTGTAGGCCCCCTTCCTGCTTAGACCTCTCCAGCCAGGGATCACTCCTCTTCTCACACTCACAGCACCTGCTACTTACTCTGGGCAGTTTGGGACTTACTCTGGCCTTGGCACCCAATTGCTTCATAAGTAAGCCTTGTTCCCTCGCTACTGTGTGCTCTGGAAAAAAGGGAGGGGTGATATTGCTTTTGTTTCTCTCCCATGCCTAGCACATTGCCATTTTTGCAGTCAGGTCTCATAAATATTTACAAATGCCCTAACTGGTTTGACTTAGTGGATAGAGAGTGGGCCTGCGGACTAAAGGGTCCCAGGTTCGATTCTAGCCAAGGGTACAAGCCCTGTTATGGGCTCAGTCCCCAGTGGGGGGGCATGCAGAAGGCAGCCAATTGATGATTCTCTCTCATCAATGATGTGTTTTTTTTTTCTCTCTCTCCCTGTCCCTTCCTCTCTGAAATCAATAAAAATGTATTTTTAAAAAATATATTTATGAATAAACAATCAACTTAATCTGAATTTGAGACCACGGTAGTTTTGAAAGATTAGAAAGCTGTGCTCACATTGAAAATTTCTTTTGCACTTCCATTCACTCGGTGCCCGAGGGAAAGGGACCAGGCCGCGCAGCCCTGTTCACCTGGCTCACGTGGGCTTGACACGGAAGGACAGGCCTGCACCCCACCCCCACCCAGGAAGCAGGGAGACAGAGCTCAGGTGCTAAGGGGTCAGAGGAAGGAGGAGGGCACAGGCCACTTCGGAGGTGACTCTGAGCAGGAAACCGAACTTCCCTCCAGCAGAAATGTGACAGCAACGATTATTCCAACAGCAGTGAGCAAGAGGCTGGGGGAACCTGCTGTGACTCCAGAGGAGTGTGAGGAGAGGCTGCTGGTGGAGGCTGCAGTGGGTCAGTGGGGCCCGGGTCTCAGGCTGAGCTTCCTGGATCGGGTCGTATTTCAGGGCAGGGACCCCACTCCCCAAATCAAACACCTGAGGCATCAGCTCCCCAGGAGTGTCTCATTCCCATGACTGTGTAATCAGAAATGGTGCTGCTGGCTCAGAGCACCTCTCTGGGTCTCACTGGGTCCAGCCACCCAGATTCCCAGCCCCAGATGGGGTGCCTGGGTGAGCAAGACATGAGCAACAGGAGAACATGGCTGAAAATGGGGAAAATAGCAAAACAGCCTCTGGATAAACCAAGAAGAAAATAAAAGGAGCCTATCTCAACACCTGAAGTGTTTTATTCTGTATATTTTATATAATTCCTTCTGGTCACCCTGCTCTCCCCCCCCCCACCCCCGTCCCACCCACACATACACACTGTGTATTTATGTAATTGAGATCAGACTGGTAGAGTTTCAGTTCCTGAATTTTTATTTTAAAATGTTCTATGTCTTCAAAATTATTTAAAATCATACCTTTCATTTTCTAAGGTGTCTCTTTCCGAACGTGGGTGCAATGTTTTACACCACACGATGAACATCTTTGTGCACACGTATTTCTCTAGCATCTCTGGTGGTTTCTTTGGGCTAGATTCTTAGCAGTGGCTGTTTGTCCCCACCCCCACTCGTCTTTAGTGTACTGCTTTAGTAGGTGTACAGTTTTTTGTTTTTTGGGTTTTTAATTTCCTAAAAAATTTTTAAAATATTTTTAAAATATTGATTTCAGAGAGAGAGGGAGAGGGAGAGGGAGATAGAAACATCAGTGATGAGAGAGAATCACTGATTGGCTGCCTACTACTGGGGATCAAGCCTGAAACCCAAGCATGTGTCCTGACCAGGAATCAAACTGTGACCTCCTGGTTCGTGGGTTGATGCTCATCCACTTGAGCCACACCAGCCAGGCAGTAAGTGTATAGTGTTATGAAATTTTTATCACATAGGTAGATATGAGTAACTCTCAACACAAACTCACTTGTTACCTGTTAATAGCCACATTCTTCTCTCATTCGTGACCTCTGGCAAACACTGATCTCTTTGTTCTCCATCACTATAATAGTTTCACTTTGGGAATGGAATTAGAATCATATAGTATGTAATCCTTCAATATTGGCTTTTAAATATATATAATATATATATTATTGATTTCAGAGAGGAAGAGAAAAGGAGAGATAGAGATATCAATGATCAGAGAGAATCATTGATCAGCTGCCTACTATATGCCCAACACTGGGCATCAAGCCCACAACCCAGGCATGTGCCCTGAATGGAATCAAACTATAACCTCCTGGTTCATAGGTCAATGCTCAACTACTGACATGCACCACCTGGGCTGAAGGCAACTTTTTCTTTTCTTACATTTTCAGTTATTTTTATTTTATTTATTGTTTTTTAAATCCTCACCTGAGGATATTTTTCCATTGAATTTTAGGGAGAGTGGAAGAGAGAGAAGGACAGAGAGAAACATTGATGTGAGAGAAACACATTGACTAGTTGCCTTCTGCATGAGCCCCAACCAGGGCCCAGGCAGGGAAAAGCCTACAACCAAGGTACATGCCCTTGCCTGGAATTGAACCTGGGACACTTTAGTCTGCAGCCCAACACTTTATCCACTGACCCAAACCGGCTAGGGCTGAGGGCAACTTTTTATTGCTGAGTGGTATTCATTGTGGGCCCAAAAGAAATGTCTGCCCCTTCCTTGACTACCTAGAAGAACTGGATTTTGGGGCCTTGTCTGTGATTGATTACCAGTGATAACCTCTTCTGAGCTATCTATACTGTGGTCGGCAAACTGTGGCTCACGAGTCACAGGAGGTTCTTTGGGGGTGTGGCTCTTCCACAAAATACCACGGCCTGGGTGAGTCTGTTTTGAAGAACTGGCGTTAGAAGTTTAAGTTTAAAAAATTTGGCTCTCAAAAGAAATTTCAATCATTGTACTGTTGATATTTGGCTCTGTGGACTAATGAGTTTGCTGACCACTGATCTATACTGCAGGACAAATTGCCATTTCCTGAACATCTGCTCTTCTTATCCTGCAGTGACCCTGTGAAGCCCCCAAGGCACCTTAGTTCATCCCTAGCTCAGGATGTCTTGTTCCCGCATTCCCTTTCTGTCTTTGAACCTCCCCTGTATGTGGGATTCCCCGAGGAGGAATTAAATTTGCTTATTTTCTCTGGCTAATCTGTCTCCTGTCTATTTGACGATTAGACTGGCCAGAAGAACCTTGACCTGGAGATCCTTCCTCTCCCAACCCCTTACCCCACAAGAGACATGTTCTAGAGGAGCCCCTTCCAGACAAGTGGTCTCCCCGGTGAGGCCACCAGGAACCCCAGGGCCCTTTCTGAGAAGCTTCCGGCTGGGACTAATCTCATCCCTGTGCACCGCCTTCCACTTGTCAGCCTTAATTACCCCAGAAGCCCAGGATGATGGAAACACCTGTCGAATCAAGAGGCAGGAGCAGAATGATAGGTGTGTGATCTGCTCTGGGATTATCTGCCCCGTTTCTCCCAGAATTGGCTGCACTTGTGCACCAGCCCTGACAGCAGTGCATGTTACATAATGGTCCCAAGTGACATTTGAGCTTCAGCCCTTTTCTTCCATCCCAGTGCGTCTTCCCTGCTGGTCTCCATCACACCCACTTCTGTCACCCCAGGTTTTGACGTGTGAGCTAGATCTATGAACTCTTTTGATTTTATTTGCCCCAATCTCAGACCAGTTACCCAGAAATGAGACTCACTGATATAAAGATGGTGCCCAGCCGGGAAGTGGAGTTGGGTGTGGGCTTGGAGACGACGTGGGAAGAGGAAAGAAAGAAGGCTCAGTCCCTGACAGAGGAACTTACGAGTAGCTCACCTCCTAGGAAAGCTCTCCCTGGCGGTGGAATGTCAATGGGTCAATGGAGAAGGGAAGGCGGAGTTAGAAAACCAACCACCGATGCCCAACCAGTCAGTGAAAATTTGAGGAGCAGCAGGGTATTTGCTTTGTCTTAAGCACCCCCTATAAGATGCTTACTGATTACAAAGAGAGAATAGTAGCTTGGAGTGGCGCAACCCAGCAGGCACCACCTAACTAAAGGAAGAAGTCAACAAGCCCAGTAAAGGGACAGACCAACATCACCTGCCCCCTGATACTGTGCACTGAGGACAAATGCCACTTCTGCGGCACTTCTGCTACAAGTGCGCAACCTGGATCTAAAATGTCAGGGTCAGATAAGACAAAGAAAAGCAGAAATTAAAGGTTCCAAGTTAAAGGGTAAGGAGACAGGAAAGGTAAATGCAATGAGTGATCACCCCCCACCACCAAAGAAAAAAAAGCATCGAAGGGCATTATCGGCACAAATTGACCAAATTTGAAGATGGATTGTTAATTAGATCATAGAATTATATCAGTGCTAAATTTCCTGGTTTCAATAACTGAATTAGGTTATTTAAAAGAATGACCTCTGCCCTAACCGGTTTGGCTCAGTGGATAGAGCATCGGCCTGTGGACTGAAGGGTCCCAGGTTAATTTCTTGGTTGCAGGCACATCCCCAGGAGGAGGTGTGCAGGAGGCAGCTGATTGATGTTTCTCTCTCATCAATGTTTCTAACTCTCTATCCCTCTCCCTTCCTCTCTGTAAAAATAAAAATCAATAAAATATATTTAAAACAACGAACTCATTTTTTAGAAGAAACACAGGAAGACTTAGGGATAAACGGCATAATGTCTCCAGCTTTCTCTTAAATTTGAAATCCTATCAAAATAAAAGTTATAAAGAAAGGAAAAAAAATTGATGAATGTATATGTTACTTTATAAGACAAGATGGAGTATAAGGGGCCCAGCTATATTATGTCCAGGGCTAAATAATCTCTTTTGGCCCCTGAATTGTTATATTGAATTTTTAGTTGAATAAGAGGAAGAGTGATACATTTAGGATAGTAAGGTTTGTGACATAGGAGCTGCTTTTTATTTTTTTTAATATATTTTATTGATTTTTTTACAGAGAAGAAGGGAAAGGGAGTTAGAAACATCGATGAAAGAGAAACATCTATCAGCTACCTCCTGCACACCTCCTACTGGGGATGTGCCCGCAACCGAGGTACATGCCCTTGACGGGAATCAAACCTGGGACCCTTCAGTCCACAGGCCGATGCTCTATCCACTGAGCCAAACCGGTTAGGGCAGGACTTGCTTTTTAAAAAATAATTTTCCCTCTTTATAAAACACAAACTGCCTCCCAGGCAGGCACATTTGTCTGGGAGTCTGGACCCTCGAGTGTATGATCTTGGGCAGGTGAATTCACTTCCTTTTGCCCCAGTTTTCCATCATTTAATCTGAAGTAACAAACCCTGCTCCATGCTCTCACCAGCTTGCTGCTGACTCAGAAGGTGAGAGGAGCAGCTCTGGGTCTATGCCACATGGCTCGTTCCATTTGGGCAGCTCTTTCGCTCCTTATCTTTAGAGTAACAGGGGCTCTGGTGGGGTGGAAGCCAGGTCCTCAGGCTGCAAAGCCCTGGCTACAAACATAGAGAGGACTGGACAGTGTGCCCGCTGCCCAGCCCACCTTCAGCACCAGGATGGAGAGAGGGACAGTCCAATGAAAGTGGAGATGAGAGGAGGGAAGAGAAGATGGGAAGGCACAGAATGATCAGAGAGGAAGGAGGAGAGTTTTGGAGAAAGAGTGAGACAGAAAAGGTGAGGGGAGTGGAGAGAGAGGAAGAGCAGGACTGGGAACTAGGAACCCCCACGAAGCTGTTCCTTGAGCTCAAGGATGAGAAATGGGCCAAGTGGACCGGCCACCAGTCCCCACTTCAGGGTGCCTTACCCCGTTCTTGTCGAAGGCTCGAAACATGCCCTCTACATACTGGGTGGCCTCCTCATTGCCTGTGACCTTGAAGAAGTGCTTAAACTCATGCATGAAGAGCGTGCCGCTGGGGCACTCCACCACGAACTTCTTGTACCACTCCTGGAGCTCCGCCACGTCCATCTCGCCGGCCGCCTCCACCTCCTCCCAGCTGAACTGCTGCCCCATCCTGGTCCCCGGAATGGCAGGGAGCAAGGGTCTGTCTCCTGCTGGCTGCTGCTGGTTGATTCTTAGGTAGGGTCCTTTCTCTGCCTTTCCTTAGCTTAGCCAGACTCTTCACCATCTCCCGGGCAACTGAACATGATGGGCAGTGGAGGGCAAGCGACAAGGTGGACAGAACCAGGCCAGCTAAGCGTCCTAAGATCATTAGAAGATTCCCTCGGAAGGTCTGACCTCCAGCCTGCTAAGCTCCCCCAGCCTCACCCCTCCTCTTCATATTGTCAACCGCTCAGTTAAGCCACCCAGAAGATTCTGAAGAGGGAGAAGAAGAGGAAACTGAGGGGAGCGAAGAGTGAAGACTATTTGGGAAGACCGGCTGAGACCCTCCCATTGTCCCTTTAGTTGTGCACCATACTGCTCCAGAGAGGCCCATCTTGGGGACATAGGGGACTCTGAAGTCCATAGGGAAAGCAGGCCAACTCCTAGCCCATAAAATAAAATCCACTGGCAACTTGGGGCTCAGCTCTTCTACACGATCCAGTGAGAAGCAGTAGCACCTACACCTTGAAGGGCTCTAAGTGAGCAGCTGTGCCTGAAGCTAACTCAGTCCCCAGCACAACACAGATTGCCCCCTTGAGTCTTGGAAGTTTCCCATTTTCCAGTTTAAAGTACAGATGCTTCCCTCCAACACCTTTTACCCAAGACCTAGAAGCTTTGCTACTTTTTCTCCATGTGAGAAGGATCTAGGATCGAGGCTTAAGATATCTCTGAAGTCTCTTACTTTTATACTAAAGGCATATGTAAATTTGTTTTTGGATCAATTATATATTCATGCTTATTTTATTTTTTTAAAATATATTTTATTGATTTTTTTACAGAGAGGAAAGGAGAGGGATGGAGAGTTTGAAACAGCGATGAGAGAGAAACATCAATTCCTCCTGGGGATATGCCTGCAACCAAGGTACATGCCCTTGACTGGAATCGAACCTGGGACCCTTCAGTCTACAGGCCGATGCTCTATTCACTGAGCCAAACCTGTTAGGGGGTTCATGCTTATTTTAATGCACTATAAAAATGATACCTCCAAGCAATCAGAAACCCCGAAGCACTGATTTTTCTAGATCTTAGGGGCAGTCATTCTGGTGACTGTCTGTCTTCCCATTGGGTGCTCATGCCTGCAGTGTTGGTACAGAGGCCTCTCATGGCCCTCTGCCTCCAAGTATCTCTAACCTCTCTGTTGTTTTAACTTCTTCCCCATTCCTAAAGTAGGAACTCTACTTCCTGTCATCCTGCCAAGTGCTGGTGGGTTTTCCCCCACCTTCAAGTTGTAGGTGCTACTGCTTCTCACTGGATCGTGTGGAAGAGCTGAGCCCCAAGTTCCCCCACCCCTCAGGGTCTGGAGAATAAGGCCAGTCTCCTTCCTCTTAACCATTGCCTCCACCCTTTCTCTTTTTCCCCTCAAAAATGCCAGTCCCTTCGAAGCCATGTGCGATTCTACCCCTCCATGTACTCATCCTTGTTGCCATATTCACTAGTGACTTCCCGTGTGTCTCAAAGCATCGCTCAGGGATAGCCTGAGGTGGAGAGCTGACCCACCCCACAGTCTGGCCTCAAAGGTCCATATCTCCTTAGTTCCAAGAAGCTCTCCTTCCACCCCACACTGGCCTCCCATTGCTGTGGTCCCGGCTCACAGCTGCAGCATCTGGGGGCTTGTTAGACATGCCAATTCTCAGACCCCACCTTGCCTACTGAATCAGGAATCCAGCCATCTGTTTTCCTGAGCCCTCCTGGTCCTTCTCATGCACAGTTTAGGAGCCATTCCTGGGCCTTGCTATCAGGCACTTCTGTCCCCTGTCCGAGACATTCGGAAGCATCACCTCTCCTTCCAGCTCACGTATCCTAACACCCGCACTCCAAGACACCAGCGTATTGAGACTTGCAAACTATTGATCTCGCTTACAGTGTATCCCACTTTCCTCTTATCCCTATTACCTGATGTTTCCATGCCATGACCCTGACCTTTGCACCCCTCTCTCCTTTCAACCGCTCACTTGGCAAAACCTGACCTTGGCTACAACTAACCACCAACTGCGCTAACACCTCACCTGCACCCAGGAGGCTGAACACAGAAACAATCATAAAATCACGCTGGCTGCAGGCACATCAAATAACTGCTTACCCCTCCCTGCCGGCTTCACCTCCCCTCCCTGAGATGACCATCCGACAACACTTCCCACCTTCAAACCTTCCACTTACTCCCACGTTCAGCTGACGACCTGTCACGCTTCATTTCAGAGAATTAGACACATCAGACAACCACCTCATCTTCCCACCAGCCACACTCTCTGCATCTGACCCACTGCTCTGCCTCCTCCTGGTTCAGCGGAAGCAGCGTCCCTGCCTTGCCTGCCAGGTCCTCCAGGGCTCAGCTCTCCACACTTCCTCCCCACAATGATTCCTCTCTCTTCTGCATCCTGTTTTTCCTTCTCTAATGGATCATTCCCACCTGAAGACATGCTTTAGACTCACCATTAATAAAGTCAAACAACAAAAATCCTACTCTGATGCCACATTCAGGTTCCCATTATCACCTGCATGGGCCTCCACGCTTTACCTTCATGGGTCATAAGATAAATATGGAATAAATAAGTATTACTTATATAAATATTTAAAATATTTTGACACTCATTGGTATGAAGATGAATATAATCCAGTCTCATTCAGACTGGATTAAATCCATCCTTCTGATTTTGAAAGAAATTAAAGTACTTAAAAAGTAATTTAAAATATTGTGGTCCCTAGGAACTCTGGATCCCTGGATCTATCGGTCCTGCCCACAATTCCCTGCATCCACTATCCTAGTTTTGGCTTCTCTTACAACAAAACCCTTTGTGGCAGATCTATTTTCCAAAAATGGCACAGCAGTAGGTCTGGTGTCACGTGTTCCTCCCATCAAGGAGGCAGTCTACTTCTCCTTCCCTTCAGCCCCGTGGCACTTTGTGGCTACTTCAGAGTGACACCATGTGACTTCTAAGACTAGGTCATCAAAGGTGAGAGGGTCTCTCAGGACTTGCCCTCAGAACCCAGACGCCATGTCGTCAGGAAGCTCACATTCAGGGATTCTGGCTGATATCAGAATCAGACCTGTGGGTGAGTAACTCCAGGCCTAGCCTTCCAGACACCCCAGCTGTTACCAAATGGAGCAGAAAATGTTCCCGCAGAGCCCTGACCAATTTGCAGATTTGTGTGCAAAGTAAGTTGTCTTTGCTTTAAGCTACTAAATTTTGGGGTATTTTTCTAGGGTAGCAATAAATAACTGACCATTCTCAAACCTGTTTTGTGTCATCTTTCTTATGCTCTCAACTTACTCCAATTGGATGCTTATCCCATTACTCCATGAACAAGGCTTATACAGTGGTCACGAATGACAGCTTTTGTTATTCAACTTGCCAGCAGATTCATCATGGTTCACCAAGTGAATTCTTCCTCCAAATACTCCAGGTTTCAAGGACCCACACTTGTGTGGTTTCACTCTAACATCACTGATGGCTCATCACCTCCATTTTACCAAATCTCTATGTGCTTAGGGCTTCCCAGGCTTGTTCTTGGTACCCTTCTCATCTAACCACATTCTCCCTAGATGAACTCATTCATCCCCAACATTACATACCAGTTGTAGGCTGATAGCTTCCACACTTACATTTTCAGCTTTGCCTCTCTCCAGAACTCATATTCATGTACTCAGCTGCCTACTAGATATTTATTCTCAGATGACAAACTTAGCAAGGCCAAGGCCAAAGCCAAACTACTGATTTTCTTCCCAAATCCCTCCTTACCTACAGTAATGGCATCACCATTTACCCAGTTGCTTAGGCCAAAGCCTAGATGTCATTCTTGACATCTTAGGTCTCATTTTGATCTATTAGTAGATCATTCCATCAGCTCCACCTCCCAACTATATTCTGAATCAACCACTTCTCATCACCTCCACTACATCACCTCGTCAGGCCATATCCTCTCACCTGGGCCACTGCAGAAAGTCCTAACCAGTCTTCCTGCCCCCTCTTAATAACCACCTCCTCACAGTCCATACCCAGCAGCCAAAATAGTGTGTTCTAAACATAAATCAGATCCTATCACTCGCCTGCTGCAAACCCTCTAATAGCTGCCCATTTGCACCCAGAACAAAACCCATACTGCTCCCCACAGCCGTGATATATCACATCATCTGCCCTACCTGCTGTTGACATGTTCCTCTGTCCTTGTCTGCATACACACCAAGCTCACTGGGTCCTAGCACTGCCTGGTCCTGCTGCTTGGACTGCTCTCCCCTCAGGCCTTCACATGGCAGCTTCCTTGACCTTCTTCTCCCCTCTTCAAGGAATTCTGACAATATCCTACATTTTCTTCATCTTGTTTAACTGCAGTTGAAACTATCTTATTTTTTTCCTTGTTTATTATGTCTTCTCCATAGAGTCTAAGATGCTTGAGGATGGGGACTTTACCCCAAGACACCAAGGAATTCCCAATGCCTATGACAGTGCTTGGCACATACAAAGAACTCCAACACCTGTTGAGTAACTGAGCAAAGTGCATGACACACAGTTAGTGCTGAATTAATAGGAGTTATTAGTCCCTAATTTTGCAAGACAACTCCTCTTGACTCCTTTGAGTGTCTGGGTTAGCAGATTTTTATTGATGTTAAAGATAATGGGCCTTTAGAACTAGAAGCCTTGAGGATCTAGCTCAGGGATCTCAACCTTTCTCCCCTCTCATCACATGCAGACATGTGCCCATCATTGGCTCAACTGGCTCGGTGTGAAGATGGTGTCATCCCTGACCATCTCTTTGTATTTATGGATATTTAAGCCAAATTGAGGAGTGATTACAGGACAATAAATGTGCTCACATTAAGAAATTGTATGAATGAAATATAACCTGATTTAGTCTCTGGCTAAAGAATCTAAAATTCAAATGGCTTTTCATGTGGGTCAGTTGACCATGACCTGCCCCATTAATACGCTGAGCTGTTGGAAGTATAAATATATCATTTCAAAGATTAGGACTCCAGAGAAATGACAGCTTAAATCGAGTAATAATAGTGAGGGTTTAAGGAGGGCAGGGTTAGGAATTGAGCGGAGATTTGCAGAGAACCTGGGGGTTCACAGGCAGTCAGTCTTAAGCTTGGCTCCAGGTGTAAGAAATGCTTGAGCCATAGACCTACTCTGCTGAGCCCTAACTGGGCCTGGCCCCAGCCTACTCTAAGTAACCTCCATGCTGGTTCTTGTGACCCAGTGGTTCCCTCCTTTATGCAGCCTAAACTCATGTGCTGCCCCCTCACATCCTGTGGACCCTGACATCACAGGGATCAGGAATCACACAGTGTATTATACTTTTTATCTTTATTCAGATCACATTTACATCTTTTATGCCTTCAATTCCCCCCACTGCCAGTTGATTATTTTACTTCTAAAATTTAGGGGAAATAAGTACATTTTGCCAATGTGAAAGGGGAAATATATCTGGATTTTAGGTTTCAATAGTCTGAATACCTCCTACTCTTCAAAAATTAGGTTCTGGGGCTGTCCCTATCACTAATCTGAGCTCATACAAATCAGTTTTAGCCTTTTGCCTAAGCTTTATCTGTAAACTGAAAGGATACTGAATGGAGAAGTCAGAAGTTGGTTTTCTGTCCTGGAAAATGGAGTAATAACAGTAACTACTTTATTGGGTTATAAAGATTAAATGAGATATCTGTAGGTGACTATGTAAAATGCTTGGCATAATGCATGGCAGTGATTACAATGCACATTACATGCTTTCTCAGCTAAATTAACCTTTATAGCTCTTCTAAGGCAAGAGCTGTCCTTCCTGGGACACTTAGAGGTCCTTTCCAGCTGGTACCTAAATACAAGCATCTGGGGTGCCATCGGATTTGCACTTCATTTAGTGATAACTATTATCACTCATGTCTATTATTTACTCGGAACTGTGAGGCATTCTACAAGTTACCTAATTAAATACTCCTACCTTAATGAGGAGGCATTATTTTCTACATTTTACTAACGAGTAAATTGAGGCTCTGACAGGATGAACTATCTTGCCCAACTTTATTGTAGTTAGTAAGTTTTAACTCTTATCTGACGCAGACCTGTCTGACTCCAAGGTCCATGTTTTCTCTACTCTGCTACTCATTAGTGTTGCAGTAAAACTAAATGTAGGGAAGGAGGAATGGCAGCTGACAAATAGAAATATTAAGAAATTAGACTCCTTCTTTTCCTTTTTTTAAAAAAATATATTTTTATTGACTTTAGAGGGGAAAGAAGAGAGAGAAACATCAATGATGAGAGAGAACCACTGATTGGCCGCCTCCTGAATGCTCCGACTAGGGACTGAGCCCACAACCCGGGCATGTGCCCTTGATTGGAAACGAACCTGGGACCTTTCAGTCTGCAGGCTGACGCACTATCCACTGAACCAAACCAGCCAGGGCTAGACTCCTTTAAAACAACTGCTTTTTATATTTACTGTGGTCTGAATAAGGTGAATAAAGGAACATATAAGTAATTATTTGACAGTATTGAAACTAGTCACCAAACAAGTCTAATTCATATAGTTCTATCAATAATTTCAAAGAGACCATAATATTATTTTGTTTAATATGAAAAGGAAATATATTTCAGATTAGAGGAAGTGACAATGAAGTCTGGGCTACCTCTCAATAATGTCACTTCCTACCTCTCAATAATTTCACTTCATACCTGCCTTCTAGTTCACTCTACCATCAGGTCCCATTTTCTCTCACCACCTCCCATCCCCACTATGGACAGAAAGTGAGATTTGGGGATTAATTCTATACCTTAGAATATGCATTTTACGTGAGAGACCCAACTGAAAAAACAACACTTTCTCAGCCTACCAGGATACAGAAATTACCTTGTTTATATCAAGATGTAGGTTTCAAATACTTATGTCACAGAAGTATCACTACGTTTTGCCGAGTGTATAGTTTATTTGCATATTTATCTTAAAACAAGATTTTAATATGTAATTTGAAGTACCAACCTGAGTAATCTGGTTTACGGGTTAACTGAAAATGAAAACAGTCAGACTCAGATGCACCCCTTTAGCTCTGTGAGTCACTGGAGCTGAGTGTGCATAAATCACCCTACCATACTACAGTGATTAATACTATCTAAAAAACACATGCAAAAAAGCTATATTTATTTTTAAAGAATTATTTAAAGTTCAAATGGGTCACAAATTGCTGCTTTGCTAGATATAATTACCATTATATTGCTCTTGTTTTATTGACTAGTTCTTAATCCTGAGGCTTATACCTGAGATAAGCATGCTTTAGGCATTTGTGAATGACACAGTCAACACTGAGCTTGAAGGGAGGGAGGTCAGGGGCCACAAGGCTGTAATTCTTTTCATATTAATGACAGTAATGTAAGTCTGACACATAAGCAGTATGCATTCAAAACACTGACACCTGATAGCAGGTAAGGAAGAGAGAATGGGAATTCCAGTGCAAGGGGGGAAAAACTGAGAAGACATAACTACTCCAAAGATGTGAAGAAAACTACAAAGACGAAGCCCTGGTTCTGCTATAAAAAGGAAACGAATCACTCCCTTGGGGTTGATCCATCAACAGTTTCAGCTCGTTGTAGTCCTGCTTCTTTCAGGGCTTTAAGCACTATTTAATTTCATGGAAAAGTAGACATCTCCAAACAAAAGACTGCCATTTACCAAAAGAGAGAGGCCTTCTTATCAGTGAGGAACTTAATAAGGAAAATAGTTTGTGCCTTGCACAATTTTCAAAAGCCGTTATTTCTATTCAATTTTTGCTAAGTTAACAAAATAAGAGCCTGTTGAATGAATGAATCACAGGATGGGTGAAACGATACAGTGGTAATATCTTGAGAGCTTAAATTACATTACAGTGACCCTTTTACTAGTAGGCAGCCCTGCACAGTCTGGGCCACTAGAAGGTGCAGTGTATGCCTCAAGTGTGCTTGGTCTGCTGCAAAGTACATTCATTTTCAAGAATGGAATGCTTAAATGAAGTCAAATTTGGAGGTCATCACCCCCAAACAAACAATTATATGTTGGGCTGTTCTAGAGTATCAAAAACTTCAATTGCTCAGTGTTAAAGTAATCAAATTAATCAAAGGTTCCTTCTAGGAATTTCAAAAGAAAAAAATGTGAGCAATATTTCAAATACTCATTTCAGATAAATGATATGATATAAATTAAAATTAGTACAAACTAATAACTGAATAATAGCAGAATAAAATAGAAATAGACTCTTTTGGTGCATAGTGGTCAAAATGGTTTACTCACATTTGGTAAAATCAGAACTGAAATGATGACACATATAAAAGGACAGATAAAGTGGCTCTTCCACTCCAGTCCATTGAATCCTTAATGTTCCATCCCCTGCTGCCTATGATCAGGACATTTGGACTCAACAGAGAACCGTCTCAACTGGCAGCACTCTCCACTTCAGCCCACATGGCTGGCCCTCCCTCACTCAAAAGCCCACACAACTAGTCTGAGACTTTATGACTTGCTTTCTTCTTTTTCCTCTGGTATCTTTTCCCAGATTGGCTCCTTGATGTGCTCTGGTAATTGTTCTAATTTTGTCTAAAAAGAGAAAAATAGAACCATAATATAATGTGAACGTAACTGAACTCTTGGGCTATAAAATGGATTAGTTTTGTTCCCTTAAGTCCTCTTGACTTCTTTTACCTCTCAGCCCTACTTGCCACCCCGCCCCCCAATACTCCTCTCACCTTTTTGTAAGCTGTGAAAACAGAGAGAAGAAAACTTGATGGTATATAAAACTCCGATACATATAATCTATTTGACCCTCAGTGATCTCTAGGGACTGCCACCTAATGTAGTCCCTATGTCTGGACAACTTCTGGGAGGGAGGGAGACTTTGGAGGCGGCTCGGGGAGAATGTGGATTATTTGGTTGAACTGCCAACACTGCACAGGGAGGTGGAGACCCCAACCACTGTGGCAATCCTGCCTCCAGGTCTGCCACAGGCCCTCCACTCCACTCAGAGGGCCAGGACCAGGCTGCAATCCTATATAATAAAAGGGTCATATGCAAATCAACCGAATGGTGAAACAACTTGTCGCTATGATGCGCACTGACCTTCCTCAATGCTGGAGCTGCCTCCTGGTGCTCAGAGTGCTCCCAAAGCGGGGAGCGCCACTCACCCACAAGTTGGGCTGACAGCTGGCAAGTGCAGTGGTGGTGGCAGGAGCCTCTCCCGCCTTTGCACTTAGGCCCGGGGAGTGGGCCTAAGCCATCAGTCAGACATCCCCCAAGGGCTCCCAGACTGCAAAAGGGCACAGGCCAGGCTGAGGGCCCCCCTTCCCCGACACCAGTATACAAATGTCATGCACCAGTCCTTTAGTGTATTAAAACAATACAGATTGTTGGGAAAGGTCATCAAAAAGACATGACTGCCTGTTTGATCTGTGAGCTGAACCCAGGCAATCAAAAGCTCCTTGCCTCCTCCCCTGTGTTTTAGAATGTGTGTTCTGCTGCTTTCCCTGCTCCCAGAACCTGCTCCAAGGATATAGGTTTGAGATAGAAATGTGGTATTGAGCCTATCTGGACACGGTACATGACTGACCCAGTTAAGGTCTCCTGGCTATGTGAATGACCCAAGTCGGGCCTCTACATAACTTTTAAGATTTGGCAAGTGTGTTTAGAAAGCACACTGTCTTGTAGCTGCCCATGACAAAGCTGATAAGTTCTCTTGCTTATTAAACCTACCACCTACCATTTGTAGTGGTCTGCCTCTCTACAGTCTTTCCTTGCCCTCCACATCCAGGGGTGGTTTCAGATTACACTTGGGAAATTCCCGGGAAGGTTGTGACCCAACACACACTATCCCCCAAAAGAGGTAGAAATTAAAGTCATACCTTTGTAACTTCCATGGCAACTCCTTCAGGTAAGTTTCGTTGAATGTATTCCAAGTAGACATCTGCTGTACTTCCAGTTAGATGTTTTAGCTGAAATTTCAAACATGAAATTGGTTCATACTCTGCTGTTAGAGTAGAAATTTTAAAGTGTTATTGGTAAAAGTGGTAGGAACTTTTATTTCTCTATCGTCTCTTACACAGAACCCCAATTTTAAAAACCCTGTAGATCCTCTGGTGGAACTGAATGAGGAGCATGGCCCTGAAGCATCCTCCTTCCAGATGTCTTAAAGCCAGAGCCCCATGCAACCCAGCTGGCAAGCATGGTTATCAAAGCAGTATACTTACAAGAGTTCCACAAGACTACTTAAGACAAAACACAAAATGAAACAAAGACTAGATTATAAGATTATTATGAGATTTTCTGCATGCTCCATGCTGAATTGCTTCTGTTGGACATGGGTGCATATAATTTTATTTTTTTCCATTTAAGGGTAGAACTACATCTTAATATTTGTATTCTCAATGTCTAGTACAGCACTTCTAATGGAAAAGCACAAACAGTTGTTTTAATAAAATTTATAAATCACTTACTATGTGACCAAGTATTCGCAGTGTTTCAGATAAATATTCATTTAATCCTCACACTAACCTAGGAGATGGGTACCATTATTATTCTCATTTTTTAGGTCAAAGAATTGAGGCCCAAGGCATACAGCTAGTAAGTGCCTGGACAAGGACCCGGCTACCTGACTCCAGAACCCATTCACTCCTTAACCACAAGACTATGTCAACCCTAGTGGATGCAGAAATGAATAAGGTGAATGAAAAATCGTAATGCTGCCCATCACAGACATGGGACATCCAGGAAGCATGTGAAAAGAATTATTAGAATTGTGTGAAAATTTAACTAGAATTTTTGAAAAGCAAGCAAAATTATTCCAATGCTATCTTATTGTATAATAATTAGTCAGCTGCCCTAGCTGGTTTGGCTAAGTGAGAGAGCGTCGGCCTGTGGGGACTGAAGGGTCCCTGGTTCGATTCTGGTCAAGGGCACATGCCTGAGTTGCGGGCTTGATCCCTGGTGGGGGGCATGCAGGAGTTGGGCGGCTGATCAATGATTTTCTCTCATCATTTATGTTTCTCTCTCTCTCTTCTCTTTGATAT
Source organism: Lasiurus cinereus (assembly GCA_011751065.1). Classification (NCBI taxonomy): domain Eukaryota; kingdom Metazoa; phylum Chordata; class Mammalia; order Chiroptera; family Vespertilionidae; genus Lasiurus; species Lasiurus cinereus. The sequence continues at coordinate 1,569,175 of JAAGEH010000470.1, read as the reverse complement.
CAATAAAAATATATTAAAAAAAAAAAATTAGTCAGCTCCCTAGCCGGTTTGGCTCAGTGTTCTGAGTATTGGCTCATGGACCGAAGGGTCATGAGTTCGATTCCAGTCAAAGTCATGTACTTCCGTTGCAGGCCTGCATGAGGCAAACAAATGATGTTTCCCTGTCTCTCTGCCTTCTTTCCACTCTCTCTAAAAATCAATGGAAAGAATACCCTCGGGTGAGGATTAACAAACAAAAAGTAATGTTTGTATGGTTGATCTGTTGCTCTGAGAAATACAAATTGTTCTACGGGTAACCAAATTTTTTTTTAAAAATATATTTTATTGATTTTTCACAGAGAGGAAAGGATAGGGATAGAAAGTCAGAAACATCAATGAGAGAGAGAGACATCGTTCAGCCGCCTCCTGCACACCCCACACTGGAGATGTGCCCGCAAGCAAGGTACATGCCCCCGACGGGAATCGAACCCAGGACCCTTCAGTCCGCAGGCCGACGCTCTATCCACTGAGCCAAACTGGTCTTGGTGGTAACCAAATTTTTAATAAATTAGCATCATCTGCATTATTGAGCTGAAGTAGAACTATTCTAAACAATGGCTTTATTTGAGTTTAATTTTCCTGTCTGTTGCTCCCATAAACACAAAAGGTCCTTTTACCTTCTCTGCAACCATTAGCATAAGCTGACTAAAAGGAAGTCAGCCAATGTGAAAGGAAAGTTATACTAGTATGAAATGTGGGCATTTCAAAAATACCTTAATATCTGAGATAAACTCACCTCAAAGCACCTGTAAAGTGTTCTCATTTCATACTGAACTCTGTGCTTCTTGAAAATATGCACTGATTTGAGAAGAGTAAATCGCTCTATTTTTCTTGGAGGTTCATGTCTGAAAATTAATGGGCAAAACAACATGTCAAGCTAAGTGATGATAAAAACCTTAGTCAGTGATATCAAAGCACGATCCCACAATTTTGTAGGTCAGGTTCATGCTCAATTACAGGCATTAACCACCATTTACAGACTTCAACTTGTCAGGACTGTCATCTATGCTTAACAACTGATGTCATAAAGCTCAGGCCAAAATAAACACCTTGGACAGCAACACAAACATTTTCCACAGCCCCAAAATTGAGCCTTGGCATGCAAGCTCGGGCGCGTACACACACACACACACACACAAAATGCCTCCAGCTTTTACAGCCTTGAAGTCCCTTACTGACCAAATACATGGACTGAAAAGTAACACCACTGTGATGGACACAGTTGTAATGTCTGCTGTGTTATTTTAGGAAAATTTACAGAGGATCCATAATTATAAAACTATAGTCTATTATGGAAAACGTGGATTCATTGTGTTTTATAAAGAGGTGGGCTGGCAAAGCCCCAAACGGGCCTTGTTCTACATCAGGAGCAGGTGACAAGACAAAGGAGGTAGTTACACTGGACCCTGCAGTGACTTCAGGGCCACATAACGCTTACATGAAATTACTGAGTGACTGGTGTTTCTCAGGGCAATTTTGAAACAATAAATATATTAGCCAAAGATCTTCAAATCAAAGGGTCTATAAAAGAATTGCTTGCCCATTTAACTGCCTCTCTGCCCCATGGAAATCCCAGACATATGGATCTGTTACTCTGAGAAATACAAATTGGATCTCCTGTCTATGAAATTGGTAGAGAAAAGATTTCCTTCATTTTCCTGATTCACTCATTCTAGTATTTAAACATTCCAGAAGACAGGAGGGATGATCCTGCTTAGGATAATAGGACAAAGCTACACCCTACCTAACATGAGTTCTTCCCATTTTAAGATCTCAGACTTGACTGGAATCAGCATCATTTTCTGGCTGACCATGTCACAACAACAGACAGGTCAGATTAGGAAAGATTATACTTACACTTCAATAGAGATACCAAGTTCTTTAGCAGCAAGCACGGCAAAATATTCATAGCTGTCCAACACAGCCTTATCATGGCCTTTTACTAAAACTGACAGGCGCTTATACAATGTGTCTGGTTCATCAGAAATAGTTATCTACAATTTTGAAATAAAAAAGAAAAGTTTCATTTATGGTTCCTCTAATATTTACAACTAAAATATTTAACATATTATCCTCACTCAATTGAGCAACTTCAGATTTTAGTAATAAATGGGGAGAAAAATGCTATGTAACATTTTAACACTATAAGCTTAAGTATCTAATTACGATCACATTCAGATCTGCACAATGACCCTTAGAATCTGTTAAAATGCAGTTTGAATCAAAGGGACTTTCAAAGCAACAAAATCACTAATGGAACCTTTTAACTTAAGTTATTGAACCCCAAATTCACAATAGGGAAGATTTGGGGGTATGTTAACAAAGTAGCCTGGTCAGAAGACCTGGATTAAAAATTAAACTGCCACTTTCTGCTAAATAGCAATGGGCAAGTCACATAATCTCACTGCGCTTTAGTTTTCTTATATAAAACAGCATACTGATGCTACAGCTTACAGCATTTCATTAGAGAACCAGAGGCCCAGTGCACGTGATCTGTGCACTCAGGGGGGTCCCTCAGCCTGGCCTGTGCCCTCTTACATTCCGGGAGCCCTCCAGGGATGTTTGAATGATGGCCTAAGCTGTCAGTCGGACATCCGTAGTGCTGCTGTGGAGGCGGGAGAGGCTCACTACTGCCACTACACCTGCACTTGCCAGCTATGAGCCTAGCTTCTTGCTGAGTGGTGCTCCCCCTGTGGGAGTGCACTGACCACCAGGGGGCAACTCCTGAGTTGAGCATCTGCCCCCTGGTGGTCAGTGCAGGTCATAGCGACCAGTTGTTCCACTGGTCAATTTGCATATTAGCCTTTTATTATAGGACTAGAAGCTGGTGCATGAAATTCATGCATGGGGAGGGTGTCCCCTCAGCCCAGCCTGCACCCGCTCCAATCTGGGACCCCTTGGGGGACATCCAACTGCCGGTTTAGGCCTGATCCTGGGGATTGGATCTAAACCAGCAGTCGGACATCCCTCTCACAATCCTGGACTGCAGGATCCTAAGCGCTCACCTGCCTGCCTAACTGCCCCCCGCTGCTGACCAGGTTGCCCCCAATTCCCTACTCCCTGCCAGCTTGGTTGCTCTTAACTGCCGACCTCCCCCCATTCCCCGCTGGTCTGGTCATCTCTTACTGCCTGCCCCCCGTCCCCTCACTGGCCTGGTTGCCCTCAACCATCCCCCCACCACTGCTGGCGTGGTTGCTCCACTCAGCCTGCTTGTTCAGTCATTTGTCGTCCCTTACTAAACCTCCTACTGGCCTGGTCGTAGGCAGCCATCTTGTGAGGGCCTGAAGGTCAATTTGCATATTACTGCTTTACTGTATAGGATATATATATATGTGTGTGTGTGTGTGTGTGTGTATCTTTTATGATTTCAGAAAGAAAAGGAGAGGGAAAGGGGGAGAGAGAGAAAAATTATCAATGATGAATCATGAATTGGCTATTTAGTTGATTTGCATATTAGCTTTTTATTATATAGGATAAGAAAAGAGATTAAAGTGTTTACAAATGATAAAACATCCTATATATAAAAGCATAATATGCAAATTGACCAAATGTCATAATGTCAGCTGGCAGAGGCAGGGCTAGAGAGCAGGCAGCACCAGGCCAGCCAAAGCACAGTAGCGGCCAGCGGTGGAGGGGTTATGGGGGAGGAGGGGCTGGCTGCTCGCCAGTGGGCAGCAATCCCTGATCAGCCTGTCCGGTCTCCTCCGACAGAGGGAGGCCAGACTGTGGCTTAGTAGGATATCCTCTGAGGGCTCCTGGACTGTGAGAGGGCGCAGGCCAGGTTGAGGAACACCATCCCTCCCCCCCACACCACCCAGCAAGGGTGCATGAATTTTCATGCATGGGGCCTCTAATTGTTATATACAGGTAATTACTATTCATATTATTTTTTTTAACCCTCACCTAAGGATATGTTTATTGATTTTAGAGAGGAAGAGAGAGAAACAGAGAGACAAACATTGATGTGAAAGAGAAACATCAATCAGTTGCCTCCTGTAAACTAGGTAATCCCCTGACCTGGAATTGAACCCACAACCTTTTAGTGTAATGGACAATGCTTCAACAAACTTAGCCACCCTGCAAGGACCCATTCATATTCTTTATTTTAAAATGTCTTTTTATTAATTTTAGAGATTAGAGGAAAAGGAAAAGGTCAATAAGAGAGAAACATTGATCAACTGCTTCTGCACACCCCCTACTGGGGATTGAGCCCACAACCCAGGCATGTACCCTGACTAGGAATAGAACCAGTGACCTCTCTGTGCATGGGACAATGCTCAAACAACTGAGCTACACGGGCCAGGGCCATGTTCTTTTTAAAAAATATATTTTTACTGATTTTAGAGAGGAAGGGAGAGGGAGAAACATTGATGAGAGTCACCGATTGGCTGCCTCCTGCACACCTCCTACTGGGGATTGAGGTTGCAACCCAGTCATGTGTCCTGATTGGAATCAAACTATAACTTCTGGGTTTATAGGTCAACATTCAATCTCTGAGCCAAACCAGCCGGGGTAGGGCATATTCTTAATTAGGCTTTATTCATGGTTTTGTCTGCCATAATAGGAAAATTACTCATTTCTAATTAAAATGTTATGATACTGACTGCACATTATAATTTTAACTCTTCTGCCCTAATACTTAAAATCTTAGAAATAATGGGTCTGATTTTTTTTTTCCCAAGAGGTGAATTACCTGCCACTTCATTTATCCATTAAACCAGTAATTTATACACTAATCCAATGATTCAGGGTTAATTACTTCACCCCTGAAAGGAGATCTAATTATATAACCAGGAAGCTAGACATTCACTCTCAATTACCCCAAATAGGGTTGTTGGAAGAACAGAATATACTGATATCCAATGGCAAAAGTTGGGGGACAAGGGAAGGATATTCTATAGGAACCAATTAGAATTCATATAGGATGTCTTCTATGGTTCCTATAAATTTTTTAAAATTAATTAATTAGTTAATTTTTTTTGAGAGAGAGAAACACTGATTTGTTGTTCCACTTATTTATGGATTCATTATGTGATTCTTCTATGTCCCCTGACTAGAACCATACATACCTTGGTGTATTGGGATGACAACCTAACCAACTAAGATATCTAGCCAGGGCTCTCTACAAGGTTTTGAATCTGTTAAAAATACTAAAATTTAGGAGATTTCACATAACAATTTAGATTTCAGTTTAGCTGGGAAAATTTAGATAATCTGGCATCCCTACGTCTGACTTCTGACACGGCAACAAATGGCTAGAGTAAGTGGTAGCTGTCTCACTTATCAGGGGCACAGCTGGTCATTATGACCAGCTTGTCACCTCTCCTTACAGCCTGGGCCATGCAGGCATCTGAGTTGCAGACCTGAAATATGTATGTATTGTCATGGAAATATATCCAGTATCTACTAAGTGAAAAAAATGAAACAAAGTACATTATGTATAACACAATTCTACTTTGGTGTGCATATGCCTAGATATAATGATTTTGTACAAACTAATGTCTAAAAAGATTCATACTAAACTGTTACAGAGGGTTATTTGAGGGGTGGAACTGGAAAAAAATGGGACTCTATAAGGATTTCAAAAAATTACAAATAACACAAAAACTGGATTGACAGAATTATGGCTTTTACTTAAATGAAACAAGGTCATACAGCTACTTGTGGATTTTACTTGTATTACTGCTCTTTCTCACTGTCAAGGCCCTAGTTCACTGTCTTAAAATGAGAACAAAGACTTGATAGCTACAGGAAACAAATTTTCCTTGAACATATCACATATCCTGCATCATTAATTATAACAATTCTTCACATTATTCTGAGTTACAAGTAAAACACTGCTCACTCCCACAGTTATGTGGGGTAAATAATTTATTCTTTTAGAACTTGCCTAGATATCCTGAAAGAGAACATGAGAACCAGGGACATCAGAGAATACTTAGGCACACTACACAAAGTATTCCAGAACAAAAATTTTTAGTCATAAAGCATTTGGGAAACAACCCCAAATGAAATAAGGAAAAGTAATAGCTAATGTAGTTCCCTATGCCAAGATATAGGGAGTACATACCACAGGCTTGGTTAAATCCTTGGGAGCATCAACATGCAGGTTTGAAAACTGTACCCACTTCATACTGGAACTGTTGTGTGGAGGGAAAAAAGAGGAACCTAAGTAAAATACCACAAGAGCCCATTTTCTTGTTCAGTGAAGCACATCTAACTACATACTTACAGAAGAAAGGCACCATTTTGGGGTGTACCGCTCTTAGAACTGTTTACAGAAAAATCCCTTGAACCCTTAAAAAAAAAAGGGCACATATTAGAATTAAAGTCAATCGCCAAACCATTTACAGTTTCCACTAAAAAAATCAAAAGATGTATGCTGTTTCAAATAAAGAGCTATCTTGTTATTTCCGATGAAGATATTGGGTAACTAAAATGCCAAAGTAGATCTTATTTTTAAAAAAACAAGACAATAGTAGTATTGATAATCAAAAGGGACTCTCAAAATACCAGGGAATCTATATATTTTAAAGTTTAGAAAAAAAATGTTTAAAACAAGTAATTCTCATATTAAAATAACAGCTATAAATTAAATCTGTGGACATCAAAGAAAAAAATGTGGCTTAATTTCCCCATTATTTTTTACAGATTAAATGTAATTCAATATAATACTTATTTACCTCAATACTTTTGAACAAAAATGTCCTTATAATTTAAGTTATTAAGAGCTGAAATAAGAATTCTGAAGTATACTTCTTTTGAAGTTTTTATACATCTTTTCCAGCATATGTATTTCTTGGCTTGGCTGGGACAACTAGCTTTTAATGGAAATATACACTGAAACTTACATCCATTTTACACCATTACTGTGCCTCAAAACTCAACAATCCAGCTTTTCCAAATCCTTTATTGTCAGCTCCCCCTAGTGGATCAAAACTTCTAATTGTAGGAAACATAGTATTATATATATTTAATTTGCCATCTATTTTTCCTTTAAGCTTTCCTGAGATTTAAATATAGATCTTATAACATAGAAAGCCATACCAGAAACCTACATGATCCTATTGACAAATGTCACCCCAATAAATTTAATTTAAAAAGTGTAACTCAAGAAACAGGAAGCAAGCTAGGATCCCTAAAACTACTCTGAAGATGAGAATAACTGTTTAGCACAAGTGAAGTGTAATTTTAACAACTGAAGGTCATCTAAATATGTTAAAAAGCCTATTCTTAGTTTATTGTCCTCCTTCCTCTCTTCACCCAAGATGGAAGCAAATTTAATATTTTATTTAATATAAATAAATTTTATTTAATATTCTCCCTTGGGTTAGGGAAAAACAAAGAGGAGGAAATCAGGTACAATACCAGGTAGGAAGAGGTAAGTGCCATTCTTCACACATAATCACATAGAAAACTCCCCACATTTCTGCCAGTGACCCCACTAGTTCAGTGGGACACTTGCCACTTCTGTTCTCCCAGTATAAACCTCTGCTTTTACTTATTGTTTAAACGCATTAATTTTTAGAGAGACAGAGAGGATGGGAGGAGAGAGAGTAACATCACTTGGCTGTCCCACTTATTTATGCACTCACTGGTTGATTTTTGCAGGCGCCCTAACTGGGCCTGAATGAAACCCAGGGACCGGCTCTCAGCAACGGAGCTAGCCGGCCACGGTGAACACCTCTGCTGGTAAGAGCTGGAGGCTTAAGTGCTGTTACAGCCAAAATTAACCTTCAAAAGTTCTTAAAGTTTTCTTTTCCAGGAGGTTAAAGGGTACCTGGGTAAGTGTCTGAGTTCAACATTTCAATCTCTAAGACCATCAGTCTTTTCTTAAGAGCAGTGGTTCTCAACGTGTGCTCTGGGGACCTCTGGGGAGCCTGGCACACAGACTGAAGCGACTGCCACAGTGACACTGAGGCTTTGCTGGCACCTCTCCCCTCTCATTCTTTCACAGTGAACTTTTCCAGAGGCTGAGCGATGTGTGGCATGAATACAGAAGCAGATACGAGACTCCAGCTGTCTTCCATTTAGCAAGACCTTCAAGGGATTTGGAAAAACATAAAACACTGCCAGTCGTCTCATTCTCACGAAATGTTTTGGAAAATTTAATGATTGTCATAAATATCTTAATTAGGTTAACAGGTAAAGAGTGGATTGATGTTATTTTTAAAGGCATAAGCACTTTTAGGGTTCTTAGTTTTATTTGCTAATAAGCTCAATATCGATAACTAAGACCCACAAAAACAAGTTGTCTGGAGCTGACCATTTTTAGGGTGTAAAGGCCCCAAACCTCGAGAACCGCGGCTTAAGCTTTTGCTTCTCCAAAGGACCTCGCCGAGGCTACTTCAGCCACACCTCCGACCTGAGTGACTCGGACCTAAGGCTCAGAACCCCTGGGCCGGAGGGGCGCGACTCAATTTAGTTTGTGGGGGAGAATCTGCGATCTCATCCCCCAATTTTCTCCAGGCGAGTTTTTTGTCTTTGAGCCTCGGATTATTTTGCAAACATAAAAGGGACGGGGGCGGGCCTGGGATGCATGATGTTCAACATCCTTTCCAGTTCTTTTTGTTCCTGCCTTTGCCCCGACTTCTGTTTTATCCCATGTGAGAATTCGAACACCAACCCCTTCCTTGCCACCGTCCTGCAAACTGACCGAGATGCGGAATAAAATCGAGGGAGGCTTCTGGTTGTCTGACAGACTTAGGGGCAACTGTCCCTGTGGGCCTGCCTCGTTCCCCCAGCTGCCCGGTACCTGCCTGCCAGAGACGCCGGCACAAGGCCCCGAGCACTGCCCGCGCCGCCATCTTGCCGTCGGCGTCCCAGAATCACTTCCGGGGTCATAGTGCGTCCTCGACCATAGAGTTCCGCAAAAGGAGAGAGTATACCCTCTGTTCCGGCATCGGAACGGCCGTAGAGATAGAATTCCATGCTTTTTAAGGGCGCAACTGGGACTCCGGTCGGCTTCCCGGCTCGGTACCCGGTCTTGGTGAGGTTCCTTCAACCCATTTATAGATAGTTACCAAGATCCTGCCATGTTTTCCTCTACAAATCGTTGTTTTTTTTGTTTTTTTTTTTTTGTCCTGTGTGGTTCCTGTTTTTTAGAGGCAAACATAAACATGTGCTTGGGGAAAAAATGCATTGACAGCGGGTATCTCTGGGTAGAGGATTAATGGTTGATTTGTGTTCCTATGTCTGTATCTTTCAAAATGTTACAAAATCCCTTTTCCTTACTGCAGTGGTCTTGTACTTGTGTCCTTCATCCTGCCTTCCCCACACCAGTTGGCATTTTTGTCCGTCAGCCATCGTGTGCACCACTGTCCCACGGATCTTTCCAAGTCTTCATTTTCTTAGGTTACCCTAGTATTTCAGATCTTCACCCAGTACCACAAGCCAAAAGGTGTTATAAACAGAAAGGGTCTGGTTATTAACATCTACCATAATTGAGCTCCAACTAAAAGGCTTATAACTGGGTTTTGCTATAATGAAAATGTTCTTCCATTTGTGCAATTCCCTACGCTTTGTTTCCCTCAAGTGCTTTCACAGATACCATTTAGTATAATGGAAAACCCTGGGCTTATAATTAGGAGATCTGGCATGTAGACTCAGGTTTACCATTTGGCTGAGTGACTTAGGCAAGTTACTTCCCTGCTCCGAGCCTCAGTTTTCTCATATATCAACTACAAATGATAATAATAGTTTCCTACTTCAAATAGTTGCTAGGAGGATTAAATGAGATACTGATGTATGATGTTTAGTACAATGCCGGGCACATAATAATGCAAATAGATGGTATTGGTACCATAAAGTTGCTTCTGCCTCACAAGATTGTTGAGAAGATTTAAAAAAATTTAAACACCAAATTTATGGGAACATTTTGTAGCATTTAAAGTACTGTGCAAATGTAAAGTTGTTTTTCCTCCCTTACCCTAATTTGCAGGCTAGAGAGCCAAGGAAGAGGTAGAATGATTTGCCCACTATCACACAAATTGATGAAAGATCTAGGACCCAAACTAAGTTTTCCTGCCCCTTAGACTGGCCTCCACTTGCTGGAACTCATTCCTTGTGGAGGTGTGGCAGATATGCCCACGTGTGGTCTTATACCAGAGCGTGGGAACGCCACACTTTACCTGTGCACACCTCTGCTGTGCTCGGCTCTGCCGCACCTGACAGGCTGCCCAGCGCTTTTTTCAGGCTTCCACAATGATCTATGACATTCGGAGTTGGCTGGTCTGTCTCAGCCTGTGGGGTTTCCAACAGCTCTCCAATTCGGTTGCTGCTTCTGAAGTTTGCACCAGTCTATTTGCAACTTCTGTGATGCTCCTCAGCCTGCCTCTGCCCTTCAAGTCCCTGTGGCTGGGGGATGGTCCTGCTGCCACATGATGGTGATATTATAGCTTGCAAATGACTTTCACTTACCAGGTGTACCAGTTAATAATGTGGATTTTATAATCAAAGAAAACACCATAATTTCAAGAGAAACAGCAAAAGTGCTTTATTCAAAGCTAGCTACACATTTCCCCCATCTTTCAGGTAATTTGTGGATACCATCCCAATAGGACTTTTCTTGTTTTGAGGCAAACCATTCAAAGATCCAATTTTCTACTTCTTCGTACGTTTTGAAGTGCTGCTCAGAAAGTGCATGTGCTATCATCGATAGGACAAGTGGTAATCTGAAGGAGCAAGGTCTGGGGATACAGAGGGTGGGTTAATACTTCCCAGGCAAGATCTTTTAACGTGTCTTTAACTGGTTTTGAAGTGTGTGATGGTGCGTCATCATGAAGCAAAATTACTTTGCCATGTCTTCTGGAACATTCTGGTGGTTTCACGATCAAAGAGTGGTTTAAATTGATTATTTGTTGTCGGTAGTGATCAGTACTAGTGGTTTCACCTGGTTTTAGAAGCTCATAATGCACCAACCACACCTTCCTGATCCCTCCAAACGCAACGCATTGTCTTGTTTCTGAAGTGATTTGGTCTTGCCATCGATATTGATGGTTGACCTGGATCAACTTATGATTTTGTGCATTTGGGATTCTAAAAATAAATCCACTTTTCATTGCCAGTCACAATTCGATCCAAAAAAGACTTTCTTTCGTGCCGTTGAAGCCACATTTTACTGATGACTTTTTGGTTTTCCATTTGTCTTTCATTCAGTTGATGTGGCACTCATTTTTTCTTCCTTTAAAATCTTTCCCATTGCTTGTAAACAATTGGAAATTGTTTGCTGAGCAATGTTTAATCTTCCTGCAAGTTGTTTTTGAGTTTGACACACATCTTCATCCAATAATGCTTCTAATTATTGGTCTTCAAACTTTTTCAGTTGACCTGGATGTTCTTTGTCTTTCATACCAAAATCATCACTTTTTAAAGCGTTTAAACCAGTGTTCATAAGTATCTTGAGATGGAGCATGTTCACCATAAGCTTCCCGAAGTGTATGATAACTCTCAGCACTTTTCTTCAAAATAAAGTAATGAATTAAAACTTCTCACAAATGCTCTTTCTTTGGCATAAAATTCGACATTTTTAAGCATAAAAATATTTATGATGTTAACACCTTCAGGCAATTTTACATATGAAGGTTTGAAGCTTGCTGTCAATACAACAAAATAGCATACATATCAAATCGCATATATATCAACAGATGTATAACTCCATCTATTGAAAAAACTACACAGTATTAACTGGTACACCTGGTTTGTTACCTAGTCTGATCCTAAGAAGAGGAAATAAGGAAACTGAAGCTCAGAGATGAAGTAACTCACACAAAATCATATGGTGAATTGAACCAGTAACCTTCTTCAGGACCCTAGTTTGATGCCTTGCCACCCGTGCAGTGTGCTGTTGCTGACCCTGTGATCAGCTCAGTTCTATTTAAAACCTCTTTGGATGTGAGGATTAGGTTCTCACTTCCCCACCCTCCTGCAGGTAAAGGGGTTTATTTTATTTTTAAATCCTCATCTGAGGACATTATTTCCATTGATTTTTTTTTTTTGAGAGAGAGTGAAAAGGAGGGAGGCAAAAGAGGAGAGAGAGACATTGAAGTGCATTGATGTGAGACACATTGATTGGTTGCCTCCTACATGTACCCTGAATGGGACAGGAGTTGACTCTGTAACCAAGGTACATGCCCTTGATCAGGAATCAAGTCCTTGACCCTTCAGTTTGAGGACTGATGCTCTAACCACTGAGAAAAACCAGCCAGGCCTAGTTTTTATTTTTTACTTTAAAAGACATATGTGGCCTGGACTGCTCATAACTGGATATGTGGACTCAAAATATCCTTAAGGACTGAATGCCCTCTCCCATTCCTGTGGCCAAACATGGTCTCTTTATTGATGGGCACTCTCTGCTTACAAAGAAACACCGATGTGAGAGACACACATTTGGTTGTCTCCTGCACATGCCCTGAACCAGGGCTGGGGATCAAGTCTATAGCTGAGGTATGTGCTCTTAACTGGAATCAAACCCAGGACTCTTTAGTTCTCAGGTTGATGCTCTATCCACTGAGCCAAACCGGCTAGGGCCAGTGGTTCTGTTTTAGAAGACAACCCTTTCCTCTTGATGGTGGTTTCATGGTTAATACTTATCTCCAAACTCATCAAGTTATATACAGTAAATATGCATAACTTTTTATGTCAATCATATCTCAATAAAGTGGTTAAAAATGGGAATACTGCCAAAAATAAAATTACACAAGCAAAGAAAACAAGATGGTGGTATAGGTGAACACCTAAACTGCTGCCTTGCACAACAATTTCAAAACTACAACTAAAAGACAGAACGTACATCATCCAGAACCACAGGAAAGCTGACTGAATGGAAATTCTACAACTAGAAGGAAAGAGAGGGGCTCACGGAGAATCAGAGGAGCTGCAAAAAGCTGAGGTACAGATACATGCGTGTGGAGAGGACGGATGCCAGAGTGCCTGGCTGGTTTCCTCTAGCGGGAGGGAGACTGAAACTCCTGACTGCACTGAACCTCAGTTCCAGGCAAGACTCATACGGGGGGAGTCTGGACTGTCATGAAAAGGGGGAGTGGATTGAAACTTAGGGGAGCCGCAAAAAGGCAGAGGTCTAGAGGTGTGTGAGGGCACACACAGAAGACTGCTGATTGTGCCACTGGCTTTCTCTAGTGGGAGGGAAACAGAACCTCCCAACTGCACTGAAATCCACTTCCGACTGCACTGAACCCCAGTTTTGGGTGAGACCCTGGGGACCCAGACTCATAGGAGTCCCTGGAACACACAGAAACTCAGGGGAGCGGGAAAGGCAGAGGTCTGGAGGTGAGCATGCGCACAGAGAGGCCTGCAGTGATTACCGAGAGACACTGAGACCCAGGGGCCACATAGGGCTGACAGGAAGCCAAGGCTGTCTCTGCTCAGCCCTGAGACTCCGCCCCATCCAAGCTGAACAGAGAGACTTTTGCAATTTTGCAAGTCTTGTATCATAAGGCTGACTCCAGCACAGAAATTCTCCCGGCGTAGATACAGCTGATCCTCACAACCAATTGGCTTGGAGGTCAATTCCCCACAGTGATACCAACAACAATCAAGACCTAACTATAACAAGGCTGTACACATAGTCCACAAAGGGGTACACCAAGAGAGTCCACCTCAGATAACTGGGGAGGTGGAGCTACCCGGCCATATAGGACACCTAGCACACAAGGCTACTCTATCAACTCAGGGAAGCAGCAAAAATGCAGAGACAAAGGAACAGATCACAAACAAAAGAAATGGAGGAAAACAAATGATTGGATATAGATAGAGTTCAAAACCATGGTTATAAGGTTCTTCAAGAATTTCCTAGACTGCGGACTGAAGGGTCCCAGGTTTGGTTCCTGTCAAGGGTATGTATCTTGGTTGTGGGCACATCCCCAGTGGGGGGTGTGCAAGAGGTAGCTGATCGATGTCTCTTTCTCATTGATGTTTCTAACTCTCTATCCCTCTCCCTTCCTGTCTGTAAAAAAATCAATATAATATATATAAATGAATTTCCTAGAAAAGGTGGATAAATTTAGCGAGACCCAAGAGGAGATGAAAAAGGACCAATTAGAGATGAAAAAGGACCAACTAGAAATTAAACATACACTGACTGAAATAAAAAAAATATTATACAGAGACCTAACAGCAGACTAGAGGAATGCAAGACTCAAGTCAAAGATTTGAAATACAAAGAAGCAAAAAATACTCAACTGGAAAAGAAAAAAGAAAAAGAAAACAAAAATGTGAAGATAGTGTAAGGAGCCTCTGGGATAACTTCAAGTGTACCAACATCAGAATTATGGGGGTGCCAGAAGAAGAGAGAGAGCAAGATACTGAAAACCTATTTGAAGAAATAATGACTGAAAACTTCCCCCCACCTGATAAAAGAAATAGACTTACAAGTCCAGGAAGTGCACAGAACCCCAAACAAAAGGAATCCAAAGAGAACCACACCAAGATACATCATAATTAAAATGCCAAGAGCAAAAGACAAAGAGAGAATATTAAAAGCAGCAAGAGAAAAACAGTGAATTACCTACAAGGGAACACTTGTACGATTGTCAGCTGATCTTTCAACAGAAACTATGCAGGCCATATGGGAGTGGCAAGAAATTATTTTAAAGTGATGAATAGCAAGAACCTACACCCAAGATTACTCTACCCAGCAAAGCTATCATTCAGAATTGAAGGGCAGATAAAGAGCTTCACAGATAAGAAAGGAGTTCATCAACATCAAACTAGTATATGAAATGCTGACAGGTACTCTTTAAGAAGAGGAAGAAGAAAAAGATAAAGATAAAAGTTATGAACAACAAATACATATCTATCAACAAGAAGAACCTAAAAATCAAGAGAATAAAAAATCTGATGAACAGAATAAATTGGTGAATATAATAGAATCAGGGGCATAGAAAGGGAGTGGACTGACAATTCTCAGGGGGAAAGGGGTAAGAGGGGTGTACAGGGAAAGACCAGACAAAAATCATACACCATGAGAACAATGCAGGGGGGAGGTAAGGGCAAAGGGAGGGGTGAGAGCAGAATGGAGGGGAGCTATGGGGGAAAAAAAGAGGAACAATTGTAATAATCTGAACAATAAAGATTTATTAAAAAAAATAAAATTACACAAGTAGAGGAAGTAATGACCCAAAACAGTCAAAGGAGAGATCAGTATTGCATGTAACAGTAACTAGGAATGCAAAGCAAGCATGTAGGGCTGTCTGCCTTCACAACTCATAAGCAAACACTTCCCTTGGGGTGGGATTGCGGGGGAGAACAGCTCTTTGCAAAATATTGTATCTCTTATATAAAGGACATAATCAGCCCTTGGGCTCCTTTATATAGGAATGTCTGTGATCCAAAGATCACTGCGGTTCACTTAGGAATATATTACTCAATTTCTTGACATGCCTTCCTAATTGTCTTGCTTGTGTCAACATTAAAAAACTCATCCGCATTCCTAGAGTGAACTGCAGCCAGCTGGCTGTGGCTGAGTCTGTGGAAATTCAGAACTGACTTTAGGTAACTTCAGAAGAGGTTTTGTTTACACACACACACACACCTGAAACATGAGTGATAATTAATTTAACAGATAGTTGCTGAGCACCTATTTTAAGTTGCTGTGCATATGTGGGTAACAGTGAGGCAGTTCACAATATTAATAAAGTATGACCTTTGCTTTTCCCAGCGGTGGAATTGGATCAGTTCCCAGGGCCCTGTGTTCTCTTTCTAAGTATTGAATTCCTTGGCAGGAAGGAATGATGTCACAGTCATTTTCATACACTCAACTCCCCCGGGTGTAATACAGTGTGGAATAGTGCCTAGTACATGGGGCTCCCGGGGACTGAATGGATGACTGTAACAGTGGGAGAAGGCTTCGGATTGGAGCCCCTGGAAGCAGAACTTAAGTTTACAATACCGGCTAGTGCAGTGCTTCTAGAGGAATAGCTGCTCTACACTGCTAGCCAAAATGAAAGTAAAACAAGAACCTAGAACAGTGGTTGGCAAACTGTAGCTCATGAGCCACATGCGGCTCTTTGGCCTCTTGTGGTTCTTCCACAAAATGCCACGTGCGGGTGGGCACTTACAGTGCGATTGAAACTTCGTGGCCCATGCGCAGAAGTCATTTTTCAGCTCTCAAAAGAAATTTCAGTCGTCGTACTGTTGATATTTGGCTCTGTTGACTAATGAGTTTGCTGACCACTGTCCTAGAAGATCAAGGTGTTAACAGGTGTGCCCCACTTAAAGCAAATTCTGTATAAAGTCCAGAATTTCAGATTTATCTTGAAGTTTATTGTTGACCATTAAAAAGTAAACACACTCTTCAGAATTTGGAGATCCAGATTAGCAATGCATGCAAACTGTGAGATACCTGTGTGAATACGAGGCCCCTCATGGTTAGAGACTGCCAACTCATCCACTGCTTGAATATAGAACTCTCTGTCCCAGCCTCCCAGGAAGGGCGGACACTTTAACGAACATGAAATCTGGCCAGCCGACTTCTAATGGGTCTAGAGAAGCCAGCTAACAGGCAAATTCACATGTATCCAGCATTGAGAAGTCATGTCCAGGGCTAGAAATAAGGAATGTTTAAGCCAAATGAAACTCAAGAAAGTAACATTTTATTTTCAGAGCAGCTGATGCAATAGAGTCAGGTTTTCACAAGTAAATAAGACAGTGGCTGTTTGCTTATATCCGTAGTTGAAGAATGCCTCTCGAGTGGAACTGCCACAGATTTCTGCGGCTCTGACCGGAACCTTTTCAGCGGAGTTCTCCTGGCTCTCTTTCTGAAAATAAATATTGTGATAATTTAAAGAAAATGCTATCACTTGGGGGGAGACCAACATGGAATGCCCAGATGCTTTTGTTTTAAAGGAATGCACCTTTTTAGGACAAGTCTATAAAACATCTTTATTTTTTTGTTACATGTGATGTTTAAATATAACTTTGCTTTCAAGCTTCAAACTTTTTTTTTTAAACCCCTGGTAAAATAAGACTTTTGGTTTGCCTTTAACAAAAACTGACCTAGGAAGAAACACTTTTAGCAAAATGTATTATAAAACCACTAGAAAATACTGTCCTCTTTTTGCCAAAATGTTACATAAAATCCTTATTAAAAATACACACATTACAAAAGAAAAATTATGAATATGCTATACATAGTGCTCTTGATATGGACCAAGGGGCTTGCATTCTGGGGGGAAACACAGTTAAGCACACTAGATATTATGATGTCAACTCATAGTGCAAACCTGAATAAATTACATCCTGCAATGGGAAGGCATGCAAGTCATTTGCCGAGAATAGAACATAACAAAGCCCGAACAGGAAGCAATCGCCACCACTATTTAAAAATGTTTTCGTTTTTATTACATTAATTTTTTTTCAAAAATACTTTTCTTTACAATAGAACTCCTAGAAAATATTTACAACCTTCCTCTAATAAAATATAACAGCAGTTAAATATATTTGAAAATAAGATGGGTTTTTCCATAAAATATATCTGTTAACTTTTTATATACAAGCTTTCTCAAAGAGATCTAAATTCACTAATGAAAAAAACCATCTGATAGTAAACAGTGACCATGTTGAAGACCTTGACCTTCAGGAAGAGAAGTTCTCCAGGGTGGGGAAGGCTGGGGGAAGTTAAAACACAACACATACATGCAGGCAGAATCATTTCAGGAAAAAAAGAAAAAAGTACAAAGTTTTACTATGAAGTCAATTCTTTAAGTTGATATTGTCCAAAAATACTAATTCAGGAATTTGAACTGTCTCATTTAGGAGGAGTTCTTTGGTTATTTCAAGTCAAAAAATGCTTACACTATACTGCATGGAAAATCAGAATTATATTGTGCATTATATTTTTGCCTTGGCAACTCAAGTTTATTTTTAATGTTTAAAACTGGAACGGCTGGGCAAGTCTCCAAACATAACGAATACGTTTGCTTTATAAACATTTTTCTGGGTGTTGGCTCCTTTGTTAGATAAGCTTTCATACATCTGATAGCAGAACCTTTCCAGAATTACTCAGACATCCACAAGCAGAGGGAAGTGGTCTGTGGGACAGGGGCTATCAGCCAGTGTCGCCCTGGGATGGTTCTGAAACAGTTCTGCCATGAAGTTGATGCACAGTCCAGGCAGGACTGAGCTCAGAACATTCGAGAATGACCTGTCTGAAATGGCAGCAAAATGAAACACCTCATTCTCCCCTAAAGAAAAGATGAAGGAAACTTCCAAGACCTCTTTTCTGAAAACAGAATGATTGAAATGAAAAGAACCTTTGTATTTATCTTCTGCCCTTGACTTTCCTGAGATTCAGAGAACACTGCCTGGGTGGGGCCGCCGTGGGCCATGCATATGTGCTAAATGCTTCTGCAGAGACAAACTTATCCTTATGCTTCCACTGATACTGTCTCTAATGTTAAGCTATTAACGTGCCAGCAAAGTGGCCTAGCGTGATTGCCAAACCCACAGGCGCTGGGGAACCAGCCTACCTGGGGCGGGCAGTCACACATTCAAGGGGGGCCCTCCCCACCAGAGTGGTCCTCTCTGTGCTGGGCCTTGTCCCCTCTGAAGGTACGCTCGTTTGCCCTAACAGTGGGACAGGTCTGTCTACTCAACTCAAAGCCTGAGCTAAATGACATATTTGAAGGATTACAGGTTTATTACCTTCAAGTACAAACAGAAACCCTGATGACAGGGACAGGAGGCGGCAAAATTATGTGTCTTGGAAGATTGTAGAAGTGCTTTGGTAAATGACTAATGAATACATTCATTGTTTGAATGCAAACACTGTAGCTAAAGTGGTATGTGAAACCATTTTTATTGGCCTTTAGTACTATGCTATATCCCTTGAATTTGCTATCACATTTCTTAGAAAACCCTTTTCTTCATAGCTGGCATCAAGATAATTTTCGGTCCAGCACAGATAAATTATAGCAAAATCCCAAGTGAGTGAGGTTTCACAGTACGTCTGAATGGCACAGAGTCGTTTCAGAACTCCACTGACCGCTAGCCATGTTGCAAAACAGAACGGGCTCTTCTGATCTAGTTTTTGGGCAAAAGAACACTCCTTGGCATTCCAGGGACTTCAATGTGTGCCTCTCAACCACCCTCGCTAAAAAACAGCCCTGGCAACTTACTAGGTGGGGTTATTTCCTTCCAGATTGGCCTTGAGTGCATGCTCACTGAAACACAGCTCTGCGCACCCACAGTGAGCACGGCAGAGGCCGCCACACTGCTCTGTGGACGAGGTCTTCAGCCGCTCCCCTGGGGGAAGCGCGAGCCTGTCCAGGGAACAGGTCACGTGACAGGCAAGGCAGCGAGCAAACGTATTCTCCCTTTTGGCCAACTCTCCAAATGACGTGTGTGCAGAGGCAAGCATGGCAAGGGGGCTTTCTTAGCTCTCTGGAAAGCTACCCGAGAGCACAGTCTCCCGGCAAAGACGCCAAGTTCACGGCGCACTACAGAATGAGGTCAGAGCAGAACCAAAATCACTCTCGGTGGGAGAGGATGGCCCAAGGCCCCCGCAAGACGGGGGCAGCCTGCTTCACACGGACACACGCACAAGCACACTCACCACAAGCTTTGGGATAAAAGGCAACCGGGATGGCTGACATCTGAAAGCAAAAGAACATCAACGTCAGGTTCACTCCCTGCCAGGAGTGAGTTCACGGGAATGTAGCCCAGATGAAACACCTCTTAGAGAGAGTTGTGCCAATTATTTATTCCCCCCAACCTCCCACAAAAAACAAATTTAAATAAAAGGAAAAGAAACTGGATTTTTTTCTTCTAAACCTGAATAAAACGACCATTTTTTAAACAGGTAGTTTAAAATGGTTACAGAACAAGCAGGCAGTCCAGGCTTCCTGATGAATGAAGATGGAGGCCAGTAAGCTTTGCCGTCTCTAAGTGACAAGCAGGCCTTTACAGTTCCGTGTCGCCCTGAAGCAAAGCTGGGTCTTGATCATCCAAGAGGAGGTTGGTGTCCACGACCTCGGCCTCTTCCATGACGCCGCCCAGCTGCTGGACGACGTCGTCGTCGAGGATGTCCACGTCCTTGATGGGTTTGAGCAGACTCAGCTGGTCCAGGGGCAGCAGCCGTGGTGCCCCCACTGGCCCCGTAGTCCTCTCGATCGTGGCTGCCATTTCTGCCGCAAAAGCCGCCTTCTGAGCCTTTTGCCTCTGCTGTTCCTCCTGCTGCCTGTGAGTTTTCATGTGTGCATTTCGGCTTTTGATCTTGAAGAAGACTCTAAACATGAAGAAAAAGCAGCATGTGAAACCTAGGAGATCTGAGCACAGGGGACCGTGGGCGGACATCCGTCTGGACTGGCTTTGACAGAGTCCTCGGCTCCTTAACCCCTAGGACGTCCTTCTCTTGGGACCTGTCACCTCTCCTCTGTCTTCTCAAAGCATGACAAGAAAAGGGGATGGGGACAGAAACACATTGGGGTGTGTCAGGCTTCCTTCCTGTGGCAATCAAGGGAAAACCTGCAGAGGCCTTCCTGTCCACCTGTGGTCTGGAACACAGGCCCTTTCTCTGTCCATCACTAACCGAGCCTTTCCGCCCAACCTGAGAATCCCCAAGCCATGCCACTGAGCTCTGGTAGTTCCCATCAGAAACAGCCCTTCACCCTGGCCTCTGGCCCTGTTCTTCCACAGTCAGAATTCTTTAGGATCTGCACACAACTGGACTGTTGTCCCCTCTACTTCAGCCCAAGTGCTCTTCTCAGAGTCACCAGTAACTCTCTGTGGCCAAAGCCCATGGCCCCTCTGTCCTTATTGGACCTGACTTCTGAGCTGCAAACACTAGTCTTTTTCACCTGAGACCCCTTCCTGTTGGGGTCTCATTGTTTAAAAAACGATTATCATTGTTTTCTACTGTTTGCTTAAGAATGAAGCAGTGGTTCTCAGCTGGGGGTGACTTTGCTCCCCAGGGAATATCTGGTAATGTCCGGAAACATTTCTGATGGTCACAACTATGGGAGGAGTTCCTTCTGGCATCTAGTGGGTAGAGGCCAGGGATGATGCTAAAAATCCTGCTGTGCAGAGGGCAGTCCCACTTCCACAAACAAGAAATGATCAGCCCCTGAGAAACCCTGGAATAAGAGGGCTGCAGACCAAGGTCCGTGGGCCCAGTGAAGCCAGCCACTGCCTGTTTTGTAAATAAAGTTTTACTGCATTGCAGCCACGTCTGGCCTTCATGTGAACATGTCCCATCAGGATCTTTTTCAGAAAGCTTGCCTAGATGTGAGACTGCTTACATATGGAGAG
Source organism: Lasiurus cinereus (assembly GCA_011751065.1). Lineage (NCBI taxonomy): Eukaryota > Metazoa > Chordata > Mammalia > Chiroptera > Vespertilionidae > Lasiurus > Lasiurus cinereus. The sequence goes on along the minus strand of JAAGEH010000470.1, from coordinate 1,547,872 downwards.
GGGATAGTGTAAATACTCCATACTCGTTGCTGAGCTCCTAAAGGAGGGAAAACCAAAACAAAAAAATCAAAAGCTGATTCCTAAGACCAGAGTCAGAGTTGACGAATCACAATCGGACATACAGAAAACTTAATTTCAGCAGCTAAAGGGCATTCTGCAAACATGTGCCTAATGTTATTCCCAGTTGGGAAAGCCACAGAAACGATTTCTATTTTCCACATAAATCTTTCCTGGAGTTATGGGAGAAAGGGTTCCAAGCAACATAAGATGAGCCGGATGTCCCTGGAAGAGCTGGAAAGCTCGAAACACTAATTTTTGTTAAAATGCCCTTTGTTTCCTGCAGAGCAGAGGAGTGGAAGCTGCACCTCCTCTTAGAGGAAACTGGTGAGACCCCGACACCCTCACCCCTACCGCCCCAAAGCAAGCAGGTAGGAGGTAAGGAGTCAGCCCAATGAGGTTCATTATTTCAAGCCCATAACCCTAGTGATCACTGCAGGGCCATTTCTTCCCCATGGCATGAAGATGACAGCACACCCTGTCTCTAAGGACATCAGAGCAGAGAGGGGGGACTGGCGCCTAAATCCACCTGCCCCGCCTCTGGGCATCTCAGAGGGAGCGCACCGCTGGCTCCAGCTCACTTTGGTGGGGGCCACTGAGCCGAGTCAGGTGTCCTCGGGGGTGGCCTGCCTGACGCCGATCTCCACTCAGCTATGCACTGTGACAACCCGCTTAGCCTTGCTGTGCCCCCCGTGTCTCTTCTTATAAAAAAGAAGCTACTAAAAGGACCCACTTCATAGGGCTTCTGTGAAAATACAATTAATCAATACATGCAAACATCCTCGAGAGGAGTGCCGGGCAAGGAGTACCTGATAAGGGGCAGCTACTAGAAAATTCCCTGAAATATTCCACGAGAATGTATATCATAAAGTTGGCCTCATACATCCAACTAGGGATGTTTTCCTGGTAGAGTTCCAGCAGCTACCTGGTGGCCATCTCTCCTGGTCATATTACTCTTCACGTCTGAGGCCTTGGAGAATATGGGAAGAGAAACTCTGCGAGGGTCCTACAGATGTCATAACGACTCACCCGACTCCTCCCAGTCGGGCAGACTCAGGAGGAAACTGGAATTCTATACTGGATGCCGTGGGAAGGAATTGTGTGCATCTTACCATCAATGATCTTTTCTCTCTAAAGTAATAAGTGAACAATGCAAGCCAACTGGAGGGAGCAGTGGTCAGGATCCTGGCTCTGCATTTGAACACAGCTGGGTTTAAATCTCAGCTCCGCTCTTACTGGTGGTGTAACATTGGGGCAATTCCTTTTACCTAACTTTCCACCCTTATTTGTAAAACAACTACAAAAGCAGGATCTGTATCATGTGGAGTTTCTGGGTGAGGATTCAATGAGCCATGCACATGAAGTATATAGCAAAGTAAGTGCTCAGTAAATGCTAGCTGTTACTATTACTACACACTGCCAGTTTCCCCCTCTTCACTGTTGTTTTAAATTATACTTAAAAGGGCAGGAATGCTAAATAGATGTTCTCTCACGAGTCAACTGTGATCAATTGATTGGGCCAACTTGAAGCATTATGATGAAGAGGGTTTGAAGTCTTATTTTACAGTGGTAGCAAAAGTGCAGTGATTGATTGGCGATGTCTGCCTGAGCACAGGAATTAGAACAGGGTAGGGAAGCCATCTTTGCTACAGTGAGTTCCTGAGTAGGTGTCTTAGTGCCATTCCAAACTTCACAGGGATGCAAAGAAAGCAATGCGAGTGAATATGGTTTGGGAGTGACCGGCAGAAGTTGGAAAATTTTACTCTTTTCCAATATTTTTGGAAAAGAGTAAAATTTTGTCACTAGAGGTTTGCTCTCTGAAGACATCCATCCTCATTCGGCTGTAAGACACTAGAATGACCAAATTCCCAGTCAGAGACTAAGTCCACACCCTTGAGGCCCCATACAGAGCCCCTGGATGGCCTCAAGGAGATTTCAGAGTCCAGGTTATTTTTCCAACTGAAGAAACCTCAGGTTCTCTTGGCCCGACCCCCACAGAGCGCATTATCCATCGCAAACTTAGATCCAGTCCCCGTCCAGTCCCACCTACTTGCCACACTCCTTGCAGGGGAAGATGGTGGTGGGATCTGTCTCGCCGCTGGTGGTGCTATGAGAGGGCGAGCTCTTCACCGAGCAGTACCCGCTCTGGGCACTGCCAGGCTTCTGCTTCCCAGAGGGGACAGCGCCCCGAGCTTTGGTCACCTGGTTGGTGCCACCGTGGATGCGGGCGTGGCCGTTCAGTGCCTGCCGGGAGCTGAACACCTGGGGAAGAAAGGGAGTGACATGACATCTACAGTCCTGAAAAGGAAATTAGGGTTGTTAGTGACTTGATGGTAAAACATGAGATCCCCGAAACAGTGTCTAATGACAAGGCACGAGGCTTTACACAGCAAACTCGGCACACACCAACCTCAAATGCTATGCTACCTAAGCCCCACCGCTGTGCTAACCGGAAGAGGGGAGGGGAGGTGGCGGAGCGGAGGACCAAGCAGCTGGCTGTAGTCAGGAGCTGGGAGCCAGACGCAGCGCCTGTCCACCTTATTCCCTCCCGCCCCCCATCTGTATAAATGAGGGGGTTGGGCCAGCTTTCAAACTTTTTTTTATGCCAGTAACTATCTTTTTCTTTTCTTTTCCCCTTTCTTTCTTCACTTAGAAAGGACAAAAATAAATCAGGTCTTCCTCAAAAGCTCCAAGTTAAAAGCAGAGGTGCCCTGGTGGAAATAGAGCCAGCACCCCAGAAAGGAGCTGATTTGCTCAGCTCCTCCCAGGAAGCCCTAGGGCCTGAAGGAACACAATTGGAAAGACACCCTCATCAGCAGCCCATGATGTCAGCAGTGCTAGACCCCTCAATTTTACTACAAGATGATGAAAAGGGGAAGGACCCAGACAGTTTTATGAAGCTTGCCATAAAGCAGGCTTTCCCAAGCTCAGCGCCACCGACACATGAGGCTGGGTTATTGCTGTGGGGGCTGCTTGTGGGATGTCAGCAGCATCTCTGGCCTCAACCCATCATCGGCTGCCAGCAGCCCCTCCTCAGTTGTGACACAGTCTTTGGACATTGCCAAACGTCCAGGAGTTCTCACAGTCAGTTGAGAACCACCACTGTAAAGGCATGGAATCCACACCCCTGAATTCCAAGAGCTCGACATCAGCTAGTGGGATGCCCCCAACCTGTCCAGCTGTGGGTGGTGGTGCCATATTAAATCCACGAGCTCTGTTTGTGGTTTTACAGGAAAACAAGATCTATTGCTGATTTAGCAACCCAAACTGCCATGGTTCAGGGCAAAGATTAAAACTACCACTTTTTTCCCCCGTGATTTTTAAAAGTTATTAAAAGGCATCCACTTTGCCGAGCCCTTCTGATTGGGAAGCATAAAAGATGACCTCCCATTTGGTAAAGAATTTACACCAAAACTATGAATTGAGGAAGCATTCAATTTCTAAACAAATCTACACAGAAATACTGTGAAGATGTAATGAGTCACATCTTCATCATCCCTGAATGGAAAAGCTCCAGACAAACATAAAAAGAGCTAGCAATTTCTTATGTTCTCTCTTCAAAACTAATGTAAAATATGTGTATACTTATTTTTTCCTTTTCATTTTTTTCTTAAATGTAAGTCAAGTGAATTTTTGCTTTAGGGTCTAAATGTTTTAAAGACTGTTGCTTTCTTCATCTCAGGGACTGCCCAGATCACGAAGCAGCGTTTAGTATTCTCTGTTCCCTAGAACGGACAAGCACAGATAGGGGCTAACCCAGGAAGACAGGGCTCCTTGCGAAAGAAACAACAGTTTCATTTTTCAAGCGACGCCTCTAGAACTTGCCTGTCCAGGTGTGCCTGGCTTTAAGAAGCCTGATTTGGGAAAAGCTCCATACTTCAGACTAGTGGGGGACCATTGTGGGGAGTATAAAGTAAACAACTCTTCAGAAATATCTTTTGAAATACACAGGGAGCCTTCGACCAGGCCGGTACACATTCTGTAAGGCCTTCCTCTAGTGCTCAGAGTGATCAAATAGTGAACTGGTTTTATTTTAGCTAAATGATGCTTCTAATGTGCGTAAGGTTAAGTAATTACACAGACTCCCTTTCAGTCTATTGACATGATTAATTTTGCTTAGTAAATCTGCTTTGTCTCCTCCAAAGAATACAAAGATATACTTTAGCTAAGTCTTTGTAATTATGCTGCATAAGAATAATTCTCTGTGGGCTTTCCCAGTGCAACTAAATGCAACAGGGCAGGACCTGAATGACAGGCCCAGAGCACTGAGGAGGCACCAGGATGAGGAGAAGTAAGCTCTGGAGGCCAAGGCTCACTGACGAGTTCGGAACCTCACGCTTCCTGAGGGCAGGGACCTACTTCGTGTCCTCTAAGCATGTAGCTCAGGGCCTAATAAAGGGTGTCCACTCCAGAAATATATGCAGGCTGAGTGAGTCAACGGGATAAAGGGCAGAAAGCCATGGTAACATGGAACTCCTTCTGCCCAACTTCTACTGCAGAAAGCCCATCCTTTCCAAAATGCATCATCTCAAAGCCAGGCCCAGCCATATGCCTGGCCCTCGATCCCGGGAGGACACACAGAAACTTACAGCCCCACAGTTGGGCATTTCACAGATGAAGGAGCCTGCGGGCTGGCCGAGGGCCTGCAGGGGTGGCCCCTCCGCGGGAGCCAGGACAGGGCCTGGCTGTGGCTCCGGGGACTTGGGCACTTCACTCTCCTCTTCTCTTGTGGATTTCCTATCTTCTTCCTGGTCCTCCTCCTCCTCCTCCAACTCTTCTTCTTCTTCACTTGTCTAGTGTTGAGGCAATAAAAGCAAAAAGGGGAAAGTCCCCAAAATGGCATTTTTAGTGAACAGAACCCACAGGCCAGGAGAGGGTAGAGGGGCTGGATGTGGGGCTGCACCAGCTTCTCCCTGTATAAGGGACAGCTGATGGAACCCTGGGCTGGAGGTGGGAAGTGCTGTCTCACCGGACGCTTGGAATTCTGAGTCAAGGAAGTCCCGTCCCACTCTGGGTCCCTCCTTACTTATATAAAATATTCTAAGGCAGGGAGGAGAGATTTCTGTAGGCAGAGTTTCTCCCCTTGGTTCAAGACCGAAATCCAGGCAAGGCTGCCCCACTTTGGTCTGTCTGTCCCTCTGTGTCCCCAAACCGTGTGGAGGGTTTCCAAGCAATAGCAACACTGTGGGGCCCTGTGAAGAGAGACTAAAAACCTTTCGGATTCGTGTTATAGGCCTCGTAACCCACTTCCACGCAAGATGCCCGAGATGTTGATTTGATGTGGGGAAAGCACATGACACAGGGTGTCCCAATGCACTCCTGCTCTCATCTTGCCAGAAAAGAGAATCAGAGTGAATTACAATGACTGTAAAAAGGAGAGAAAACACAAGGGGGTATTCCCTTTTATTTATCATGTGTTTTTCTTATCCTAGTCTTCAATCATGAGCTTGTAGAAATGCTTTCCAGAAGCATTCTAGGAAAAGGAAAGTATTTCCTATGAATGGTTATCCGTCTACCGTGTCCCCTCCACTTCAGAATAGCAACCAGCTGCGGAATTACACAGGAAGTCCACACCTTCCTCATGGTTAACAAGATAGTGAGTTAACAGAGCAGCTTGGAGTAGGCACCTGGGGTGCAATGGGATGGAGAACAGGGATCTAGGAGCCCTCATTCTGCCTCTTGTTTAACTAATGACCTTATTCTGCTCTCCATCTTCATTTGGGGGATGGAGGGTGGGAGGGAAGAGAGGGGAACAGATGCTGGCTCCTCCAGGCCCAGTAAGGACTGGGGACCAGAAAAAGGGAGTTCTATGTTACATCAGCCTCATTTCAGCTCCTGTTTTATAGCACCTCACCAAGTGCTTTCACACTGCCGTATCACTGAACAGTCTGTAAACAGCCTCCACAATTTACAAGGAGGAAAAGAAAGGCATGCCCAACCAATGGCACACTCATCTCTGCCCCTCCTCCTCTGTCTCCCTCTCTCTTTTTATGTTGTTTTATTTATTTTTTAATTAAATGTTTTGGGTTGACATTGGTTAATAAAATTATATAGGTTTCAAGTGTACAATTCTACGATACATCATTGTGTGCTTATCACCCAAAGTCAAACCTCCTTCCATCACCATGTTTGACACTGCTACTCCTCTTTGCACACCACAGCTTAAAGCATGTGGGCTCCAGTTTTGTTTACCCCAGGCACCGACGTAACCCAGAGTGAGCCTATGATTCTTAGAATCCAGAAGCAAGAATTCCCAATAAGAACAAAGATTTCTGAGAGCCGTGGTACAGTGGGTCCCGAAACCACAGCTTCCCCTCTCCAGTTTGGACTGGGCTTGGGAGAAAGACAATGCCAGCACATACGGGCATGTAGCACTCCTCTCCCTGGACCAGCAGTGTCTGTATTTTATACCACATACGCATATTTAAGATGATGTAGTAACAGGGTGTATTTAAGAACCAGTCCCAGTTTCCAGTGAGTTAATTAGGATCAATTAATAATCATTACATTTGCTGAAAGACTTCAGTGAATATAGATGGAGGACTAATACATTTACACACTGATTTATGATAGAGGCTGTAGGTTTCATATCAACATACAAACATACAGGTTGATTTCATTTAAATGGCCTCATTTCCGTATGAATCCTCCATCTTCCAGTCCCTAGGACTTTCAGCTAAAACCACGTTATGTCAAACTGCAAGAGTTCACTCCATTCCTTTATAGAACTGGAACTTTGTGGTCTCAAATAACAATGTATTAAGCAGCCGAAGGTCTATCTATAGCTTGGCTTTTAAAATAAATTATATAATAATTTTAAATGACAATGGCATTATTTTGTGGTACTTAACTATAATGACAACTTTCTTACAGTGCCACTTTTTGGCTTAAGAACTCTGAGAAGCCTGACCAGTGTGGCTTAGTTGGTTGGGCATCTTCCTATGCACTGAGAGGTTGCCAGTTGGATTCTCAGTCACGGCACATGCCTGGCAGGACATGTCCAGGAGGCAACTGATGGCTCTCATATTGCTATTTCTTTCTCTCTCTTCCTAAAAATCAATAAAATAGTAAAAAACGAAAACAAAAACAACTCTGAGAAGAAATATTCCAGATAGCCACAACATTACAGATTCAATTATACTGTCCTATATGTGTTAGGAATTTAGATAGATTTTATTTCTACTGGCAATCTATACATGCTCACAGAATGATTTATCATTAAGCCAAATGGCTCACCAAAGTGTCTAAGAGATACAAATATAGGAGGACAAAAATCCTGACACATAGAACTTCCTATCAACAAGTTGGCTATTTTATGATGTACTGTAAAATAAAACACTTATTCATATTCCAGATTTGTAAGTTAAAATACAGATGTTCAACAACCCATATTTACTCCAAGACACAGATCTCAGTGTTACAGTCACTAATGATGATGGTGGTAACAACATACTGAATGACTGCTGAGCCAGGCATCCATGCACACATTGCTAGTTCTCACAACAGCCCTGTACAAATCTTTTTTCCTCCCTCCCTCCCATTTATTTATTTATTTATTTAATATATTTTATTGATTTTTTACAGAGAGGAAGAGAGAGGGATAGAGAGTTAGAAACATCGATGAGAGAGAGACATCGATCAGCCGCCTCCTGCACACCTCCTACTGGGGATGTATCCGCAACCAAGGTACATGCCCTTGACCAGAATCGAACCCGGGATCCCTCAGTCCGCAGGCCGACGCTCTATCCACTAAGCCAAACCGGTTTCGGCCCATTTATTTATTTTTATATTGATTTCAGAAAGGAAGGGAGAGAAAGAAATGTCAATGATGAGAGAGAATCATTGATTGTCTGCCTCCTGCATGCTCCCTACTAGAGATTGAGCCCGAAACCTAGGCATGTGCCTTTGACCGGAATCAATCCCGGGACATTTCATTCTGCAGGCTGAAACTATCCAATTGAGCCAACCGGCTAGGTCAAAGTTTTCTTTTTTAAACAAATGAGGAAATTAGCCAGATAACTAATTTTCCCACAGTCTCAGGGCTGGTAAAGAAGTTGAACTGAGATTTAAAACCTGGGCTTTCTGATTCCCAACCCTCCCCCTTCTTCTCCCCTCGGCCCTGCTGCAAATGTCCACAGCTCAAACACAGAAATCCTAAGCCTCTCAGAACCGCTGGGACCAATTGCCTTTACGTATCAAAGGGAAGGAGGATGTTTCCCTGGCTGGTGGACCACCATAATGTAAGCAGCCAAGGTGCACAGACCATGGATGAGCTTTGCCCTGGGAGCCTTGACCTCTGTCTTCCAAAATCAGTTAACTGTGTCAGCTTCCTGAATTGTGTTATCTTTTGGTCACAGTCAGACCCACAGATTTGTCTGGAGTGGAATCATGAGAATGGACAAGGCACAGGAAGGGGAAGTCAGCACACTCTGCTCCCATCTCCTTAACAGAGCCCATCTTGGCCCCTTCTTCTGCCTGCAAGGGTACAAGGGCCTGTGACGGCTTCAGGCCAGAAGGCGGACTACCCTGCTGGTTCCTAAAGAGCCACTGTTCCTCACAAACTCTCCTGCCCTCCTCTCTCCCCACACACGTCTCTAAGCTACCTGAGCATGTTCAAGGCGGAGAAATGGCCATTTGTCCCTTTAATAACACACTGAGGACACGTGATCAGCAGAGCTACCCCTCAGTGTCCAGGCAGGCTTAGAGGACAAAGAACAGGACACTGTCCTAGGAGAACGCCTTCTGCACCCTCTCCAGTCCTTGCCCAGTTCTGACTTTTCATCATAAACTATCCTCAGAAGGCGGAGCCCTCAGTGCCCCAAAGGGAGCTGTGAGCTAACACACTGGCCTTAGATCAAGGTTTTCATGTTTTTTGTGGGCCCGAGTCATCTCTGCACATACCTTTCTGTTTTCCCTAAGCTTAGAGTTCTCAAGGGTGTGGATGCTCCTGATCCAGCTTAATAGTGGCTCCTGGTGATTAAGCCCAAGAAGGTATGGCCCCTCAGGCACCAGCTCAATCTCTCAGAGCTCCTGAAGTCATAGGCTGGCCTGGCTTTTCGACTCACTTCATAGCTCTGTTGGCCCACGATGGTGCCTCTGCCTTGCATGGTAACCTCTTCCTTAGCAGCACTACTGTGCTCAGGATCACTGCTCACCTCTGCCTCCCTCCAGGGAGTTTATAGAGGAATTATTACTATGCATCTCAAAAAAATGTTCATTCGTTCATTCGGCAAATATTTGTTGAGTGCCTCTAGGATGCCAGACACTATCCTAGGCACTTGATAACACCCAAGCCCAAGAGACAGCACTCTGCCTAAGGAAACCCTACCCTCTGGTTTGGTCCTCTTCTAAAACATGGTTCTGACAGCCCTGAACACTTCAGGGTTGGAAGGGACTTTCCAGATCATCTAAGTCCTTTGCTCCATTTTACAGCCTAAGAGCTGGGTCTTGGGTCTCCAAGGGTAGGATTCTCTGTTCTTCCTTGTTTACTGCCTATTCGACCCATTTGGAAAGCAATGCTCAGTGTGACGTGGGGCAAGCCTCTCCTCCTCTCTGGGCCTCCATCTTTTGGTGGAGGAATGGTGGAGCTGGATGAGAAAGAGATTGCCTAAGGCCATATCTAAGAACTCTGTTCTCATCTCATATTGCTTTTAAACACTCTTGTGTATGCCACATCTTCCCAGCTAGAATATATGTTCCCTTGGGAGGGAAAAGGGGGCAGAAGCCATTTGACACCCCTGAGTCGCCCACTGCACCATGCATATTGCTGCTTATGCTGTGGGAACTCAACTGGTCTTGGTTGCTTGAAGCAGATGAGGCCACTTACTCTTTTTATTTTTTATTTTCTTCAAGGCCTGCTGCCTCTGGGTAAAGGCAGGCAATGGCTCAAGGCCACAGCTTGCTCTGGAATGGGGCACCATAAGAGACCCCGAGGGACAGGCCTGTCATAAACCCAACCCCATGCATCACATTGCTTTTCCAAACATTAGGTCACAGATGAGCAAAAGGTTGACCTGCTACAAGACATTGCTACTTAAACCAGTCAGACAAAAGCGCTGGTGCAGAAAAACCTCTCTACAGAACACTGTCCATGTCCATCAAAAGAATGGAAGTCCCATTCTACTCCACAGATGTCTATTTTTGTCTGATATTTGGATCCAGATATGAACTTATATATGTGTGCTTATATCATACTTAGTTAGGAACATGGGTTTTTGAGGGAGTCTACGTGTTTTCACATTTCTTTAAGAGAATTTGCATTTAACGTATTACATGAGGGAATCAGACTCAGACAACACACTCCCCAGTCACTGACCACAGCTAAGTTACTCTGTGCCTCTGTCTTCTACCCCATGGAACTGGGATGAGGACTGAATGAGCCCTGGTGCTCGTGTAGGTGCCTAGAGTAGTTGTAAGTGCCTAACAGAAAGCCTGACACACAGCAAGTGTCTTTTTAAGAACCGACTGAGGAATCTCAGAAGAAAGGTGGGGGTAGGTGGGTGGCCGGGAAAAACTGACCGGAGAACTTACGTGCATATACCCATAGTCCCCGGACACAGACCATAGTGTGGCCACAACCTGGGAAGGGCGGGTGCGGAGTGGAGGGGGCCAATGGGAAAAAAACAAAGGGGGCATCTGTAGTACTTTCAACAATAAAGATTAAAACACACACACACACACACACACACACACACACACACACACACAAAGGTATTTTTTCAAGAACCACCCCCCACCCCCATATGTGCTAACACTCCTACTGGGGCACTGTGGGGAATGAAAGGATGATGACAAATATTCACCCCATTCATGAATTCTAACCATGTTCCCTGATGGTGACAGAGGCTGGGGTTTGGTGATTTGTTGTAGACATGTACCATTTACATACATACATGGTAGGGAATGTTTTCCACAGCAGGTGGGATTTCCCCCGGTCATGGACACAGAGAGGAACGCTCCCCACATGGGTGAACGTGGCAGTAATGACCAAAGCCACACGATACCAGGGATACATGGCTATGTGAGGGCTGGAAGGATCATTCCCTGCTAAACAGTTTCTCAATAACCCAGCGTCCCAGCCCTATCTGGAGTTCACGCTCCTTCTCGCGGTGCTTCTGGGAGGCCGCGGCCAAGCTGAGGCGCCTTTATTGTTGGGAGGCACCTCATGTTCTCTGGCAGTGGCATCTATGATGGGGAAGGATGAGGAAGGGGTATGCCAGGGGGTCAGGGCACCTGCTCATAAAAAAACCACCCACCCAAGGCTGGGGCCAATCTGGCTTAACTCTCTGGCCACAGGTTGAACCCAAGCTGCCTTCCCTTGGCCTCTACACTAGAAAGTTAGAGCCTGAAACCTCCCAGGGAGCGGGCTCGTCACTCCCTCACTGTGGCCACCAAAGCCAAACCAGACAGCAGCCGCTTACTAACCTGGGTGTGGGGTGGGAGCAGGGCCAGCATAAGCAGTGACTCGGCGGCTTCACTCACCATACAGTCATCCGCGAGCTCTGTGAGGCGTGTCCGGTGCTTCCGTCCCAAGCGCATGATTTTCTTCCATGTGTAGTAGTACTCCACGCACTGAGCCACCGTCTTAGACTTCACCTGCGGGGAGCCGGGGCAAGGTCAGCTCCAAGCAGTAAGCTCTGGTGAACACTTAATTTGCCAACAGGCAGCAGGCTTATGTGTTTTTGTTTTGTTTTGTTTTGTTTTTTTTAAATATATTTTATTGATTTTTTACAGAGAGGAAGGGAGAGAGATAGAAAGTCAGAAACATCCATGAGAGAGAGACATCAATCAGTCGCCTCCTGCACGCCCCACAGTGGAGATGTGCCCGCAAGCAAGGTACATGCTCCCAACCAGAATCGAATCTGGGACCTTTCAGTCCGCAAGCCGACACTCTATCCACTGAACCAAACCGGTCTTGGCAGGCTTATGTGTTTTAACAGAAAGTGTATACAAAGGAAAAACTCCTTCTCAAGCCTGTTCTCCAGCTAGCCAGCTTACTCCCCAACCTGTAACATAGCTAGCCCCTCTTACTGTCTTCTTGGATAGGATTCCAGGATTTCTTTCTTTCTTTATTTTAATATATATATTTTTTGATTTCAGAGAGGAAGAAGAGGGAGAGAGAGATAGGAACATCAATGATGAGAGAGAATCATTGATTGGCTGCCACCTGTACACCCCACACTGGGGACCCGGCCCGCAAAACCCAGGCATGTACCCTGACCGGGAATCAAACAGCGATGTCCAGGTTTATAGGTCATTGCTCAACCACTGTGCCACGCCAACCGGGCAAGAATTTCTTTACTATTATTGTCACTACGATTAGGGGCCCAACTCCAGAAACAACTGGCTTAGAGCGGGGGGAGGGGAGAGGGCACACATCTTCCCTTCTCCAATTTCCTAGAAAAAAATTCAGCTGGAAACATGATAGATCGGTCAAACATACATGAATAAGTTATGTTAACTGTGAAGTAGAAGCCCCAGATCTATTTATTCCAATAGAATGCATATATTACACATTTTTATGTGTACCAACAAACACAGAAACGCAGTCCTGCCCCGCCATTTTCTGCACAGAAGGTGGCACATACATATTTTGCAACTGGATTTTTTTTCACAGTATAGCCTGGAGACTTTTTCCTCTCAGTCCTCTGAGAGCTCATTCCTTTTTTTTAACCCATGAAGTAGTATGCTTTTGCATTAAACGTGCTGGAATGTGTCTGAGTGTCTGAGTTGCTGACCTTCAAAACCCATCTGTGAAGGATGTTCCTTAGTCATGAAACAGGAACGTAAGGCAAAGCTATAATGACAAGAGCTTAGTTTTAGCAGGAAACAAGCCTCGTTCTGCTCTCCCCCAGAGGGGAAAAGGTAAATGTGTTTTAAAGGGAAAAAACTCCTTTCCTTAGTCCATGTATCTCTAAACTCAGAGTACAGTTGGGTAATGTGGGTTTTCTGGAGGCAGATACTGTCAAAGCTGGTGGCGCCCTTGGGGGCAGGAACAGGGCCACTGCACGGTAAGATGAGGATGCCACCAGGAGTCTCGTCTCCTCAAAGCTGCCCCTTCACATCCACCTGATACCTTGAATTTCTACACCAGAATCGCCCGGGGGGTGAGGACAGTGTCCCAGAGAACCCTGGATTAAAAACCTGTGCTACCTGACAAGCATGACACATGAATCTATCCTCAATCAACAAGTGTGAAACCTGCAAGGAAGGAGGCCTAGCCCTTGCCAGTCATGCTCAATGGTTAAAGCCCCGGTCTCTGATTATTTCCGGTCAAGGGCATGTACCTCATTTACAAGTTCGATTCCCAGCCCTGGTTGGGTTGCATTCGGGAGGTAACCAGTCAGTGTGTCTCTCTCACACTGATGTTTTTCTCTCTCCCTCCTCCTCCTTCTTTTACCCCCCTCCCTGTCCTCTTCTCCCTTCCATGCTCTAAAGATCAATGGAAAAATATCCTTGGGTGAGGGGAAAAAAAAAGGAATGAGGCCTAGGGCAGGTGGCTCAAGATCAGAGCGTGGAGCTGGTGCAGAGAATGTGGTGGCCTCCAGGGCAGGGAGCGGCGAGTGATATAGATCTGGAGAGGAGGCAAGCTGGACAGAAAGTCTACCTATTCAGATCTCCTTCCATCAAGGCCCTCAATTAAGGACATGTACCCAGGATACCCCTGGTACCACTGGCCCAGCTTGGATCCAGGGGAGCTGTCTGTCACTTGTGACCGTGTTCTCTGTGGACCTGAACACCTTTATGAGTACATAGTAAACATGCTCCATCACTCAGCGATCTGCTGAACCCACTTAAGAGTCATTTTAACTTCTAGCCTAAATCACCTCTGAGCCAAGTAAGGCCAATTAGGTTTGCCATCTACTGTGGCTATGTGCGACAGTTCTATTTCACTGTCAAGAGTTGTATATATAAAGCATTATTTTTACTATTACTATCATGATTAGGGGCCCAACCAGAAACTACTGGTTGAGGGGAGGGCACATATCCCTTCTCCAATTTCCCAGAAAAAAATTCCTTCAGAAACACGATAGTCAAAAGTACATGGAATAGATGGTTAATTGTGACTCAGAGGCCCCAGTTCTAGATATTCCAATAGAATGCATAAATGATACATTTTTATGAAGATAAAAATAACCCCCAGCCCCGGTCAAAGAGTCTATGTCCTCCTTCCCCCCTGCCACGACACTGGGGCCATGCCACCCATAACTAATGCCACCCTTCCCCAGCAAGGGGTGGAAGACACACTTGGAAGAGCATGGGGCCAGAACCAAATCCTTCTACATCTCCCTCCATGTACAATTATCCAATTCAGTTTCAAGTGAGCAACAGTGAAGGGCATGCTTACCATCTTCTGTACAAAAATAAAGTCCTTGCTGTAAGTGGCTAGTGCTTTGTTAAACAGTTTTCTTTCCAGCGAGGTCCACTTGTCCGAACCTACGAGAAAACATACGCTTTGTAAGAATGGTTCACAGCTCCCCCCGCTTTGCTGTTCCAGCTTCACAGGTTTCCCCACCTTAGTGGCTGGTCTGCTTAGTTAAGTTACAGACAACTTACAGACTATCCATCAAACTCCTTTCTGGACAAAAGGCCAGTGCAGTGTAAGGGCCAGCAGCCATGACACCTGGGTTCGTCTCAGCTGTGGCCTTGACCTTAGCATGTTACTGAACCTAAGACTCAGTTTTGTGCCAACAAATGGGAATAATCCTAACTATCCCCACTTTCAGGAAATTTACGAAGGTGAAAGATAATGCACAGAGTGACTGGAAAACAGTGAGCACTCAACACATTTTAGCTCCAGTTTTTATATCATTATGATGTTCACAGGTGCAAGAATTCATCCTCACGATGTGGTGGATTCGGCACCTCCACCCTCCAGAGGTTCACAGTCCAGTGGGGAGACAACCCAGGAAGCCACTGCAAGTAAGGTGAGAACTGCAATGAGGAAGGTAGAAGTCAGGTGCCCATGGGGTACCAAGGAGGAGCACACTCAGCTTAGGGCCAGGGCACCCGAGTTGAGTTTTCAAGGACACAGGAGCAAGTCAGGCAAGTAGATAGATGGAAGGGAATTCCAGGGAGAGGAAGTGTGTGTGCAAATCCACGGGCAAGCAATGAGAGGATGCATTTCATTCCTTCCTTCATCTACCCATACACTTAAGAGATGCTTATTAGGTGTTTACTACATGTAAGAAGCTGTGCTGGGGGAAAAAGCTACCATTTGTAAAGTGCTTACGATGTGCCAGGTTCTGAGTACTTCACAGAAATTAGTCATTTGGTTCTACCAACAAACAATATGGGTACTGCCAATACCCATCTTACAGCTGAGGAAATGGAGGTGTTTGAGGATTAAGCAGCAATCCAGTGTGGTTCAACGACAGGGCTGCAGCAGAGGGAAAGCAGATGATGCTGAGGGAGTGGGACCAGGAATTGATAGAACTGTTGACCAATGTAGAAGCGGCCCCGTGAGGCTGGTCTGGTCTTCTGCCTTGCTGACTAAACTTGGCATTCATGTCTATTTCCTCCCTAAAGGAGAAAGCAGGATATGCAGATGATTGTAGAGAATGGTGCTGGGCTCTTTGGGGCAAGACATAAGGCCTATTTTGGGGGCTTTGCAGAAAAGTCGGCCTCATTCTTCAGGTTGTTCAAAGTCTCCTCTCTAATTCTTTGGATGGTACATAGATGGGTTTTTGACATTCCTCTACTTCTTGAAACTGCAGTCCCCCAAACCATGGTATTTTTCCTCCCAACCAGGACAAGCCCAAGGTGGTCACTTTGCTATGGTTGACTGATGGGGCTGAAGTACAGGAAACCTGAATTGCTTCTTTGCTTGGAAGATTCAGTCAAAATTAGTGAATCTGGTGAAACCACTCTGGGTAGGCACGGGTGGAAGATCGTGGAATACGTGACCTAGTGATATACACTCAGATTTCTAGAATAAATATCTCTCCGAGTGGGTCCTCAGGCCAGGAGCTCTGACTCCTGACTCAGACCATGCTCTCCAGAGCTGTGCTGGTTCAACCCCCGAAGAAATCAGGGCCATCAGGACTTGTTGATCTCTTTACTTCTAGAAGGAAAGCAGTTTTCTGATTCATCCTCAGCAGAAGGAAGCGTCTGCCGTAGGTTCTGGAGGCCGGGGCACCCCTGGCTGTGAGAGTCACCGCAACAGAGAAAGGAAGGGCAGGCGTGTGGAGAGCACTGCAGGAGTGGGTGTGAGCACAGGAGGGTGGTGGGATTTGGGTCCTGGAGCAGGTCCATCACCATTCCTCAAATTCTGTCCAACATTCAGGGCCTTGGGGTCCCAGCTCCTATATGCTCCCCCGACCCAGGGGCAGAGACAGAAAGGCAGAACCAACAATGTAGTGGACCAACTGAAGAGGAGTCATGGTCCCTCCCAGGTGTCCACCAAAACAGCAGCGAGAGTTCAGGGAAATGAAGGTGGAAGAGGATCATGACGGGGACATGTCATAGCAGCTGAGTCCCAGGGCAAGTTTCTAAAGAGGTGGATGTGCTGCCCAGCGGTGGGTCCAGGGTCTGTGCAGCTCTGGGTTGCATCTCCGATGGGGAGCCAGGGGACATTCCGTTGATGAAAACCCCTAACTAGGTCAATGAGGATCCTTTCCACTGTCAGCCAGACCATATGTTTCCCCAGGCTGAGTCCAGCTAAGACCTGGTCAGACACGAGCAGGGCCACACAGCCTGCTTTGGCCAGCGCCGACTCTCTGGTGGATACGCTCTTCCACCCTACGCAGGGCTCATCACCTGGTTACTGCCCACGCAGCCGGGTTAAATTTCCAGGTCTGTCTCCTTGTGAGAAGCATGCCCTTTCATGTCCCCAAATGGTTTGCCAGCTGCAACCCTACATAGGTGAGATGACTTCCTGGATCATGTTACAGAGGATCCTCAAGCCTCAGGCCGACTCCTTGAGGTTTTAGAGCTGCTGCTCTGTGGCGGAGTCTTCAGTCTTCCCCATCTCAGAGTGTTCACGCTGCACCCCAGTTCCTGGCTGGAAGTCTGCACTCTCACGCTGTCCTCTGTCACCTTCCCATTCCCTGGCTGCAGCGGTGGGGGCAGGGAGCATGCGCTCAGAGCAGACAGCTGCGAATTGACAGGCAGCGGCAACCTGGTCATGGGATCCGCACCAGGCTGAGAATCCACCCCTGGGCAGCTGGAATGAATTTCCAGGTTAAAGCCTGTTATACAAATATAACACGTAAACGCATGTTCCCCAAATAATGTTGCTGAGCTTTGATACAAAAGGGTGACTTTCATCAGGAGACCAGTGAACCTGGTTCTGCCACTTACTATTTCTGTGACCCCTGGCAAGTTTCCTTAACTTCTCCGAGTCTGTTTCCTCTCTTGTGACATGGGGATTGGGACAGGCACTCTGTGACTGACAGCATTTGGTCCCGAGTGAAATGTTTTACACCTCAACTGGCTTGTAGCTATGGGACACATGCTGTCTCCTGTGACCTTTGCATTGTGGCATTCACGAAGACAGTGGGGCTTGGACAGTGTTCCCTGCTCTGCGTATGAATGAACAGCAGCCTTCCTCCTGGCCACCTGTAACTCCCAGCCTTCTGCTCCCTGCCCTGGATTGCCAAGGAGAAGCTCAGGCATTGCTCATCCTTGCAGTCTCTGTTCTGACAGGAGCGCTTTCCTCCTTCTCTGACAAGATTTTCTAAGCCAGCCCCTCTTGGACAAAGTCCAGGAGAAAATGCAAAACCAGGCAGGGGGTTGCTTCAGATCCTCCGCTGGCCTTCCTCTCAGATCCCCGCTGTCCACACAGCAGGCACACTGTGAGTGGACTGACAGCCCCCAGCTCTCATTTGTTCTACCTGAGATTCCTGGCTCTCAGGCTATTATCAGCAGGGGCCCTTAACAAGACGATTAAGGCTAATTACAAAGAGCCTAATTAACTGGAGGAAACTGGCGCTGGAACAGTATCCAGAGGAAAAATGTTTTGAGTGTTTGTTGCTGGGAAACAGGCTCTGGACTGAGGCTAAATTTGGGGCAATCCATAGCAAATCCCAGCGATCGAAGGGACATGGAGAGGAGAAATCTGGGCACAGCATCTTTTCAAGAGGGCCTTCCTGTCTTCCTTTCAAGATTAACAACTTTTACTGACACTGTTTTTACAGTTATGTAAGAAAGATATTCATTGTAGAAAAAGGACTGTTTTTACACCAGATTTTCACTTCCGTGAAAGGTTTTCCATCATCGGTGGAGGCTGAATAATTGTTTAGGGATGCAGGATGAAGCAGGCTGCTCCCAAATTCCCTCTGGAGGCCAGGGCCTCAATCTGAATCCAGAACTTGAGCTTGTCCACTAGCCTAGTTCTCTACAAGAGCTGCATAAGGCAGGGAGAGAGGAGCTGTTGTCACCTCCTGCCCTTCAGGGGACCACTCTGCGGCTAGAGGCATATGTTAAAAATGTC
Organism: Lasiurus cinereus; assembly: GCA_011751065.1. Classification (NCBI taxonomy): domain Eukaryota; kingdom Metazoa; phylum Chordata; class Mammalia; order Chiroptera; family Vespertilionidae; genus Lasiurus; species Lasiurus cinereus. Next base: position 1,529,382 of record JAAGEH010000470.1, on the reverse strand, counting down.
TGGAAAGTGGCATCACAGCTGTGTTTCTTGAAAAGTAATCTCTTGAGTATGCCATTCTGTCTCCTCATTAAACTGGGGCAGCTTCCCAGATAGAGAGCAGACGTGCCCCAGCCCATGGGTGTTTATTTCCTCTGAGTCTCCTTCCTCTGAGTCAGGTTAGGCTTCAGGACCCAGTAACCGGTGGGCTGTGGTGGGAGCCGAGAGTGGCTTCTATTGAAAGAAGCCACTCCAAACCCACCTCTAGGAATGTCCAGTTCAATGGAAAACCTTCAAAGGATGCTGCGGGCTCTCTAATTATAACCAGGCGTCTTCCCACCCTGACCGACCAAGCTCACACTCTCCCCACCCAATCCACCTGCCGCTGGGGAGCCACTGCAAACAACTGCTACCCAACCTGGGTGGAAGGCGCTGAGAGGGCTGGCCTGGGCGCCTTGTGTGTATTAAAAAGCACGGGGAGCCGCTGCAATCGGACTTTCCTGTGAGGGCTCCTCTGGAACCTGGCACGCAGCCCCCAGATCTGGGCGAGCTGCCCACCCACACCGGTATCTCCCCTGAGCTCCTGCATCAGTCACTCTTTCCTTTTCTTACTGAATTACTTGGGATGGAGTGGGAAAGGGAAGGCCATGAGTCAAGTGAGAGAGGTGACTTCCACAGGCTTGTGTCTTGGTCTATCTCCCCTCCCTGAGCTGACTTCTCTGCCTTCCCTCCAGGGCACAGCCAGCCTGGGAGATCTGACGTAGCCACCTCTCAGGACAACTGGGAGAACGGGAGTTAGGGTGGGTGACACTGGCCACAGCCACAGAGACAAAGCCAAAGGACACCCAGAACATGGTGTCCCAGTGAGGAAGGGAGCTGACAACAGTCCCACCGGAGCGCAGCCCGATGGGGCTTGGCACAGTGGACACCGCAGGAGGCCACAGGGATGGGATGAACCAATACCGGAAGCCACATAAGGAGGGGCAGGGAGCCGGGCATGTGAGGGGGTAAGTTCTGTGACTTTACAGACCAGTGACCTCTGCCCTTTTTGCTCATAATTCTAGAAGGTTCTCTGGGGTCCAGTCTGGATCACTTCTTGGAGAAGGCAAAGGACTGGTGGATGCACCAGATGAGCACTCTTTTCTTGGGGACACACAGCTGGCAAGACAACAGCCCTTCACACCACAGCTCCACTTCTCTTGCCTCCAAGGGGAGATAGGATTCCAGGAAGAAACGGGGTCCTTGCTGGTCTGTGTGGGCTGGGGCAGGGAGTGGGTAAAGGTTAGCTAGGAACCTCCAACCCCAACTGATCAATTCATTTCAGCAGAGTTTAGGGCCTTCTCATTTCAAAGTTCTTGGTATTACCTTAGCGTTTTTGTGTGGGGTGGAGGGTGGCTTCTAGTCCCCAGCTTTCTAACCTTTTTGATGTCATGTCACACATCAAAAATAGTATTTGCTTGACACAGTGGGAAGAACTGGAGGGGATTAGGGTCTCAGAAGAGGCTGCTCACAGCTGGAGCTGACCAGCCAGGGGCATGGCCACTCCAGGCACCTGAGGGCCCAGAGCAGCTGCATCTCCCAGCAGAGGGCTCAGAAGCTCCTTGTCCACCAATGGTCTCACCTGCTATGCACAGAAGCTTGAGGCTCCAGGAGCTGGGCAGCCTGTCAGGGTCTAATGGGCAGCAGATGACACTCGGAATTAGGAGAGGATTACACTATCTCCATGGCAGATTAGGGAGAACTCCCACATCTTCCCACCCGCGAGCAGGGCAGACACCCAGCAGGAAATGATGGAGACAATATTAAGAGACTGCTGGTTAGGCCACTGGTTAAATGATGGCTTTCTTATCCCTTCTGTCTATTTTGTCCTTGCCCAGTTCCAGCGGTGGCTTGTGTGCTGGGCTTGCTGTGCTCAGGTGAGCGGCAGGAAGGCCAGCGCATGAGAGGAGCATGTGAAGTGAGGCAAACGTGGTGGCGACAGGATGCCCACTGGGAGCTCCAGCATTGAAAAGAAGCCCTCACCATAGGCCTCCCTGGCCGTCTGGACCAAGGACTGGAAAAGGTCCCCACACCCACTAATTAGCACCAACCTATGCAGGGTCTGCCCAGGGCACCAAGGAAACAAATGATTAATCAAGGGGCACTGGAGGGTCCAGCCCCTTCTGAAAGACAGGACCCAGGTGGGTTTGTGGAACCCCTCAGAATGGACGGGTTCACAAGTTAATGGGAATAAAATGCTGACTCATGGGTCATCTCTTTGGGAAACCTGTTTCCTTCTCTCTCATGATGCTCGCTCCATGCAATTCTCAAAAGTGCTTCCTCCTTCCCTCTTATTGGTGATGCTATCGGTAATCTAACCCTCAGAAGACACACTCACATATACATATATGTGTTTGGTGTGCATATACATATATGCACCCTTTTTCCTGCTCTCGGTGTAACCCGTTGTTTAATAACTGCCTCCATCTCAGACTCTACATTGCATGAGGTAGGAATCTAACTACGTCTCTTCTTAGTCACTGTTTCATCTTGCCATAATTCTTGTATACAGTAAGTGTTCAATAAGTAACTGTTAGATAAATGAATAATAATTGCCTCTAGAACATGCCAGGCATTCGGGCTACATATACTACCTTGAATCTTTAAAAAACACTACAAGAGATGGAGTATGAGCCCCATTTAAAGGAGAGAAAATGAAGGCTGCCAGAGGCCAAGGGTGCAAGTAAGATCTGAACCCACATCTACTGATTCCAGAGCTGAGGGACTGCTGCATGTTGCTGCCTCTGTGCTGTGTCCCACACGTTCTTTCCCTCAGATGCACAGGTCTCCCTGCCACATGGGCAGGCGCTGTCTGCTTTGCCCAGCTCTTGGCACACCCACAAGGGATAGGAGCCCATATATAAAACTTAGCAGTACCCAACAGACACGGCTGCCCCATCAGCTACCCCAGGAAGTCTTGAGATCAAAAGCGCTGATTAGGACTGAACCACACTATCTACCATTTAAAAGACAATAACCAAACATGCACACAGCCCACTCGCAGGAAGCAAGGGGGCGCGGGGCTGTTGGTGACCTACCGGCATAGTGGTAATTGGCTAAAGGATGACATTTTAACCTGACTGGCTTCCGCAGCAGCAGCATTTCCAGAGCAGCCTGTAGACCCACGGGAGAGAAAAGGCGAGAGTCAGTAATGGGTTTGTGTCCTGGGGAGACCATCTGCCTTATGAGGCACAGGGACCAGCACTGCAAAGTGTGGGGCTAAGGGCACTAGAAAGAAAACCAGAGGGAGACACCCTAATTAGGAGGTCCTCTCTGGTTAGCACACCACTCTAACCATCCTCCAGCCCATGCCTCAACCAACTGGTCAGGCCTGAGACACCACTCCCCTCACTGGATGGTGGGGCCCCCTCTAAATGGAGGCTGAGTATCTGGGGAAAGAGTCTTAGGAAGTGAGTGGGTGATTTGAAACTGTTTTTGCAGAAAAACCGTATTTCATTACAACTACACATCAGCAGCTGTATTAGTGATAACTGTACTAGACACTGTCCTCACAGAGAACATAGTGAAATACATCCTTTCAACTGTCTCCTTTAGCTTCGTTGACTTCTTAAGAAAAGTGCTGCAGGTGGAGTTGAGCAGTCCAAGGTTGACGGGCAGAGCAAGATCCAGTGTTGTGGAACTCCAAGTGTGGTCCACAGACCAGCAACACGGGCATAGCTGGGAGCTGGTGGCAAAGGCATAATCTTGGGCCCCACCTCCAGAACTTTGGAATAAAAAACCCTGCACTTTAACTAGGTTTCCTGAATGACTCATGTGCATGTTAAAAGTTTGAGAAGTGCTGCTCCTCAATATTTATCTGAAAGGGTTAAGGAAAGTTCCCTAACATTCTAGAAAACCCTTAAAGGGTATCAATAACCTCACAAGAAGGGAGCATTAGGGCATTTGCTTACTCTCAGATTTTCATGAAATAAGAAAGCAGGAAGCTAGATCTGGTACAAGAATCATGTATTTACTGAAGAGGAAACTGAGGTTGGTGTTTGAATGATCTCGCCTGGAGTCCAGGTGGAGCGGGCAAATGGTCAGCTCTGATTCTGGAAAGATGGCACCAAAGTTCTGATTTGACCAAAGAACTATGTCAAAGGTGCAAGAATATGCATACACTCCATTTAGGTTAAGGGAGATTTTCTTGCAAGCTTTTAAATCCTGACTTACTCACTGAGATAAGAAACAGGAGGTTGGCTGACGGGACATCATTTCATGAATTAGTTGTATACAGTTCATGGGACAACCCAGAAATTTGGGGAAATACTTTCCAGAATCCTGGCATGAAGAATAGGAACTGTGAAGACGATTTTTTGTGGCTCCTTACCATCACATCACCTTTGGCCTCAAAGAGACAGTGCAAAGCAAATTCAGAATTGGTCCCTCCACCTGGCAACGCACTTGAACAGCACAAATTCAAGAGATTCTCCACTGTGGGAACAAGAGGCCACTGCATCAGAGAACTCAGAACCATGGAAGAACACACAGGTCCGGGAGCCAGAGCCCCTGTGAGAGAATCAAGCTTTCCTGCTCACTTCTTCCCACATGACAATATAGTGGAACGTCGTTTCTCGAACTTAATTTACGAAAGACTGTTCGAAAACTGATTTGTTGGAAAACCGAATCATCTTTTCTCATTAGAAATAATGCAAATTGAATTAATATATTCCAGAACCCCAAATGATTCCATTTTAACCTTTCTTACAGACAGTACATATCTGTTTAATTTGTAAATAAACATGTCTTTTCTTAAATTTATAGAACTACCTCCTACTAGCCTTAAATTTTTCATACATCACTGCCTTGGAAATGCTATCACCAACTAACTGCTTTTCCTTTATCCAATCAACAACAGTTTTTCTGCGTATTCACTTGCCTATGATTGTTGTTTTGTGAATACTTTCCCACCCTTAGCAACTCCCTTTCAAATATATGTTTTTTTTTTTTTATTTATTTCAAAAAGGAAGGGAGAGGGAGCTAGAAACATCAATGATGAAAGAGAATCATTGATTGGTTGTCTCCTGCACGCCCCCTACTGGGGATGAAGCCTGAAATGCAGGCACGTGCCCTTGACCAGAATCGCTCTCCGGGACCCTTCACTCCTAGCAGGCCAATGCTTTGAGCCAAACTGGCTAGGGCAACATTAGCATTCTTGATGGCCTCTTTATGTTTTAAAATTGTGATTTTACCGGCAACAAAAGCATTCTCTCCTTTGTTTGTTGCCTGAAGGATGCTTTTTGTTATGCTGAAGTATCAGCATGAAAGGGTTGTCAGGTTAAAAACTGAAGTTTTGGTCCACAAGGAGACATTTTTAAGGGGCATAACTTGGTCAAGAATTGAACTGTTTGAGATGGGAGACATTCGAGAACCAAGGTTTGACTGTACCTCTTTGCTGGAAGTCGTGGTTTTCCAGCTCTGGCCAGGGCTTCCAGACCAACGTGGCCTTGTGTGTGTCCTGGGCCACGGCAGAGACATCCTGCAGTTCTGGGATCTCTGCTTGGAATCTCAAGCCAATGTTGATGCGCCTTTAACGACAAGAAAAACAACAGTGTGGTCTTCAATTTGAGGCCAAGGGTAACTGTTAGGAACTTGAAAAAGAAGGAAACCAGTTCCTTCTGCAAGAAGAATGCAGGGGCATTTCCTAAGTGTGATCCTCAGATTCCAGGCATGGCCTTTTCACTGGGATAATGGACAGCTTTAAGATCGGGGAGCGATGCTGCGGGAAGCAAGGGAGAAGTCAGCTGGGCTTCATCTCTCTCTATGACTGAAAGATGGAGGGTGCTAACTCCAAGGGAACAGCTGCCAGAGCATACGGATGATGCCATTTAACCAGGAGAAATGGGACAAATACAAAATGCTTATTTCATTTTTATCTCTTTCAGATCACTTTCACATAAACCATCTATCTCATCTGAAACTATCCAAGTTCGGTGACATAATCAAGGCAGTGAAAAATATTCCCACTTAATGAGTTAACTAAAGCCTACAAAGGTTAATTTGATTAAGATCAAGTAGCACAATAGTGCTGGAACTCAGGTTTTCCGATTCCCAACTCAATCTACTCCCCCTTCCACCTCAGGGCCTCTTTTCTGTGTTTCTCCATGCAAATAATCACTGTTTCCTTCCACCTACTACTCGAAAAGCTATCGGGAGGGCTGGCCAAGAATCTTAGGGAGGGGATGGGGGAAGCAAGAACATTTGGAAGAAGCCTCGATTGGCATTGGGCACCCGGAGAGAGATGCCTCAATGTCACTGGAGATGTGGAAACATCTGACCACAATCCAAATGGTCCATGGAGCCAGAGATGGGGATGATAGGTTCTCTGAATTCAGGGCTTCATGCTTTACTATGCACTTAGTCTTTGGCAAAGGCCTTGAAACACGCAATTACAGAGAAGCAACAGTACTCAAGAAATATCATGATTCTACAATTTCTATAACCTCTCCCGCAGTGGCCACTCCAACCCCAGAAGTATTAACTCCACTTCTCAAAGCTCTTCATCCCTTTCCTCAGCTGAGGCTTCTATTCTACAGAATAATTGGCTTTTCCTTACGGTTCAACATCGATGGTCTGCTCTCCAGGCCCGGGGGTGACTGTCACGTTGCTGCCATCGATGCTGTCTGAAGCACAAAAACCAGAGTCACTGGTCAACAGCGGAAGGGTGATGAAGAAACTGAAGCACATAAGTTACCTATGCAGTCATAGTAGAGTCCTCTCCTACCCGCCCTTGCCAGTTACTCCAGTGGCCTTCAGGGAGCAGGACGCAGTGTGGTGCTAACTGGCTTAGGGTAACCATTCTCGCACAGGGTAAGGGCTAAGCTGTGTGTTTCTATGAACTATTCTTGATCCAGAAACAGATCCTGGCCACAGGTCTCTCCATCTTTTTTTTTATTTTTAGTCTTTATTATTTAAAGTATTACATATCTTCTTCCCACCCCCCACCCTCATTGACCCCTGTCTAGCCAGCCCCTGTCCCAAGCCTTCCTCACTCCATTGTCTGTGCCCAAGGATTATGCATATATGCGCACAGGTTGTTTGGTTGATCTCTCCCCCTCCCACTCACCCACCCCGCCTTCCCTCTGATTCCCTCCTGCTAAAATGTGGAGGCCTGGTCTTGCATATCCTACCTAGTCCTATTTAGACATCTTAGCACATTTATTTGGGGCGTCTTCCTCGATTATCCAGGGCACTGTCTGATTTAATGTGCGCACACTTCGACTGTTTCCTTATCCCACAGAGGCTGTCATTATCACCTCTTTGCATTTGCCCCGTGGCTAGACGGGGGCTCCCTGAGGGTAAGTATTCCATGCTTTTGTAAATATTTCTAGCAACTAGCACAGAGCCTGGCACACAGAGCAGGAGGAGGAGGCGCGCCACAGAAGTCCGTGGTGCAGAGAGACAACTACAGAAAGTGAGACCTCCCCCGCACCACACACACACACACAGTGCAAGGCCCAGCACCGGCGGGCGAAACCCCCGGGGTCCCTGAGGCGGCGCAGGGGCGACTCACTGGAACGACACAGCAGCACGCGCGGCGTGGGCGTCAGGGGCGTGAGGGGCAGCTGGGCGTGGGCGCCGGGGTGCCCCGCGATGAGGACATTGCTGAAGAGGCCCGAGCCCTGGCGCACGGGGCTCAGCATGGGCGGGGGCGTGTAGGGGGGCAGCTCGTGGGCGGGGTCCAGGAGCAGGTGGTCCCCCAGGACGCGAGGGGAGCGCAGCTGGCTCTGGTAGAGGGTGGCGCCCGAGTGGGAGGCGGGGCCGGGGTGGAGGGAGGGCGGCGGGATGAAGAGCGGCTGCGGGCGATGCCGGAACTTCTTCCTCTCGGGTGCGGGTGCGGGTGCGGGTGCGGGCGCGGGCGCGGGCGTGGGCGCCGGGGCCGGCGCGGGTGCGGGCGCCGGGGGCGGCGCGGGCTGCTCAGCCTGGGCGACCCCGGGCTGGGGCTTCCTGGGAGCGTCCTGAAATGGGAGAAGGAGCCGGTTCAATGCTCTCCCCTCAGGCCGCTTCCACAGCCTGAGGGAAGGGCAACTTCTCTGCCGCTGCCGGGGACCCCCGCCCACTGTCCGATCTCAGGACCCTCCGTCTGGATCTAACAGCCGCGTCCATGTTCGGGCGAGGCTGGCTCCGGTGGCTTGAGGCGGAGAAGCCCTGGGTTTGGGAGGAAATCCCGAACGCCTGGAGAGCGAGGGGGTGGGTAGGAGCAGTGGTTGGGCAAGAAGGAATAAATTCGCATTCTTTATGGCTTATCTCCGCATTCCCATCTGCCGTGTGGAATCCAGCGAGTGGCCCTTTAAGTCCCCAAGGCTCCCTGCGGGCAGACTTGGGGGACAGATCACAAGTTCCGAGGAGGGGGCAGGCACATCTGCGTGGGGCAGCTGGGCAGAGCCTGTGGGGCAGGGCGGGGGCAGGCCTCGCAGGCTCCCAGGGCCAGTCAGCCTCCCCGGCTCCCCACCCCGAGGTACCTTTGGGGCCGCAGAGCCATCGGTGCTCTTTACGGCCCGTTTCGTGGCTCCCCGGAAAGTGCCCCGCGCCCCCGCCCCACTGCTGCCCCAGCCCCGAGGCAGGCGCATTTGGGGCAGCCCTGTCCCCGCTGGGCTTCCTGTCAGCAGGGGAGTTCACACCCCGGCAGCAGCGGAGCCGAGCCCGTGTGGAAGGTCTGCACACGGGTACCCGATGGTACTCAGTAAACACATGCACGTAAATGGGTAAGCAGGGCATGCCAAAGCTGAACACACACACTTGGCTTGTGTGCCAGCAACAGCCCAGGGAAACCTAGGGCTGGGTGTGGCTGGGCGGGCAGCGGCGAGGTTGGGAGGGACGGTGGAGGTACCTGCAGGAAGGTTGGGGGCAGTCTGAGGTACCCTCCCCGGTCCTGCAGGCCAGTGCCTGCCCCAGCTGCAGCCCCTGGCAATTCCTCAGCCCAGGGTGGTGCCTGAGTAGAAGGCAGCAGGGGCTGATGGGAAGGGCTGGCCATGGTCATGTGACCAACTGCCTCCAGGCCATGTGACCGGCCCCAGTCCCCAGTCCTGGGCTCCCTACTCTCTAGGCCCCTGTGGCTGTCTTCAGCACTCAGGTGGCGCCCTCCGGTTGTTCCCCCAGCTTCAGTCTGTCCCCTGGTGCCCTCCCAGCCTCTGGGGGGCAGTCTAGGGAAGCAGGAAGGTGAGGAGAGGAGGTTCCCAGCTCATCCCCAAGGGGCTCTCCTGAGGTCAGGGCGCCTCAAGCTGTCTCCTCTCCACACCAGAGGGCTCTTCCCGGCCTGAGGCTGAGGCAGGGGAGAATGAGGAGAGGAAACCTGTTGGGGAGCAATCCTGAATTTTTACACCCTGTTCCTGGGTAACTAATGAGGGCATCTAAGCGCAGACCTCACATGATTTCAGTCCTGCACCAGAATCCAGACCTCTGATCCCAGGGCCAAAGGTCCCTCTGGGGCTCCGCTACTGAGCTTTTAGTTCTGTTCTCCTCCAGAGACACTGGGCCTGGAAAGCCACTCATAATGTCCGACCTGGATGTCACTTGAGAGGAAGACTGACAGTGTTCCACCTCACCAGGCTCTTGAGGCTCTGGAGGTGGAGCCGCACACTGAGAGATTTCAAAAGCTCTACCGTGAGGCCAACCCCTGGCCAGGGGAGAACTGGAGGCTCTCAGAGAGGAGGGTGGCAGCTGTCTGCATCCCAGCTGGCTCCGAGCAGAGTTGGGACTAGAATTCAGGGCTCCTCCCTGGACATTTTCATTCCCTTATAGCAAATGTCAGGACCTTGCTCGAATTTCCTCAATATCACCTACACGCTTCCACTTCAGCTTATCTCCCCACTTATGACGTCTCTCTCATCTCCACAAAGCCACGTTTATCTCTGCCTTCACACCCTGCTCAGAACTCCCTTACGATGATTTGAGCAAACTCCTACCAAACTCCCTTGCCTCTCTCCCCAGCCCCTAATTACTCTGACTTCCCAGGTGTATTCCCCTGCACCCATAGCTATCCTGTTTCTCATCTGCCCTGGTCTTCATCTCACTGTCTGGAATTGAGTTGCCTGGGGTTCTGACCCCAGGGTAACTAGGAACCTTAATGTCTCCAGCTTCAGGCTGAGAGCTCTCCAAGGGTAGAAAGAGTGCCTCTCCCACCAAATCAGGAACTTCCCTGGGCAAAGGGGAAGCTTGGCTATGCATTTCATCCCCCTGCCTGTGCAGGCCTTCAATCCTGCCAGCGATGAGACGCCTTATCCCCAGAGTTCTCCCGCAGTCTCTTCTGCTGAGCCTTTGCCATTACACAGAGAATCAAAAAGGCTCTTTATGGACTTTTCTAGTTCTCTTAATTACCCCCCCCCTAGTAATCTGCCCCACCCTCATGCCTCCAGGAATCCCAGTAGCTATCTATTCTCCCAAGGACACCTATGACCCAGAAACCACTTGTGGGGAGCGAACAAATCTGATGTAGTCAACCTCAGGTGTTACAGACCCCCAGCGGAGACAAACTAAGAGACAGGGAGATCTCTGCTCCAGAGCCAAGCTGAGCTGCCTGGATGAAGCACTGGAATTTGAGAAAGAGAATAAGAACTTGACAGTAAGTGAGAAACACAAATCTCTTTGCTTTCCTGAGGTTGGGGGTGGGTGTCTGTTAGTGGAATTACTTTGGGAACCATAATCAATTAGCTCCTCCAAAGGTATATTACACAGGTGTGATACTGAAAATGTTAAGTATCAGGTAAGGCTGACCATCACAATGGATGCCAGGGTCACTGCCTGAAGGCCCTGCTGTGCCAGGAGTTATATCTTTGGTTGCTGGATTTGGGGAGGTCTAGAGTTCCTGAAGGGGGTTAGGGGTGGACAGGGCCCTGGGCAACAGCTTTTTATTGTCTGGGACAGTATTTGCATATTTTAATAACTGGTTACAAGCTGAATTATCATCTGTTTCAATCTGGGAACACCTTCAGGTTTCTTAGGATCTAACCCAGACCATCAGCTGGATAGAATAACAGGAGCAAGGCTGGGATTCTCAAGGCGCCCTTGGGGGCTCAGTCCTGAGAGGCCAATCCATCTCTGAGCTCAGTCCAGTGACCCTGGCAGATCTGTCCCCATCTCCAGGAAAGCAAAGGGATGTTCCCGCCCCAGGCATGAGGGGCAGAGCAGCAACTCACAGCAGGCGTGCAGGGGACAGCCCCTGGGGGTGAGTGTGGGGGAGAGAGGGTCATCCTCACGAGCACGGGCATCTCGTCGTCCGACATCGAGCTGGCTGGCTTGTCTCTGGCGGAGGGGGCGGCAGCGACGCTGTTGGCGAAGCTCTGAGAGCTGGGCTTGGGCACGAGAAGCTTGACAGGGACAGACACGGGCATGACCATAGGCGTGAGGCTTTCTGCCTCAGGAGGGAGCGGCGGTGGCAGTGGAGGCGGCAGTGGCTGGGGCTGCGGTGGCGGGGCCTTCTCTCCTTCCTCCTACACAGACAATAAAGGCTTTGATCCTGGGCTGAGATCAGCTCTCACGGGGGAATTACTCCGCTTTTCCTGACAGGGTCCAGGACATCATGCAGGGGGCCGAGGACCACTCCAGGGCGGCTTCCTTCCTGCCACCCTGCGTTCCTCGGCCAGTGGGCAGCGGACCAGGCCATGCACTCTCTTGTTTACATTTTAAAAATCTTGACCATGTATCACTTGTATACTAAAACATGTTAAAATTTTTGGGTGGTTGTCATTGCTTTTAAAGAAAAATATATGGACTTGCAATAAGGTATAAAACAGCAACACACACCCTTTTGTGTAGGACCTGTGAATTCATTCTATGGGCCTCAGTTTATTCATCTGTTAAATGGAAGACAAAGCTTTTATCTGGCATGGTCAGGAGATGGAGTGACCTGGGTAATGCAAAACTTTGATAAATAGGAGGTTAATCCCCCAACAATGTTCAAAGAATTGAGAAATTATTTGAATTTTAATCTGATTCTAAAACTGCTTGGAAAGGTCATGGATATCCTACCTGGATAATCCTGAAGGTATTTAAAGATCTTTGGACGCTTCAGTCTAACACTGTTGCATTGGAGAACAGAAGAAGCTGGCTGACAGCCTGGTGGCCACATGCTGGCCATCGACTACTGATCTGGAAGGCCCATGTGACCTTGGTCTTGGCTGCTTTAAGCAGAAGTTAAAAATAATATTACATCTACAAGTTTTCTTGGCTGTCTTCTTCAGGAGGTGGGAGGCTGGGTTCCCTAAGAGGATTTCCAGCACTTCTGATTTTGGCCCTCATTCACGAGGCCGGTGGAAGTGGGGGCTGCCGCACCTGACTGGCTCCCAGTGTCTAAGCTTAGGCCTTCCCGTTAGGAAAGGACTCTGTCTCCCCAGGTGCCCGCACAGGGCTCACCTCACTTTCTGATGGCAGCAAAGCAAAGCAAGCAGCACATCATGGGAAGGGTGGGACTGGCACCGGCTAACCTGTTTGATGCTGGGGGAGGCCCTCATTCCCCCATGGGACCGCATGTGGCCATTCAGGGCAGGCAGGCTCTTGAACTCCTTCAGGCAGATGGAGCAGGTCAGCTTGCTCTTGGCATCCATCTGTTCCCCAAACACTGCTTTCGGCTGGCCGCTGCTCCAGGGGAGGGACAAACAGGGGACACGGTACGTACATGAGGAAGGGGAACTGATTTATCTCAGCACCTCACACCCGACAGCAAACCCATTTTATTCATTCCGTGCTCCAATATCCAAGGCCCCAACCATATCTCCCCAATACTCTTCAGAGAGCTAAGCCCAATTTACAGACGGAAAACAGGCTCAGGAGTGGGAAAGGGCTTGTTCAAAGTCATGCAATAATTGAACAAAATGTTCTTCTTCATCCCAGGCCTCAGGTGCTAGTTTTTTCCCACCTACGGTGGCTTATTACCTTTCTAGGGTCAGCTGGCACACTTCTTCCAGAACCTTCCCTTAGAGACGAATCCTCTGATTCAGCTTCCAGACTGCATATGTTAGTGCTTCATCGGGTTCTGGCTAAGTCTTTGATTATTTACCATGCCCACGAGGGGAGGAAACAAGTCAACTATTCACAGTGGCATTTTCAAAGCTTAGCTCCATGCCCGGCACACAGTAGGTACTCAATACATACTCTCTGAGCCTCAGTTTTCACGTTTGTAAAATAATTAGCTAACTGGGGTGAATGCTCACTCTAGGCACATGGTAATCACACCCACCCTCGCTGGATTACCTGATCACACAGAATATAGAGTGCCTAGCACACAGTAAGTCTTCAACAGCTGCTATTACTATCCCTATAAACTTCTTTGAGGGATTGACTTTGAATTTGGAAATAAATCATGAGGGGCAATGCAGGAAAAACCCCCAGTCTCTCACATCCATCTTACCTTGACTCAGGGGACCCTGTCTGGGCTCTGCCATCCGGTAGGTGCATCTAATGTTGAGCCATGCAGGACACCGAAAGAAAGAAAAGAAAAAAAATGTGTTTTTGACAGGAGGAGTCTGTGAACAGGGGAACCCCGGGGCCGTACTTCCCAGACTCTGCCTGCTCTCTGCCTGGCACTGCCTGCTCTCCACCTGGCACTGGCCATGCTCACAGCTGCTCACTCCCGCTCTCTTCCACTCCTGAGGCTTCCTTCCTGGGACTGCTCCCTAACCACACCCACTCTAGGAGCTGCCATCAGCCACAGGCCAGCAGGACTCAGCTCCTGACAGTGCACAGCCAGGCCCCATTCCCGGGAGAGACACAGAATGGAGGGCGGTATGAAACAACATCAGAGACCTGCTGCCAAAATTCTTTCCCCGCCTTGACCATGTCACCTTATTCTTCTATCACAAAGGCTCTCAGTTACTACAGGGCCTGACACCCTGACAAAACAGAATCAAGGAGAGCTCATCTCTGGCCTTCAACCTCCGTCAGAGCCCTCTCTCCATTAACCTGTCCTAGTCACGGTCCTCCCCTCCCCTGACCGCACTGTCATAGGCATGTAACACTTGGACTATGCCAACCCATGAACAATACCCAGCACACAGATGGCTGCTTTGTGGTCAAATACATTTGGGAAACAAGCAAGGTTTAATAACTGTGGCCTACAGGCTAGGTCTGGCTGACGGACATGTTCTGTTTGGCTAGACTGTTTGGTAAAATACTGAATAAGAATGCCATTAGAGGGGGCACATGCTCTCCAGGCCACCACAGTCACCCCACTGCCTCTGATCTCAACCCAGGCCATTTTACTTATTCACTTTACCTGCCTGGATCCTGTGGGCCGCTAAGGGTTCATCTCTGTAACCACATGCAGCACCCCTTTGGAAGAGTTATAGTGCCTATCAGCACTTTAAAGGCACCAAGAACCAAGTAGCATTGCAACCAGTTTCGCTTTAAGAAATCCCAAATTTATTTACCCACAGAACCCAGCCCTCCCCTAACTCCAGCAATATCCATTAAACAGTGAACATTCTATGGAACTCCTATTCTGAGCAATATACTTTGAGAAGTACTATCATAATGTGATCTCCCTCCCAAAAGGGAGACAATTTCACAGGACAGCCCTAATGACAGATCCAAGGGGAGCCAGACACTCCCACGGTATGGTCTCTAGTCATCACATACATCGTTCAGGCCTGGATGTGGTGTTTTGGCCATTTTCTTAGTGAGATTATTGGCAAAGGACTGAGTCAAACCTGATTCTATATTCCCAAATACTTGACATAGAAGTATCTGGCACATGTAGCACATGTAGGTTAAGGTTTGTGGAATGAATAAAGAACAAAAGAGTTGAAGGGGTTGGAGAGAGGACTGAGCACTGTGTAGACTCGGCCCTGGATGGCCCTGTAACCAAGATGCCAGGAAGAACTTCCACTGTGAGAATACCTGGGTCCACATGGCACTGGGAGACAGCTGCTGGTGCTGAGGCCCCACGTTGTTGAGGTGGATCCCACTGGGGGACAAGAGCGGCCGATGGGGGAGGGCACTGCTAACCCGGTTCAGGTCCAAGCTGGCTGGGTCTCCCATTCCTGTTTCAGATGCCCCCAGGTCCCCATGGGAGCTCAGCATGGCCTGGGCCTGCCTTTCGCTTGGATAAGACTTGGGCTGACTGTCCTCACGCTGCTGGTGCTGGGACAGGTGGCTCTGCTGGTAGAGAGGGTGGCTGTAGGGTTGCTGGGGCTCCTGGTAGTAGTACTGGGGCATGGAGCCCAACTGGATCAGCTGCACAGCATGTGCCTGCTCCGGGGTGTACTGGTGGGGGTCCCTGTGATAAGAAGGGGGCTGCAGGTGCATCTGTTGCTGCTGCTGCTCTTGCAAGTGCTGCATCATGGGTGGGGACTGATAATACTGAGGTATCTGCATTGAACCCTGCCGCTGCTGCAGCTGCTGTTGCTGCGGCTGGAGCTGTGATGGGCGAATCTGCTGCTGCGACTGCATTTCTTGCATGGACATACGCTGCTGCCCAGCTTGCTGCTGTTGCTGCTGCGGGTAATACTGGTGCTGCTGCATCTGTTGCATGTGCTGGGACAGCATCTGTGGGCCCTGCAGTGGCTGTCCTCCCTGCACTGGCATCTGAGCCAGTGGCTGCTGGTAGTCATAGTACAGGTGCCCTTGGCTAGGGAGCTGCCCGACCTGAAGAGCTGGTTTGGACAGCCCACCAGTGAAACCTGGGTGAGACTGCTGGGGCACCTGCTGGTAGCGGGAAGGGACAGACGGTGCTGGAGGCTCCATGGGCTTCTGGGACAGCAATTGGCGGAGGGCACTGTCAGGGGTTCCATCCATCACTGCTGACTGGGTGTGCAGCACTTGGGCCATATTGTTGACCTGGATCCGCAGGTTTTGGTTGGCAAACACCTGGGTGAAAGAGTCTAGCTTGTGCAGGACACCGCTGGTGAGCTTCTGGGTCCGGATCTCGCTGGCCTGGGAGTAGGTGTACTGGTAGCCTTCAGTGGGCTCAGTCTGGGCTGGTGTCCCCCACATCATATTTGAGTTGGTCAGGTTGCCACGGAGCTGGACGTGGTTTCCAGGCCCTGGATGGCCACCCCACCCTCCCTGCCTCGAGGTATCCACTTGGCCAAGGTTTTTGGAGCCAACAGGCAAGCCTAGTCCATCTCGAGTATCTTGAGGGAAGTGAGGAGAAATGGGTGATGCCTGAGGGGCATCCATTCCAGCCCCTGTGACTGTATTCCCATAGTTGTGGTTTAGCCCACTGTGGACACCGAGTGGTGGCTGTTGGTAGAAAAGGTTCTCACTGCTGTGGGCCACGTGGTTGGTCTTATATAGCTGCTGATCCCCCATGGTGCCTGCCTTGGTGGTGAATGTCCAGCCACAAAACCATAAAAAGGTCAGTGAAACAAACCCAAAAGGACGGAAACCCTGAGAAGGTGCAAGAAAGCAGACACACTACTCCACGGCTGACATGTGTGTGACCGTGGCTGGAGCCAGGTGTTCCTGTTGACCTGCACCACTCATGTGCAGAGTGGGGGCTTTTACATCCCCACACGGGCTTAGGTACGGACCAAACACCACCGTGGTGAAGAGTTGCCGCTCACACCTGCAAGACAGAGCCAAAGAACAAGAAAGGATTTACAATGAGCAATTATACCGACCGTGTCCAGTTATAGAAATAAATACAAACAGGAGACTCGATTAGAGACAGTGTCATACACACCACACCCTTTCCACTGATTCTACACATCTTGACCCTCACTTGGAAGCCATTCATTACCCCATGGCTTATAAGTTTATTGACCTGTTAATTCATTGTTTTGCTCACCGAGTAATTAATTCATCATCCATTCTTCTGGGATCCTGCTATGGAAAGCCCAGCATTATTCTAGGCCGTGTGGGAGATTCGAGGAAGTTTAAGACATTCATTAATCAATGTATCTGCTCAACAAATAGTTATTAGACATCTCCTCAGTGTAAGACACATGTGAGGAAATGATTAAGACCAGGGCCAGTTCTTGAGAAGCTTACAGTTAGAAAAGGTGATGGGACCACAAATAAGTACCATACAAGGAGGAGAGAGACGCATGTAAGTTAAAGGTAAAAATCACAATGTGGGACCTCACAGACTGGAGAGCATATTTCCAGCAGAACAGAGCTGGGGACAGTACCTGTAAGAGTACTGCCCTTATTAGTTTGCCTGTGAGGTCAACATAGTTCCTGCTTCCTTGGGGTCCCTGCTCAGGGGAACATCTGTGCAAGGGCTGGCCACCTGGCCAGAAGCCTATGATATGGCCTGGCACAGAAACCAGTCTGGGCCAATGGATTCCCTCTCTTAGAAACATGAACTAGGAAATGTGAAGAGGCCAGTCTAGTCTGGTTTGAGCCCATACAGGTTTTTTCATGAACTTCAAACTGTGGTATGAAAACCCTTGGGAGTAAACGAAGACTTTATGAGCTACACACACCCTCTAAGTTTTCAGAGAATCAATTTTCAGATCTTCACCTCCCATAGAAACTCTTCTAGAACGGATGGCTGACAAAAATGTGAGTTGTCCTTTCATACCCACTCTTTCACAACAGACCTCCTCCTTTACAAGAGAAAGGCAAACACCTCTTATCCTCCCATCCGAGTCTCAGCGGAGTTCACTGCCCAGGGATGAAGCTCCTGGCCACCACACAAGAAGACACTTAGAAACTTGAGAAAGCAAGCAACTCTGATCCAAGCTAGTTAATATATATTTTTCATGCTGGGTGGTCTCCAATTTCTTTTTAATTTGGAAGGCCAAACAGAAGTAATTAAAATGAAACTGTCAGAGATCACTATATGATTTTTGGCATATAACTCAGAAGCAGATCAAGAACGGAGGGACCCTGTTTTATCCAAGTTTTATTTTTATCTACAAGTTGATAATGAATGTGGGTTTTCAGTGCATATAAATAAATAAACAGAAAGACAATCGGTGCTGATCCTTGTCTCACATCTTATGCAATAAAACAATATTCTTCGTTGGATAAATAAACAAGTTGAAGAAATAGGCCAGAACCAGCAATATTCTATTTTGGGACCTGAGTGATAACCACATGGGTGTGCTCACCGTGTGATAACCCACATGCACACTCCAACCAGGTCACATACATGTGTATATTGTATGTCAATAAAAATTATTAAAAGGAATTTATTTTATGTCATGATGGTCTAACCTCTCTTACCATCTTGTCCAACTTAGTCCCTTGCTCTATCATGCTGCTCCCTCTCTCTGGAATGTTCTTTCATTCTTTCCTTACGTAGCCAACTGCAGCACATGCTGCAAATCTGACCCAAACAACCACTTCTAAAACATGTTCCTGCCCTTGGAACCCACTGCATTACCTGTTCCATGTACTTCTGTTAGCATTTAATACAATCAAATTCAAAATATTCGTGGAATAAAAAAGTTATTTTAAAAAATCACCCAGCATTACCATCTCACTAAGAGATGCATTTTCAATATAATTTTAGTTTTTATGCTTATTAATTATTTACTGAAATTAGTAATACATTTGTGTCGTTTTGATCAACTAAACACTATTAATAATTGTAACAATAACTCAAACTAGAAGAAAATGTTAATACTTAGAGCTTTATGATTTCAGGAAATTAAAAAACTTTTAACTTCATATAAAATTGTTACAGAGAAATATGATAGGGAAACAAATGAAAGAATTTTAAGCACAAAAATATATTACATATATTACATTAGGATAAAATTCCATGGGGAAAGTGAAACAGAAATAAAATTTCAAGGAGAAAAGGAGTACTATTAACAAAGAGTGTGTTCATGCATTTTTAAAATGGGTAATGGTAGGTATCAGATTGCTAGGGTGTTTAGATTTTACTGGATAAATTGCAAACAGTGATGTAATAGTTATACTTAAAAAAATCAATGCTTATAACATACTAGGAATTGCACCTTCTACAAATGTATGATTAAAAATGTAGATAGAAGCTTATAGATGTGTACGGGGGTATGTAGTTTTAAAAATCCTTCGATAGGGGATTTTAGGCAGAAAACTTTGAAGACACAGCAGTGATGCCACTCTGACTGCAGGCAGCCTCCGTGGGCCTCTGACCCTTCTGAACAACAAAGGAGACGGACGAGTTCAGAGTGAGGGCTTTGGTCTGGTGGAATGAAGGGTGAGTGAAAGAAAGCGGTGAGAAGAATGGCCACTGAAGGCTTCCAAGCAGAGGCCGGGAAGGCTTCCATTCAGTGGGCCGTATCACCGGGCGCTTCAGCCCAAAGCTATTCACCAGAAGCTGCAATTTATCAAGACCCCCAAGTTGCTAGTGTGCATACTGAAATTTGAGAAGCAACGGGTTAGCAGGTTCTGGCTGCATCCAGGTCAGACATAGTGAAGACCTGAACTTGGTGAGCAGGAAGAGATGAGAAATAAAACATTCCCCATGCTGCCAGTGGGATGTGACTGTCCTCCCTCCAAGTGCCCTGCCCTTCAAGGGCTGATAACCCAGTCTGAGGAGACACCCCTCCTTTTCTCACACATGCTCTCTCCCTTAACATCTGCACCCACCACCCATACCGTGACACCCAATGACTACCCCAGTGCAGAGGTCCCGATTGTCTAGGATCCTATTCCCAAGGCTACTCCACATCACTACCAGGTTCAAAGGCAAACTCAACATCGTCTCCTCCAAAGTGGACACTCGTCCAAAGTCTCACCCTTGACTCCTCCCTGCCCCTTAACTGACCACTACAATCTATCAATTCACCTCCCCATATTTTCTTAACTCCATCCACCTTTTCTCTGGTTCCACTACAATCACCCTAGTCCAAGACATCGTGTTCGTCTTTTGGACTATTTTAACAGCCTTCCAACTCATCTCCTTGTTCTCAGCCTGCCTGGTCTCTAGACAACAGCAGCAGAATGAACTTTCAAAACCTGACTCTGACCCTGTCATACCACTGCTTAAAACTCATCCTGGCACCTAGTGCTCTCAGGTCAAGATCATTAAGGTCCCCAGACTCACAATGAATCCTCTTCTATTCTTTTCTTTTGACAAGTTTTCATTGATTTTAGAGAGAGGAAGGGAGAGGAGGAGAGAGATAAAAACATCAATGATAAGAGAATCATTGATCAGCTGCCTCCTGCACAGCCCCCACTGGGGATTGACCCTACAACTCAGGCATGTGCCCAGACTGGGAATCGAACTGTGACGTCCTGGTTCATAGGATGACATTCAACCTCTGAGCAACTCTGGCTGGGTTCCCTCTTCCATTCTTTACAAACTTCCCATCCCTCACCAATGGCCATTCCAGTCTTCTCTCAGTTCCTTGAATCTACCAGGCTATCTCCCATGGTAGGAACTTTGCACATGCTAGTTCCCCCAATTATGAGAGCTCCCCTCTTCCCTTTATCCAAGTCCTGGGCATCCTTCAGATCTCAGCTCAAACTATACTTTCTCAGAAAGTCTACCCTGATCCCCACCCCCACCCCCAAGTCTCCATCAGGGGCCTTTCTTATACGTTCTCTTAAAACCATCTTCCTTTCCTTCGACCACTCTTCTCAGTTTGTAATTGTGCTCCTACCAATGTAATTATTTGATTAATGGGTCTTGCTGTATTGGAGCAGAGATCCCATCTATTATTGTCTAGGATCCTATTCCCAAGCCCAGCACTTTGCAGCCTCTCCAAGAAGGGGCTACATGTTGATGAATAAAAAAAATAAGATGATCAGGAATCCCAATGAATGGATATGAATAGAAGAAAAAGACAGTGTAGGCTGAGTGGATGGTACGTTTCCTTGGAAAATTTCATTCGGGTCCTAATGGACAAACAGGGCTTATGGAGGTGAGAGGATCAGGAAGGGTATGCCAAACGAGGGAAGAGTGTGCACGAAGGCATGGAGTCAGGTGCAGGGGTCCATGCTGGGGCACCTTGGTCAGAAGACACCGATGCCCAGGCTGGATTTGTAATGTAGGGATAAATGATGGGAGTCTTCTAATGACGTCCAGCAGGGTTATCCTGTGGCATTAGGCCTGGCCTTCACAGTGCCCTGCCAGGTTTAACCTTTACCACGTAACTTTTCTCGTAAGCCTTGAACCAAGCCACCTCCTCCTTGAAGGATAACTTGTTGAGACTCAATAGACACTGATCATGCTCTGATTTCGTGTCCCTCCTTCCTGTCCCTGGGGGTGGAATGGAAGCTCGATAACTTTACTTCTGTTGATGTGTCTGCTTTGTGAAGTGTTCCCAACTGCTGGGCAAGAGGGATCACTCTGTGTTCTGAGCTACAAGAACTATTCTTCATGCATCAGTGTTTTCAGAACTGGAAAGGTCGTTTGTTTACACGCACAGCATCCTAGGAAGTCAGAGGTGGGTCCCCCAAGTGCGGTTCCTGGCCCAGCGGAATCAGCAGCACCTGAGAACTTGCTATAAATGCTCATTCTTGGGCCCTACTCAGACCCACTGAATCAGAAACCTGGGGGTGAGGCCTAGCCGTCTGTTTTAATGAGCTCTCCTGTTGATTCTGATGCCTTCCCAAGCTGAGGGCTCCTTAGAGGTCCTCTAGTCTCCCCACATTACAGATGAAGAAACTGAGCCCCAGACATGCCTAGAACAGTGCCTGGCATACAGTAGTGGGCAATCAAGGAACATATGTTAGCCCTGGCTAGTGCAGCTAAGTAGTTAAGAGTGTCAGCTCACGCACCAAAGGCTCATGGGTTTGATCCCCAGTCGTGGGCATGTACTTGGGTTGCAGGTTCAATCTCCGGCTCCAGTAGGAATGCATGCAGGAGGAGGAAACCAATTGATGTGTCTCTCTCACATTGATGTCTCTCTCTCTGCCTCTCTATCTCTCTCTCTCCTCCCTCCCCTCTTTTACACTCTCTCTAAAAAAAAAAAAAAAAAAAATCAATAAAAAATATAGCCTCAGGTGAGGATTAACAACAACAAACCCTATAAAACAACAAACCCTAGAATGACATAAGGAAGTTATGGCAAAACGAAGTGCTCTTTATTTTACATTAAATTTATATAGTTTTTGAATAGATACTATATTTACTCAAAATTCAAAAGGCACAAAGGAGTACACAAAAGAGTGAAAATTAACCAAAATAAATGCTTGAAGATAAAGTGGAAAGTGAGAGCAAAATTTCAAAATAAGGGTACATGCAGAAGGTTTTGCTTCCTCTCACCTGTCTCCCGACTCCCAGCACCCCTCCTAGACAATCACGCAGGTTCTTGTACGTTCCAGAGACATTTTCCGCTCGTACAACAATGCTTGTATGAACCTCCAGTCCCTCCCCTTTTACACAGGCCAGCATCTTGTCAAAAGGCACTGGAAACCTGGAGACGTCTTGGTGGATGAGTCAATCTCACACAACTACTGTAACACCCACCCAGGATCGACAGCTTTCCTGTTTTCCGAATAGGGTAGCATTTGCTCATTATGTACATTTCCTATTGGGTCAGGAGCACCAGAGCTTTTTCATTCAGGAATTAAGGAACAGAACTACTACTTGCACATTTCTTTGGCCAATTCCTTCCTTAGAGCAAGACTTGGGGATTCTGGAGTAGGTTCTATAGATGCCTGCTCACAAGCCGAAGGGTTCCCTTACACTCCCCCTGAAAAATGACCTGCTTCCTGCTTCTGTGTCCTTCTCCCCTTTAGTGGTCCAGTCATTCCAAGATAGGAGCAGCATCCTACCGATCTTGTGTCCCCAGTGACTGGGACACAGCTGATGCTCAGTTAACACTCGCTGAATGGAAATGCTGAGGAGAGCGGGAACGGGCACTTCACCCCAGGCTTCCGGGCTTCTGACAAGGTCTGAGGCCTGGAAACTGCTCCTTTCTATTGCGGGCAGTGCCCTAAAGCAGGCAGACGTCCAGCACGGGGGTTTTTGTGCCCAGAGCCATCGGACCTCTGCCACAACTCTGTGGTTGCAGTGGAGAGCAGCCCCTGTGGATGATAGATAAATTATGGGCGTGGCTGTGTTCCCACGCAACTTTATCTACGGACACAGAAATGCAAATTTTATATAATCCCACATGGCGAGAAATAGTGTTCTTCTTTTGATTTTTCTTCATCCATTTAAAAATGTAAGAATACTCCTTAGCTCACAGGCTGTACGAGAACAGGCCTGGGCGGGATTTGGCCAGAGCCAGTTTCTGCCCCCTGTTTCCAGTGCACGGAGGTCCCTCTGCCCTCCCTACCCCCCTACCCCCCGCCCCACACACCCCCCTCTCCGGGGCACCAGGAGACGGAGACAGGCTGCCAGGAGGAGACCGTCCAAAGGTCCATCCTTTGAACCAGAAAGAGAGAGAGAAAGAGAGGAAGTTGACTTTGGCCAAGGTCTCGGCAGGACTTGTTTGCTTACAATTCGGAAGGGGTAACACCCTGCTCTGGCCAGACCACCACCGCTTGTTTGAGG
Source organism: Lasiurus cinereus (assembly GCA_011751065.1). Classification (NCBI taxonomy): domain Eukaryota; kingdom Metazoa; phylum Chordata; class Mammalia; order Chiroptera; family Vespertilionidae; genus Lasiurus; species Lasiurus cinereus. Next base: position 1,506,044 of record JAAGEH010000470.1, on the reverse strand, counting down.
AAGAAAACCCAAAATGATTTTCCTTTTCCGACACTGGCTGTCATTCAGAGACTGTACACACAATTCCCCAAATAACTTGGCCTAGGTTTTGGAGCAGCCTTCCTCACAGGTCTGTCCGGGGGTTGACCTTGGATGCCTCTGGGAGTCTTCAAAAAAATAAAATTAAATTAAAAAAAGTATATATATATATATTGATTTCAGAGAAGAAAGGAGTGGGAGAGAGAGATAGAAACATCCATAAATGAGAATCATTGATCGGCTACCTCCTGCCGCCTCCTACTGGGGATTGAGCCTGCACCCCGGGCATATGCCCCTCATCGGAATCAAACCCAGAACCCTTCAGTCCGTAGGCTGATGCTCTCTCCACTGAGCCAAACTGGCTAGGGCTGGGAGTCTTTTACTCCATCTCTCCCCCCAGCTCCCCAAAGGAGGCAGAAGCCGAGGCACTTCTCCAAGACATGGGTTCATGGTTTGTGGTCTCCTTAAGAGCAAGAATGTTGTTCTACATGCTTTCTGATTAGTCTTCTAAATGAAGCCAATGGGTAGTTTATAATCCAGTAACCCAATTACCAGGCCGGAGTTCTGCCAATGACAGTGGTCGGCGCCAGAGCCTCCTGAGCCTGGCTCCTTCGTGGCCCCGCTGCTCCCTGCAACCATTTCATGTGGACTCTCACTCCACTTTTATTATTTTACTGATTTCAGAGAGGAAGGGAGAGGGAGAGAGAGATAGTAAGATCAATGATGAGAGAGAATCATTGATAGGCTGCCTCCTGCACGCCCCACACTGGGGACTGAACTCGAAACCAGGATATGAGACCTAACCAGGAATCAAACCATGACCTCTGGGTTCATAGGTCAGTGCTCAACCACTGAGCCACGCTGGCCAGGCGTTGGGGGCATTTTCAAGGCTTCCTTTGGGCAGCAAGGGGCATTTATTTCTCTGACCTTCGGTCTCACCCTCTGGTATCCACTGCTCCCTCCAAGCCCTAGGGATCAGGAGGAGTCTGAGAACCCACCGAGTGGGGAGTTTGGACTTTTCGTTCAGGGGCCTGTTCTCCATCAAGAAATGAAGATTGACGCTATTTCACTTCCTGGTGGCAAGTTCCTGGTTCTCACTGTCACTGTGCTCTCTCCTCACTAGCAGTCCTTCTCTACCATGGCATTAACACTGTCTTCCCTGGTGACTGCTACATGCCACCCCTCGCCCCTCCTCGCTGGCATGGAGGGTGTGGAAGCTGAGGACATGGGGAGAAAAGCAGGGACGGTACGAGTCTCGGATGGCTTCCTGGAGGAGGAGACATGGTCCGAGGGGACCTCATTGATATATTCCTGGATACAGTTTTTTCCACCACCTTCTTCCACAAACGGCTGGGATGGGGTAGGAAGTTCAGGCTGTGGCACTGACTGAAGTGTGTGCGGTAAGAGGGCGCTGGAGAGCTGAGGTTGATACGAGGTCTGCGGAGAGGAGGCGAGGCATGGAGACACCTGAACAATTCACACACGAGTTTCTGGGTGACTCAAACCCTGGCTACTTCATAATCACAAGTTTCTCTTAAGGAGGAGCTGCTAGGAGAATCTAGGATCCACCAGCAACCGTATGGAAGACCTAATTTGTGCCACATTTGACAAGATCATGGCCAGTGCTCTCAAGGCCTGGAGCGGGCATCCATGCCCTGACTTGCCTTTCATACAAACTCACAACTGTAGACCTACTGTGCCAGGACGCTGCTGGGGCAATAAAACCGGAAATCCTATGTCTCTAAGCTCATAGTCTGGGGGTGCAGGGGAAGGCTTCCTGAAGATTCCAAGACATTTCACAAGAAATAGGTGGAGGAGGGTCTCAAAGGTGGGGGGAGGTTACAGTGGACAGACTCCATCTGGCAGGAAATCAGGGAGGACCTAAGTGGGGTGCCAGCTGGAGGGGTCTGGGCCTACAGGGCGGGTTCTCCATGTCTGTCCCTGAGGACTTGGGGCTCAGGTCTCATGAATCAGCACTTGGGACTTTGGCCAAAGAAAGGATGCTCATCTCCACAGCTGTCCTGGGAAGGGTGGGCTGGGAAAGTTCCCTTCAGCTGCTTTGATGAAGCTCCAGGGAGCGGTGAGGGAGGAGGGGGGATTCAGAGGGGAAGGGGTGCTGGTTGGCAGGTAGATCTGGCTCCCTTGGCCCACCCCCAGTATCAGAGTGAATTATAAACCTAAGAAAACACAAGCAGAGCACCTGCGGGCACTGGTGATATCATTCAAGCCCACACCTGCTTGCTGAGCTGCTGAGAGAGCCTACAGCAGGCTAGACTGGCTTCTACTGCAGGGTGATAAGGAGGGGAGAGGCCAGCACTGTCACCTGGGGCCACCCCAGATTTTAGGGGTTCAATTCCCAAGTGGAGCAAAAAACTTGGCTTGGTCTGCAGCCTTTGGAGACATCAGACTATATGAAAAGCAAAAGCCCCTAGATACCTGGGGCCCCAGGAATGGGCTGGATGTCTCCAGGAAACCACCCCCCTCTTTCTGGAAAATAGCTCACCATTCACTGGGCAGCAGTCTGCGATGCTGCCTGTGCCTGGGTGTCTGTGGGTGTCTGGCTCTCCTGCCCATGTGGCAGACGGGAGGTCCCCCAGGCATTCTGATGCGGCAGCAACAAGGGCCCCATCTGCAGGCAATGCCAGGCCCCACTGGCTCAGAGCTCTAAGACTTCTGGGCAGCCTTCTTCATCAGAGAGGGGATCCTCATTCAGGGCCCAGCTGGGGTGGCTCGGTGGTGGAGCATCACGGTTCGATTTCCTGTCAGGGCACGTGCTCTGGTTGAGGGCTTCAGCCCCAGTGGGAGGCGGGCAAGAGGCAGCGAATTGATGATTCTCTTTCATCATTTGATGTTTCTTCCTATCTCCCTCTCCCTTAATCTTTGAAACACACACACACACACACACACACACACACACACACACACACAGACACGCGCACACACACACACACACGCACACACGCACACACACACATACACTAAGAAGCCTTGGGGAATCAAGAGGGATTCTTGCCCTTTCCCAGGTTTGCTTCCTCCTCTGGAACCATTTACATGCTCCTGGAAGCCCCCAAACCGGCCAGACTTGCTCCAGACATATATCCTATTGGTCATTGGACCCCATCATTTCACTGTCCCAATTTCTTGCCAAAACAACTTCCTTTTGCTGCTACAAACCTGGGAGCTGAAGCGATGCATCCTCCAGGGGCCCTGGAGACACTGAGAGGACCAAACCCCTGGGGAAGGTTCCCCAGGCCCAGGCACACACACTTTTATTTGTGGGAAACATCATCCACCAGGCCAGTCACCTGGGGTGTTGTGTTTTCCAAGCAACACTGGATGTAGGTTCTACAGGCATACACTGTCTCAATACCGCCGGGTGACTGCCTCTCCTCCCTGTCCCACCGTGCCAGAAGCAGTGTTTAAGCCGAAGCAGATTCACTCAATGTTTATGAAATTCATCAAGCAAGTTTGTCAAACACCAACCCTGTGTACAAGGATGAAGAGCAGGGGGAGAAGGAGCCAATCCTCTTCTCAGGGAGCTAGGGTGGTCCAGCATTAGGGGGAGGGTGCCAGCCGAGGAATGTCGCATCCTCGAGGCCTGTGTGGAGGTGAATGCCTTGGGGTGGGCCCAGCAGGAAAGTCACCAGTTCTGTGCTGAGAGCTGGGCTACCATGAGGCTGAGTAGACAGAAGGAAGAATAAGAATGATGGCTCACATGGGCGCTAACCCCAGGCCAGGCATGGAGCCGAGCCCTTCACGTGCCCCTCCCTCACAACAACCACTTTTTTTCATTGCCTACTTGTGGTGAACATTCTCAGACGTGTCCCCTCATGGACTCCTGTGAGAATTTCTTTAGGACATACACATAGCAGTTCAGAGTCCCCTTTCTGATAAATGGGGTATAGCAGAGACTCATAACTTGTGACCCATACAAATGATTTATAGACAAAGTATGTATACATTGCACTATTTGAAAATACCTCAAATGCCTATCAATAAGGAATTAATTCAAGAGAACTGTGGACTAACCATACCATGGAATAACCACATGATGGAATACTATACAGTTGTTAAAAACGAATGCAGAAACTACGAGCTGGTGTGGAAAGATATTTTCAAGGTTAAAATAGGATATGTGTGTGCGTGCACGTGTTCACACATGTAAATAATTGAGTCTCATTATTCAAGGTAGTTATGTCTATAAAGTTGCCATGGACGACAGAAGGAAGGCCAAGAGACACATGAAAACATGTTCAAAGTCACTAATCATCCGAGAGATGCAAATCAAAATGACAATGCAATACCATCTTACACCGGTCAGAATGGCAATCATCAACAAATCAACAAATGACAAGTGTTGGCGAGGATGTGGAGAAAATGAACCCTTGTGCACTGTTGGTGGGAATGAAGACTGGTGTAGCCACTGTGGAGAACAGTATGGAGTTTCCTCAAAAAACTAAAAATAGATCTTCCATTTGACCCTGTAATCCCACTCTTAGGAATTTATCCTAAGAAATCACAAACACCAATCAGAAAGGATTTGTGCACCCCTATGTTCATAGCAGCACAATTTACAATAGCTACAATTTGGAAACAGCCTAGGTGCCCGTCAGCAGATGAGTGGATCAGAAAACTATGGTACATCTACACAATGGAATTCTATGCTGCCATTAAAAAGAAGGAATTCTTACCATTTGCAGCAACCTGGTTGGAACTGGAAGCCTTATGCTTAGTGAAATAAGCCAATCAATGAAGGAGAAGCATCACATGATCTCACTCATTTGTGGATAATAAAGAACATTATAAACTGATGAACAAAAGGATAGATACAGAGGCAGTAAAGCATCAAAGAGATTGAAATTACAGCAGGAAGATTAAGGTTAGGTGAGGTAGATAAGAGATCAATCAAAGGACTTGTATGCATGCATATAAGCATAACCAATGAACATAGACATTGGGAGGTTGGGGTATGCCTGGAGGGAGGGGGGGAAATGGGGAAATATGTATAAAAAATTAAAAAAAAAATCAACCAAAAATAAATAAATAAATAAATAAATAAATAAATAAATAAATAAAATTAGCATTGCTTTTGAAAAAAAAAAAAGTTGCCATGAACACTAAATTAGCCAGCACTGTACCACTGCTTCTAGGGGAAACACAGGGTTAGGTTCCTACAAGCCCCTGGTCATAACATTTTCATCAACCAATCAATACGTAATCTTGTTTGGATGTGTTTCTGTTTAAAGACACCTTATTTAACACCAGTGTGCACTGTTGGTTCATTCACATTGAACTCATGACCAATAGCACTATAATCCATGTCTGAACATCACAGCCTTCCTGCCCTTAAGCAACCTTACACAGTGCTTCAGCACTACACTTGGGGGCCACTGAAAACAGCGGAATCATCAGCAAAAATGTGAAAAACAAACCAATGTGTCACTACACAGACCATGAGAAGGACGCTTGCTTACAGCGGGAAAGCTGGACTGAGACAGCAGAGCATTCCCTGGGGTCAGCCGGCTCGAGCTCTTTGCTGCTCTGTGCATGCCCACCGAAGACAGCCAAAGCGCCTCGAGTACTGGTTTAGAGGTTACAAATGAATTTTAGAGAGTGGGAGGATTTGTGAATATGGAATCAGCGAATAATGAAGATCGGCTATATATTTATAGTTGCTTATTATTCATAAAGAAAACCTGGAAAGACTCAAGAAACTAGTAATAATTGTCTATGCGGAGGGGCTGTCTCTGGGCTGAATGGGAAGAAGAGCAGGAAGGAAACTTTTCATTTTACAGCTTTTTATATTTTTCTAAATGATTGAGCCACAGAATCTATGACTTCTTTAAAAAAACACAGATATAATAAACCAATGGAAAAACCTGGGTATACACTTAAAAGCAGCACATTCATGCCTTAACGTTTTATTTTAGCTTAAAATACAAATACCTCAGTGATGTTTGGAGGCAGGTCCAGGCCTTTTCTTTGCTCACAGATCTGTGGAACAGAGCTCCACATTTGTCTTTTAAGCATAAAACCCTCCATAACGCACAACCTACTACTTTCCAGGACCATTCTGTGAAAGAGCTGGAAGCCAGGACATGGCGAAGGAATGTGGGTGCACACTCCACTGACTTGCTCAGGTTCTGTCTCCCCACTACGGCCATTCCTCAACCACTGTCCCACTCACACCTAACTTGGCAGCAATGTCCTTCGGGTGCCTCGCTTTTCTAAGTTCTTTCCGGAGCATTCAGGTTACTTTTCATAGCAATAGCATTTCCCTTTCTCTTTTGCATCCATAGGTCATCAGCTTACATAACAGTTACAGAACTCATGCCGTTACAGCAGCGGGTATGACAGGCATAAGCCGGTGCAGGAGTCTGCGGGGAGGTCAGCTGCCATCATTAGGGAGAAGTTGGATAAGGCCGATTTGCTGGTGTATGAATGCACTGAGGGAACTTTAATACGAGTACTCCTAATTCTTCATCCACATCGAGACAAGACCCTCCACCAACAAAAAGATTATTATTTGCTGAAAGCTCAGATGCTGGTTAGCATTTTTCTTTGCAATAAAGTATTTATAATTAAGGTGTGTACATTGCTTTTTTTTAGATATAATGTTACTGCACACTTAGTAGACTGCCATCATGTCTATGTGCCCTGGGAAACTAAAACATTCGTGTGACTTGCTTTACTGTGCTCTTCCCAATGTTGCAGGGGTCTGGAAGCAAACCTGCAGTATCGCTGAGGTGTGTGGGCACGCTGCAAAGTGCATGATGTCCTTCCACATCTTAGCTGTGTGTCTACGGATCCGGCACAGACTCCGCGGGGCAGAAAGCTGGGTTCGCCGTGGCGTTCAGAGCAGACCTGGGGTGGGGTAGGCCCTCAGAGGACCTTTCTCCCCAAAGGCCTTCCTAATAGGGTTTCTGACAAAGCTGATGTGGAGACATCAGGTTTTAGGAAAAGGATGCGGAAACACAAGACTGTAAGAAGTCCTCAAGGCTCCATTAACCCCCAGAGGAACTGGTTGGCAGGTAAGTCCCCAGCCTGATTCCCCCAAGAGTTTAGGGACCAGGTGGCAGCCTCTGCTGGCAAAAGAGTGGAGAGACCAACGTGCCAACATGACATGAGCCAACAGGCTTTGTCTCTGCGAACGACCCTGGTGCCAATTCCCAGAAAAGACGGAGGCTGCTGAGAAAACGGAGACCTCTGCCCTCTCTTCTCTCGTCCTAAGAATCAGAAACCTGGGACCCCAAGGCCTCTCTTCAAACAGGTTCTCAATTCCTGTTGACCTCTCCTCCCCAGCATTTCCCTGTCATCTCTCATCCCCACTGTCTGACTTATGGTACAGACTCTTCATATCAGCCTCGACCTCTCCAGCCCTCCCACTTAAAACCGCCACCGCTCACCTGCCAACAGGAGAAACATCCGAACAGCTCAGCCTGGCAAAGCAGGCTCCTCAGGGATTGGCCTCACCCACCTTTCCAACCATTCACCCACACACACCCTGAGCTCCTGACCTACAGAGCTATACAGCCTACAGAATACATTTCGAGGTGGCTCTGAGGGAACATAGTGATGAAGTGGGCATGGGGTGCAGGAGCCAAGATGATGCCTGGGTTCACCCCAGTGCAGATGGGGGCAGCGTGAATGTTCAGTTTTGCTCTGAGACCTACGACAGGAGCTGTCCCTGAGGCAGCCGGACCGACCGAGGACCCCAAGACTCAGAGAGGTCTGAGTCCCCTGACAGCAAGCGGCACATGAAGGCAGACACAGGGGGAAAATGCCTGCAGAGCCAGTGAGAAAGGGCCAGGGCTCAGCCAGTAGGTCTGCATTACACCACCCAGCACTCACCAGTTTCACCTGCCTCCGCCATCACACTGGGACTTCTTCTGAGAAGTGCAGCATCAGTCCTGTCTTCAGGGGTCAGCATAAACAGGGCACCCACTGGGTGCTAAGGACGCCAGAGAGGAAGACCCCCTCAACTCCTAATAAACACTGACTCCCCACTTCCGCTCCAAAGGGCTGATCATCTCCTGCAGCTGACCCTCCATAGGAACTGCTTACGAAAAGGGCCACTGCCCCCTGACTGCCCCCTCCCTGCCACTTTAAATCACCCACGTGTGTGCACACCCATTCACACACAGATCTCCTCCCCGTCAACCCTGGGAACGTGACTGGTGGTGATGCTGTATTGACAACACACCCATCAGCTGTCAGTCAACATGTCTAAATATTATGTTCCATCACCCAGAACATCATTTTTTAATTAAAAAAAAAAGTTAAGTGGAAATCCCACTTGTAGCAAGGAAGGGAGAAAGAAAAAAATACAGGTTAAAGAAAGTCATTCTGCCCCCGACCTCCTTGAACAGAGAGTAAAAGCTCACAGTTCCTTCTAACAGATGTGGAGGTCAATCCTGAGATGCAGTGTGATCTGCCCAGGGCAGGCAGCCTCTTTCTGGCCCAAATGCAATGTGGAGCCTCTGACAGGGACATTGAGGAGTTCATGAGAGGATGTGCATGCCCTTGCAGCCAATAGGAACATTCTGGAAAGAACTGCACAAAGCACAGACATCCATTATTTTATTCTGTCTCTACTACAAACTGGCGAGGTCAAAATTATTTGATTTGAAAGATGAGGGAATTCACATGCAGGAGATGACCTGCCCAAGGTCACACAATCAGTGACAGAGGGCTAGGGTGTGACCCTCTGAGGCCAGGATGATACTCTGACCCTCGGCAGCATCCCTGGTACACCCACTGCAGGTCTGAGGAGCATGAAGCTACTTTCCCCCACGGTGGACCCTCCCTGCTCTATTCTTGACTTCTGAAGGGTGGCAGAGAGCTAATTTATACCATAGTATACATACGCCCTGGGACTCTGGCAATCAGCTCCTAACAACCTTCAACGCTCTGGCACAAGCATGTCAAACTCGTGGCCCACGGGCCCCATGAGCCCCACAACAAATATTTTTGTGGTCCAGCCACTATAATGGTATGTAAGAAATGTTTTAATAAAAGTTTCATAATTTAATTTTTACAATATCCTGTTATATATAATCTTATATATATAGAGAATGCTAAGTGACTCACTGTCCATCTGACTGACTGGCAACCAGCCGGTACATACGACACAGACTGGCAATTTAAAAATAAACATTTATAGCACAAATCTTTCTTCTAATTAATTTCCTTTCTATGTGCATGAATCTGTGCACTGGGCTACCAGTTATTAATAATGAACTACAATGTTCGCTAATGACTGATTACTATAATTGTGTTGCATTCATTTCCCGTATGTGCCTTATGCACAGGCACACCATTTCTCTCCACTAATACCAGCAGCAAATGTTTTAGCAGCCGATTGCCACGTCATTAGTCTTGGACTGACTTGTTTGATGCATGCAACAGGAAGTATTTCCCTTTTGGAGAACAAGAAAAATAGGTTTATTTGCATTATGCTCATTAATTTGTGCAGTTATTCAGTGTCTGGTAAGTTAATGATCAAGGAAAAATGTTAATTTTTATTAAAATGTTCTATTATTTTATGTTAACAATTACTCATTTATTTTAGCCCTTGGCATTTAGCATGTCTCTACCGAAGTAAACCTACATTTCTATGAAAATTGAAGCTTTTGTTTTTTTGTGGCCCACATAAACTTAAACCTTGTTTATTTGGCCCGTGTTAGCCTTCGAGTTTGACATGCTTGCTCTAGCATATAGCCATGAACTTGGAATTATGAAAAAGAAACTGATGTATTTTATTCCAAAAAATATTCTAGGCCTCAAGGACTGAGCTCTAGCTATCTGGAACATGGTTTTTTGTTGTTGTTGTTGTTTTGTTTTGTTTTAACTCGTTAGGAACTTTCACTGGAGATAAACCACAGGGTTACGTGGCAGGCACCGTTCCTCACAAAAGTACCGAGATTACCGGTTTTGAGACTGAAGATCAAAGTTCAAATCTTAATCTTCCACTAGGAAAGGGAGAACCAGCAGGCTGATCCAATCTTTTTCCTGAGCTTCAGTTTTGACATCTATAAAAGGGGAATAACACTATCTACTGGCCCATGTTTTTGGAAAAGATTAAACCGGAGACTGTGTGGGACCAGGGTGGCACTCAGTGAGGACTCGGAGGCTCACCTTGTGGGTGGGGCAAAAACCACTTGCCCCACCCCCTGAAAGCCCTGCGGCATCAGAGGACACTGACAGTCTCCCGGACGGGAGGCATCAGGGAAAGATAACTGTGCGCTTTGTGCATGGTTCACTAGGCAGAGAGACACCAGGAGTGTGAGTGCCACATTGTTGGAGGAGGTTTCTGGGGTAGGTCAGCCTCTGCAAGAGAGGCCTGTGCAATTTAGGGGGTGCCCACGAGGAACTGTGAGTGTGGCCCGGGTCTGGCCACGTTGTCCAACGTGATGACTGGTAATGAAGACACTGTTCTGCTCTCTGGGGCCCAGCTCTCAAGCAGTTCAAGACCCCCGGAGAGAAGATAATTCAGTGGCCAGCTAAAGCTTAAGAATTTCTGTGGTTATCATTAAAGAAAAAAGTTTAAAGGGGGGCACCCCAGTTCCCTGGCAAGAGTCATTTCATTCCCTCCATGACACCAGATAAGGAGACAGTCTACTTCCTTTCCTGTTTCGAGGGGCCCCCCAGCTCTCAGATTCCAGGAAATTGGCAGACTCTGTCCACATCTGCCTCTCTGCCTGCTGAAAAAAAAAAAAAAATCCACACAAATGGTCCCCTTTAAGGAACTTAGGACACTTGTCAGGCAAGGCTGTGCAGGGAAGCAGGCTGGGGGGAGGAGGGGCGTGGTGGCCCACATCTGCTAACTGACCTGATGAGCAAATGAGAGCCTTCTTGGTGGAAGGAAACTCCTAACCCCCTCAGGGCGCATGTCAGCCTCACAGGTGCTGGAGAAGAAAACACGAGGCCACCCTTACCCTTAGCTGTGGGGGACACTCCCACGCCCACTGGTTGTAGTGCTGTTTGGGGCTAAGCTATCGGAGCTCCAAGGGAGAAAGAGTTCTCCAAAGGGCTACATGAACTGGTGAGAAGAAAATGGATGGAGACGAGAGCGGAGGCCAGAGAACCCCCAGAAACCACAAAACCACCGCCAGAGCCTCTACGAGGCTTGAGTGTTCTCCAGAAATACAAATAAGAAGCCATCCCAGAAGGGCAAAGAAACAAATCCTACTTATTTCCCTTCTATCGATGAAACTGTCACATCTTCATAGCTCTCGTTTTGTCCTCTTTTCCCCTCCTTTCTTGGTCCCCTGGACCTAAACCAACCTCCCCATCCCCTCACTGTGTGCACACGGGTCATCTCCCTCTTCATGGGACACTCACAGGAAATTTAAACATTCTCAGATGGCATTCTTTCAAGCCCACTTCCCCTGCCCTCCTCCCCGCCCCCACCCAGTTGCTGTGTATTCAGGAAATGCAAACCCAAAGTAGAGATAACCCGGACCAAGCAGAAAAGGAGGCCGGCCCTGTGACCTTGTAGGGCAGATGACTTCCCCTTCCTACACCTCAGACCCAGCTGCTGCAGAACCAGGGGCTCGGACCTGATGGACCCCCAAGGAGGTCCCTCTGGCTCTGACCTGTGAAGGCTCAGCTGAAGGAACCTTCCCAGACCTTGCCTGTCTCAGGGACACCCCACAATTCCTGAGCCAGGAGCTGGGACAGGATGGTTTCCCACCACTGACCCCTGACCCCTAGGAATCCCTGTCTTGTGGCAGAGAGCACTGGGAGTCAGGACACCTGGATTTCAGTCCCAGCTCTGCCATCGAACGGAGTGAGTGGATGAGCTTATCAGAGCACCTTAAGTTCCAGCTAGAGTCTTTTACTATTTTTATATACTTAGAAAATATACGATTAAAAAATATTTTTTTCAAAGGGAGACCACTCAACAGCAAGAAAGAGCTAATGGTCAGTCTCCAAGCAGCACGTAAACACTCTGATTATAACCGATTCCATTGGCTTCTATGTGGCCGTGCAAGCAAGAGGCCTTTGCCCGGGAGCCCCGTTTCAGTACCCACAATAACCCCAGCTCCCCAAACTCCTCAGAGAGCCCCGACATCAAGTGTCCCAACTTCCTGGTTCTGGAAAGTTCACATCTGAGTTTAGGACAATCCCTTGTTTCGATGTGCAGGACTCGGCCAACAATGTGGGGGCGTCACCAATTATCTACCAGTTGGGCTCCTCATGGGCAAGGCTAGTTAGATGGAGTAAGTAATCAACCTTGGCGCACAGCTCTGAGTAATGAGAGCGGAGGTGGGACAGGAAGTAGGAGGCATCGTAAGGAGAGAGGCTGTTTGTTAATAGACTGAGGTTTGCAGGCGGGATGGGCGGGGGGGGGGGAGGAGACCCAGGTGGGTCCAGAACATCTCGGACATTATCTTGGGAGCCATGAGGAGAAAGCAGCCTCCTTGGTCCCCCCATCCCGCGCCGCCCCGAAGGCCAGCACCGTCAGTGCTAAGGCTTCCGAAAACCTGTCTCCTTCAGGGTACCTGAGCAACCCTTGGAAAAGGAAGATGAGTGGTTGCCTCCAGATACTTTTTTGGTATCACAACCTGAATGTTCCTTAAACAAAGTTGCCAACCCCCTTTTTACAAAAGTGAGTTGGTGGCCTGGAATGAATGGAAGCATTTGTTGGAAGCCAAATGCAAATCCATTCGAGGCCACCGTGTTCACGGGCCATGCGGTCAAAAGCACCGGGGAAACCCAGGGAAACGCAGCCGGACATTAGCTGCAGGACTTCTCCGAGCTTCTGATCTGCTCGTGGAGGTGGCTGTCCAACGCGGCCCAGAGGTCCTCTGTGGGCTGGATGACCCCAGCGTGTCTCACTGGCTCAGGAGGAGGCCCGTCTCTATGCCTCGGTTCACACCACTTCTCTACCCAGAAGGTATCAGGTTCCTCTTCAGCTGCCTCATCCTGCCTGCCCTGTCGGGCTAGTTCTAATCTCCCTCCCCGATGTCCATGACTGTTCATGGGTATGGTGCTCTGCTTTGGACACCCACTCTGAATACTGACACCTAACCTTATGAAGATGGTTTGTCATTTGTGCACTGTTTCAGAAAGACTTTTTTAAATTAATGGAGTTTGTTTTTTAGAGCAGTGTTAGGCTCACGGCCACCCTATGAGTTTTTTACACCGCTTACCCACTGTACACAGCTAGAGCGCTACAAATAGCAGCCTTGAGAAAGGTTGTTGCTTGATAGATATCAAGATCAGGAAGCGATGCAAACCTGAGCAGCATAAAGCCACTTGCTAGAAGGGAGTGTGTGAAGTGCCACATCAGAATGAAGGAAAATGGACAGGAAAGATTCCCCGCGCCCCCTTCCCCCACCCGCTAGACAGGTGTCCAGCAAAGTGGCTGTGCCGTCCTTTGACCCATAGGCCCCACAGGGCAACGCTCTGATGAATGAGGCGCCAGCCCCTCATGGCTCCGTGACAGAGAGGGAAGCCGAGGTGCTGGACGCCCCATTTTTAGAACCCGTGCCAACTCGGTCAGGCCAGCGTGTTCTGTTTTCCTTCATACTATTTTTAAAAACAGCTTGCAGAACAGAACAGTGAGGCTGGGAAACCACACTGACCATGGGCTTCATCACATCTCATCAACCAGCTCTGTCAGCGGGAAAGCGGGCTGAACAAGCGCAGGGCCTGCAGGCATCTGTCCTCAGTCACAGCAACACTGCACCATGGACTGAGTGCCGTCCACGCTCCAAGCTCATGGTAGGAGTTCTATTGATTTATTTGGTCCTTGTCCCCATGTTACAGAGGAAGGAACTGAAGCTCAGAGAGGCTAAGCTAGTGAGTGGCAGAACTAGGTTCAAACTCAGCTTTTCTCTCTGCCCCCAGACCCCCAAAGTCTCATCTCCGTGCCCTGAGGCTGCCCCCGGGACCCTGAGACAGAAAATCCAACAGCAAGAAGGACTGAGGACATGGGGACTTGGGAGAAGAAGAAGGGGAGAGTAGCATGAGGAAAGGAAGAAGCTGGGGTCCAGGGGGAGGTGCACATGGGACTGGCTCTGGGGCCAGGAGGGCATGTAGAGCGGGAATGAAGCAGGAAAGTGCTGGTAACCGCCAGAGAAATAATCCACAAAATATGCAGAAGCCATTTCCTCTCTCAAGGAAGATAAACAATAGATTCATAAACAAATTTTACAAAGCTGTCCAACCATTTAAGCGTTCTGGTAGGAACTCATATCCTTTGTAAGCATAAAGCGGATCCCCCAAAAAGTGGTCAGTAATTCTTCGGGGGGAAGGAGATAGAAAAGGGACACATTCCTTCCCAGGCTGGCACCTGCTGAACCTGTGATGGCAGCCTGTTCCAGGCCCTCTCTGCACCTTGGTTTGCTCTCCTGTGAACAAGGAATAGTCATTTCTGCCCCTCAGGGCCACGCTGGGGGAAAAGAAAGATACACTTTTCAGCCAGGTACCCTATTTGACTTTCCCAATTGAAGCAAATAAAATGCTGGACAAAATTTAAATTATACAAATTGTACACAGCATTGCTGAGCTGGTGCAAATGGAAGGATTCTTCAAAGACCAAAAACAAACCGAAAGCAGGAGCCTTGGGAGGCTATCCCGAAGTGAAGTTGGCTTTTGTCCTGAGATTCCTAGGCATTCTAATTTTTCTGGGGAAGCTGCTCCACCCGCCGTGAAGGAGAGACAAAGCACAACACAGAGTGCGCTGCAAGGAAAGCTGGCGTTGGGCTGGGGGAAGTCTTTACTGAAATTGTGTACCGAAAGCTGGATTTCGCACAGGTTTGCAGTTTGAATTCAGGCCACTTCTGTAGCCAGAAAAGCCTCAGGTGAAAAAAAAATCAAAGTGCTTTTGGTTGGTAGTGTCCCCAGATGACTAGCAGAAGTTAATGCAAATCCTCCTTGAAAAGTCATTGTCAACCCAGACCTCAAAGAATTCTCAAAGATAAAGTTGCAACGAAAACGAGCAGCTCACAGAGACAACAGAAGACAGCGAGGAGGCAGATACAACAGACGGCACAATCAGGCCTGCAGAGATGGCAGACTCTGGAATTACCGGACATGGAATCATGCAATTTCCCAACAGCTACTTCAATATGTTAGAGAAACAGAGAAAGAAATGTGCAATCTAAACAAGAATAGGAGGCCAGAAAATCACCAAGCAGATTTGAAAAATAATGAACCAGAACTTCTAGAAATAATAAAAAAGGAGCTGAAAGGAAAAAAAATTCAATGGCTGAGTTAGATAGCATTTGAGACACCTAATAATTTAGTCAAATGGAAGACAGATCCGAAGAAATTATTCAGAGTTCACAGAAAGACAGAGATTTAAAATATGAAATAAAGGATAAGGGGTGTAGGGAATAGAATGAGAAGGTCTACAGGTCTACTACAAGTCTAATGGGAGTTCCAGGAGGAGATATCAGAAAGAATGGGAAAGAAATGAAGGGTGAGAACTTTTCCAGAATTGTTGAAAGATACCTATCTTCAGTTCCAGGAATCCCAACGAACACCAAACAGAATAAAGACAGAGAGGTGTACTCCTTGTTCCACCACAGTGAAGCTCCAGAACACCAAAGAAAACAAGAGTCTCTTGAACATAACCGGAGAGAAACGCCAGGTCAGGTACAAAGGAACAGCAATCAGGTGGACAGCCAGTTTCTCAGTAGCAACATTCAGAGCAGGGCCGTGGACTAAAGGCCTCAATGACCTAAGAGAATATATCCAGTAAAGATACCTTTCAAAACTGAGAGCAAAGTAAGATATTTCAAGCCAACCAAAACAAAAAACAGAACCAAGCCAAACCAAAAGGAAAAAAAACTTGAGACTTTACTACCAATAGTGTCTCACTAAAGGATGATGGTAATAGATTTATATTAGGAGGAAGGAACATGATCTCGGATTTATGAAAGAATGGTGACAAAAGTATTGTTAAGTGTGTGAGCAGATCTATACAAACACTGTATGAAACAATGATGTATAATTTGTAGGTGAAAACAGGATAGAATAAAAACACAGGATAATAACTCTGTACACACCGGGAAGGTCAGTGGTTAGAAGTAAACCCATTTATGGTTCTTGCATTGTCTGGGAGGAAGATAAAGATACCGATAATTTTAGACTTTGACATGTAAGCCTGTTAAAATAGATGGGTAACCACTGAAAGAATAGATACAGAGCATATAACTTACAAATAAGAACATAAAGTGAGGGTGGGTGGAGGGCAAAGGGAGGGGGAATAAGGGGGACACCTGCAATAACGTCAACATTGAAATTGTTTTTAAATGATAGAATCTTTAAAAAAAATTCACTCCAATTTTGGAAAATGCAAAACACACTTAAATATGATGTCCAGACAGATGAGTGCTTATTGTATTTTTTAAATGGAAAATAAATGAGTACATGATTCTGGGGGAGGGGAAAATAGACTAAGAGGTGAAAATACCTCAAGCCAAAAGAAAAAGCAGAAAAAATGGAAAGTATGTAAAGATGGTAGAAATGAATCCCAATTCATCAATAAGATAGTAATATACTGAGTTTAAACATCTGTGCACCAAATTGCCTTAAAATACATAAAGCACAATTTTCAGCACTGTGAGGAGAAATTGACAAATCCAGTGGGAGATTTTTATATGTTGCTCTTAATAATTTATAGATTAATCAGACAAAATCAGAAAGGAACACATTATAGATGAGTTGAAGATTACAGTGAACTAATTTAGATGCTCATATATAAAATATATTTAATAATTATAGAATATTCATGCTTTTCATTCATGAAACATTCAAGGAAAAAAATTGGAAAGAGACAAAATATAAAAAAGGAACACACAGAAGTGGTTTAATGCTTACTTCAAACTCTCAAGAAGGATCCAAACCTATTTTGTCTTAAAAAAGACAGAGATTCTGTCTTCTTCATTAATGCATCTAGAGTTTAGCACAATGATGGTCACAGAGGAAGCTCTTAATGCGCACAGTAAGTCCTCACTTAACGTCATTGACAGGTTCTTTGACTTTAAGTGAAAAGAAGTAAAACGAAACTGATTTTACCAGAGGCGAATTAATATAAACAAGAGTTAAGTTACTACAGCATCTCATCAAGGTTATGTTGAAGAGATATTAAAGGAAAAGACGTTATTCCAGCTGTACCCAGGACTAGTGAATAAAGGATTCTCTGGAGAACAGCCCGGGTTAAGTGAGCAACTGCAGGTAATGAAATCCTTTCCCACACGGAGGGAACAAGAGGACAAGGTGAGTGGCGTCAGGCGCTGGGGAGAATTTATGTGAAAAAGGAAAGAAGAGCCAGGACAGCCATCTTCACACCGGAAGGGAGAGTCCTGTGGAAGAGTCTCCGAAAGCCGGTCTGTGTGGTTCTGATGGCAGAGCACAGACGGAGAACTCACAGAAGGAAATTCTCAGCGTGCTCTCTCTCTTTCATTGCTTAAGGCCTGTATCACTCTCCCTCTTTCTTCTAAGCTCCAAGAGCCTTTCTTCTACTTCTGTAACTTTCTAAATAAACTTTCCCTTAACATTAAAAAAAAAATAAAAGAAAAAAAAATTGTCTCAATATTAGGAAGAATTTTCTAACAATTCACTGTTCAACATTGGCTGGGACAGGAGTTTCTGTCCAGATCGTTCTAGGAGGCCCAGACCACATACTGACCATCCTTCCAATGCCATCCTATTCCAGAGATTCCTTCTCCCCAAATTCCCTGGATCCCCAGTCCCTAAAGACCTGCCAAGATCCCGGTTCAGGAGGTAGGGGAGGAATAATAAGAGCTTCAGTCCCTGGAAACTCAATTTAGGGTCCTGCCTGCTCCACCACTGGCCTCTCCATTAACCAAAATGAGCATGTTCTGTTGAATTAGGCTGACACCCACTTCCTTTCTCTTGTTTTGTTTTTTAAATATATTTTTTATTGGTTTCAAAGAGGAAGGGAGAGGGGGAGAGAGCTAGAAACACCAATGATGAGACAGAGTCATTGATCAGCTGTCCCTGCAGGCCCCCTAACTGGGGATCAAGCCCACAACCCTAGCATGTGCCCTGACTGGAAATCAAACCGTGACCTCCTGGTTCATTGGTTGATGTTCAACCATTGAGCCACACAGGCTGGGCACGACACCCACAAGTCCCTGGAAACTATATTTTTCCCACGAATGGGGAAAGATTACAAAAGCATATAGAATACGTGACAATGAACATTCGCACACCTTCCAGGAGAAGGGACGTAAGCTTACCTTGCCCTCCGCAGCAGATGGTTGAGATGGGGGCCTGGCTCTGGGGGCTTCTCCTGTGGCTGGCCGGTCATGCTGCTCTCATGCTGCTGGGCAGGTGGGAAAAGGAGACCTGGTTCTGTGGGGAAAAGAGGAGGAGAGGTCACTTCTTCATCACTGCTCCCAGCTTTCCATCACCAGCCCCAGAGGACACTATCCAGAAGCCCTGGGAATTCCCGAGGATGATCTTGCCACTCTCGGGTCACTGGGGACAGACAGGCTGCTGCTGGACAACGTTTCCCATGCCCTCCGTGTGCCAGGCAGGGCTCTAAGGGATGAGGCCATGAAGATGAACCACACGCAGTCCCTAGTCTCAGGAAACAGCCCAGCAAGACTAGTTTTGATTGCAATATATTATGGCAAGTGCTGTGACTTTTCCAAACTCATTCAATAGCCCACCTGTCCCACAGGAGAGGAGGGAAGAGGCAGCTTGCAAGTCGACAGCACAAGGCTTCTCAAACTACTGTATTTGTGAGGAAGGACCAGTTGTCTTTAATTTCCAACTCATCACAAATGAATACTTCTATAAAACACTAGAGGCCTGGTGCACAAATCCATGCATGGGGAGAGAGGCTGAGGACCATTGGCCTGCCAGCTCCCTCCTGACCCCCTGGTTGAACTCCTGGTCTGAAGGGACAATTTGCATATTAATCTTTTATTATATAGGAGGATAATGAAAATGAACCACTAGAAAAAGAAAATGAAAAATATTCAAAGTACAAGCCTACATTTTTTTGGGGGTGGGAAACAAATCCATTTGATTTATTTTCAGTAAGTTTATATCCTTGAGGGGTACAGCATTACACAGATTCTATGTCCAACAGCCTTAGCAGGAAGGTTGCTTCGGAATTTAGCACAGACCATTCCACTGTTTTCCTGAGCACAAGTTACCTTTCCTCGATTACTCTGGTTTTGTTTGGTTTGCCACCAGGAGTCACTGTGTTGTTCTTTGTTTTGTACACATAAGCACATCTCTTGCCTAGACAGAATTCTGTTTCATCTTGAGCATAAACACCTTCAATTTTAAGAAGAGCTGTGTGCTCCCTCTGGTTCTGGAGACCCCGCCTCTAGCCAGCAAAAATGGCCTTGGACCACAGCCTTCCAGACCTATCTGTCCTTTTAGAAGTCCTGTTCCCAGCAGGCCTCCACAGGGTTCAAGATGGCGGGAAAAGCCTACTTTTTAATTGTTCTATTCAACTAATGACTCTGTCACATCAGGATGAAAGTTTCAAAGTGCTTACTCCCAATATCTGTACTCTATTATGGACCAGTGACGTTTGCAGGCCAGTGCCATCCCACAAACCACAGGTGGGTAGCACCACTATAATAAGAGTTTATAGAGTGCCACTTTCCCCGAGATGTCTGGCTGATCTTGGTTCAAAGAGGGTGGCTGGAAAGAAAAATGTCAAATTTGCCCTCTGGACTTACTTGCCTTCAGAGAGTACAGCCAGCCTCTCTCCAAAAAAGAGAACCATGGCAGGGACTTTGGGAAAGCGTGCTCTTGGGGTGATGGACAGAGGCAGTGGGTTCAGGGAACAGGAGCAGGAAGCTCACGGACCCTGGTCAGAGCGGTCGGTGCCTACAGCCCTGTCCTGCTCCATTAGGGACTTCCAACCCTCTGTGACAAGCCCAGCCTGAAAGTAAATCATTTCCAAAATGTCAGGGCAGCTGCTGGTGTTCGCTCTCCTATTTAATGCTATAAAAATGATTAAAAAAAAAAAAAAGAGAAATCCTTTGTCTGTCACAGCCAGCTCCAAAAAAAGCCAGTGAGTGCCTATTGCCTTAATACTTAAGGAAGAGATTACAAGTCATTTTCACCCATTTGAATGTTTAAGAGAAAGTACTCACTCCTCTAAGCTCTCAGCTTTTAAGTAGTTCTTATTTTAAACTTTATGAGGAAATAACTCTACCGAGGAAAAATTCCTTTGAAAGTCTTTTTAAAAAAATGCAAACATATATACACTCTCACTCCCGGCTTCAAATGCTAAATCATCTGCAATTTGGGAGTTTGTTGCTCATGAAATTCGAGCGATAAGCACATCATAAGCATTCCAATAGCAAGAGAATGCTTTTGAAGCCATGTCTGTGATGTTACAAAGATTATGTATCATTATCTCTGAATGTTGGCCAAGAGAAGGTTATGGAAATAACTATTTATGTACAAGTAAGTCAATATAGTAATTGGCAACCTGAATA
The DNA here is from genome assembly GCA_011751065.1 of Lasiurus cinereus. Lineage (NCBI taxonomy): Eukaryota > Metazoa > Chordata > Mammalia > Chiroptera > Vespertilionidae > Lasiurus > Lasiurus cinereus. The sequence continues at coordinate 1,485,573 of JAAGEH010000470.1, read as the reverse complement.
GCAGACCATGGCATGGAGGGAAGCAGCAATGCAGTTCCTTGTGCTTCCGTGCTGTCCTTACCCTCAACGTGGGAAAGTAGCTCTCCAAGGTCCCTCCCAACAGCAACTAGTTTCAAGGGCAAGCGTTCAGCTTTGTCACTTTGTATTGGCCATCTGCTGCATGTCAGGTGCTGGGCTAGCCCTCAGGATTCTCAAGATGCCCAAGAGAGACATAGAATCAGGTCATTATGGTCTCCCACCCCTGCTAAGAAGAGTCTTTTGGCTGGGGTTCAGGAATAGGAAAGGAAGGTAATAGCTCCATCCACCTATCCAACCAACCATTCGTCCATCCCATGTTGACCGAGAGGCTAGTATGTACTGGGCAAGTACAAGGCACCAGGTGTATAACAGTCAAGACCAATGCAGCCACTGCCTTCATGGAGCTTACAGTCCAGTGGGGGAAACCAAAATTTACAGATTAAAAAGGACTCTAACTACAACAGTGATATGCCCCCCAAAAAAGGGGGGGCGCTACTGATATACAAGCATGTGATAGATCAAGCACGGAAAAGGGCCAGTGGTCTTTCCTAAGGAATCAGTCTTTAATCTGAGCCCCAAGAATAAATGAGCGAAACAAAATAGGGAGGGCAGCAGAGAACCTGGGCAAAGGTCCCGTGACGAGAAGCACGGCCCATTCCAGCCAGGAAAGGAGGTTCTAACAGGACCAAGCAGGTTCCTGACCTTAGACCACGTTTCCGTCAGGGCAAGCATTAACGACGTGCAGGTTCTTTAAGAAGTGCTTAAGAAGATACCAGGAAAATAAGGTGCATATCTCTCAACCCTCCCTTCCCCTAGGCTGACATCCACCTTATGCAAGTGTTGGGACTCATCTATATTCTCTTCAACAGCAGTGACTTAGCTAACCCCAATTGGGCCAGTGGTAAAACTGGCTGGTCAGTGCTGACCTGAGGCTGGCAGAGAGTGTGGGTTTGGGGATGTGGGCGAGCATCCTATTATTAAGCTCATTGCTGGAGAAGCCTCAGGATGGCTGTGACTCAGCAGGTCATACAATTTAATGCACAGAACATTAAACCTGGGTTCAAATCCGACCCACCCCTCACTGGCCATTCTTCCGTAAGACAGGGTTAGCAGTGCCCTCCCTGCAGTGACCCCCAGAAAGCATGTAGGTCCCATACTGAGTACATGGCCTGGCTCCCAGGAGGCCTTGGACATGGGGCCACATTATTGTCACCTCACACCAGGGGGTGGGGACAGCCAGGCCTCTCCCTGGATTGGAGTATCAACACAGAAATCCATGAAATGATTTCCCATCCAGTACAGGGGCTGCAGGACAGCTTTGCCAGGGCACAAGGGGACAGCCATCATTGACTGACCACGGGGCCTGGAGACTCACCATTTCTTGATGTATGCCCTCAAGGGTCCCCAATGCTGCAGCAGCGCTGGCCCTCACCGAGTCACACCTCAGTGTTCCCAGGTTCAATCTCCCCAGAGGAATCCAGATGACACCCCTGGGGACTTATGGGTAGGTCCCCCAGGAGCCAGGCTGGCAGCCAGCAGAGTTCTAGTTCTAGCTCCCCCAGGAATGACCGGGGTTTGCTTGGACAAACAGCCGAGTCTCAGATGACAGAGGAAATGTAATGGCTACGCCATCCTGAAGGCCTCATACAGGCCAGGCGCATATGACTTCATAGACAGTTACAAGCCCTACTAGGGCGTCAGCAATGTCTGATCCAAAGAAAATACCACCCAAGGATATATTTTTATTGACGAGAAACAGAGAGAAACATCGATGTGAGAAACACTGACCAGTTGCTTGCCGTACATGCCCTGGCTGGAGATCGAACCCAAAACCTAGGTATGTGCCCTGACCAGGAATCAAACCTGGAAACTTTTTGGCATATAGAACGACACTCTAATCCACTGAGCCAACTGGCCAAGGCAGTGTCTGCTTTTTCTCACCACTGTGTCCATGGGCTAGCAGAGCAGTACTCAGACCTGATGGCATGGAGTTAAGACAATCAGCAGGTGAGGAAACGGAGGCCCGCTGCCTGCAGTGGTCCCCGGCCGGCAGCAAGCATTGCCTGGCTCCCAGGAAGCCTTGGACATGGGGCCGCATTACTGTCACCTCACACCAAGACTACAAACCCAAGTGGTGGGGCTGGACCAGGAAGCCTGGAAAGCTTGCAGGATGGAAATCTTACTTATCTCTTTCCCACAGGACCAGTGAGGACACAGCCCTGGAAGGACCCACAGCCAGCAAGCCACCAGGGAGTCCAGGCCTCAGTTTCCCTTCTGCACACTGGGGGAACCAATGCTGCCTTCCACACCACGCCGTTTGTCAGAGTTTAGGGGGAAATGAAAATGTAAGAGTCTTGGGGAGGAGGACATCAATATACAGAAAGGAACACTCTACATAGGTACTGAGAGGCCCAAACCAAAGAGGAAGGTGCTCCTCAGCCAAAGGGCAGTTTTAAGGGTCACAGGTCACCAGGCTGAGGCGAGGGTAGAGGAAGGAGAGGGAGGGGATGTAAGATGTAAACTGTGGAGCTTCTAAAATGGGGAGCAGGACCAAATGAAGTGTGAAGCATTCCCCATGCCACCCACAGTGCATTAGAAGTTGGCACGGATTTTTAAAAGCAGGGAAAGGAGGAGGGAGAAGAGAAGGAAAACCAGGAGGAGGTGGAGGACAGGGAGCTGGAGGAGGAGTTACATCTGTAGATTTAATCTAGGAACACCAGGAAACAGTGGGGAGAGTGAACAGTGCAATGAGAGATCTGAGACTGCAGCCCCTGGGGGGCCAACCATTCTCCATGAGTCCTCCTATGGAGGGACGATGAGGACCTGAAATAAAACCCCCAGGAGCCCGAAAGCTTTATAGATGTGGGGGAAACTCCCATCTCCTCTCCAGTTCTTTGGAAGAGGGGATTCCTGCCCAGCCCATTCAGAGATAGAAGCAGACCACTTAATCAGGCCTTTTTGCAGCAGAGTACTCCAGAACACAGAAGCTAGGCCGTTCACATCAGTCTCAGAGCAGCTCACATTGTGTGAGCACATCAGATGGGCTCCCTGTAAGCTGACAGTGGCTGGCAGGCCACCATCCATTGTGTAACCTCTTCTGGCCTCAGCTCCTTGCTCAAGAGCTCCAACCAGCTGGTCTTCCAGGTCTTCATACACACTGAATTCTTTCCTACCCCAGGGCCTTTGCACATGCTGGTCCCTTTGACTAGGATGCTCTTTTCCTAGCTCCCCCCTCATTAATGTCAGCTTTCAGGTGATAGCATCAGTGAGATTTCTTTAGCCCTCCAGAAATTTAAGCACTTATCACAGTTGCAATTAATTAATTATGTGCTCAACAAGTTGGTGTCCCAGGCTGTAAGCCCTACTATGGCATGGGCAATGTCTGATTTTTTCACTATTATGTCCAATGCACTAGCACAGCAGCTCTCCCTCTCTCCCTCCCTCCCTCCCTCTCTCTATTTTTGAGTTATTTTACACAGGCACTGAAATTTAAAACTTTTGGATCAAAAGCCTATATTTATATGGACAGTTGTTTAAAAACTTTCAAACAAAGGAGCATAGACAACATTTGTTGTAGCCTTGTATGAATTCCAAATGACTTTCCACAGAATCTTTTATTTTTACTAGTAATTCTTTATTGTTGAAAGTATTACATGTCTCCTTTTCCCCCCATTGACTTCTCTCTCCCTGGCTGCTCCCGCCCCTGGGCGCCCCCCCCCGCCCCACCCCCATCTGTGTCCATTGGTTATGCTCATATATATGCATACAATTCCTTTGGTTGATCTCTTACCACCCTCCTCTGTTCCCCTCTGAAGTTTAAGCATAGCACAGACCATCAGAAGCACAGCAGTTCTCAATCCTGATTGCATACCAGCATCACTGGGAGATGTAAAAAACACAGATGCCTGGGTTCCACCACAAACCTATTAACTAAGCTTAAAGCTTACCAACTGGTTGTAACACGTGGCTAAGGCCGAGAACAGCTGACTCAGGAGGCCTGGGTGCTACTGGCTCCTGTCTAGAGCAATCAGCCCAGAGTTACAGTAGGACCTGTTCCCTTTGCTTGTGCGGATACAATGTACAATTTAAATGTTCTCTTCCACCCCAGAGATTAAATGTGAGGAAATTCCTGACGAGGGAAACAAACCGTTCATTGTTAGCAGTCATACTATTCCTTTCATTAAGTGCTCCTCCCACCACCCCTCCCCCGACACTCCTCTGTCCACTGACCCTGGTTTATCACCTTTCTCCTCAAGGCCACAGGATTAACACTTACATATTTGGGGGTGAAACCCCTTATTTATAAAAAATTAAACCAGCCCCAGCTATAACATGCAGAATGCAAAACTTCACCTTAAATTTCATTAAAACAAGAAGAGATCAAAGCCAGTTGGTGCTGGGAAAAGACCCTTCAGGCCAGCCCTCGGCCACAGGTAGGTGCTTTGCAAAAACTCGCCCATGGGGCACTGGGTGGGGGAGGTCATTCTTGGGGGCAGAGGAGTCACGCATGGGATAGGTCATCTCAGCTGATCTGGCCTTCCAGGGCAAGCAGAGAGCAAACTGTCCCCACCCAGTCAGTGACTCTTCCTAACGGGGAGGGAGGAAGTGCTATGGTCTGATAGTCTGTGTCCCCACCCCACGATTCATTTGTTGAAATCCCAGCCCCCCAAAAGTGATGGTGTTAGGAGGTGGGCCCACTGGAGGTGCTCAGATCACGAGGGTGGAGCTCTCGTGAGTGAAATTAATGCTCATATAAAAGACTCCAGAGAGCTCCCGAGCCCCTCCCTTAGCCAGGTGTGCTGGCTCCAAGCCAGGAAGACAGCCTCAGCAGAACACAATTGTGCTGGCAACTTGATCTTGGACTTTCCAGCCTCCAGAATGGTGAGCAACAAATTTCAAATTTCTGTTGCTTCCAAGCCACCCAGGCAGTGTTATTTCACGACAGGAGCCCAAATGGACTTAGTAAGACGGATGAGAAAAATCCAACCTCTCCAAGAGCAGGACACCATCAGGAACAGCTCCGATTCCTGATGGTGTTACAAGTCCCACCAAGATGCTCACGGGGTCCCAGGACCCTGTGCGAAGCAGACAGTCACGGAAGCAATTGTAGGGTGAGCACTCCTTCTAAGCAGTGACTTTAGTTATGCCCATGGGGACCGCCCGGAGAACTGAAGCTTCCCTTTGAACCTACTAGGTTGGCCAAAATTGGAGAAGGTGGAACCCTGACGCACTGCTGGTAGGAGTGGAAGACAGTGCAGTGCAGTGCCCTGGCTGTGTTGCTCAGCTGGTTGGAGCATTGTCCCGAACACCAAAAGTTGTGGGTTTGACTCTCTGTCAGGACGCTTACAAAGGCAATCCATCCATGTTTCTCTCTCACATCGATGTTTCTCTCTCTCTCTCCTTCCCTCCCCCTCTAAAACCAATAAAAACATATCCTTGGATGAAGATTTAAAAAATAAAATAGTGCAGCCACGTTGGAAAACAGTGTGGCAGGTCCTCAAAAGCTTAAATCTAGAATGACCATATGACCCAATAATTCTACTCCTAAGTAGAATCAATATTTCTCTCTCTCTCTCTCTCTCTCTTATTTTCTTTCTTTTTAAAAAAATATATTTTATTGAGTTTTTACCGAGAGAAAGAGAGAGGGATAGAGAGTTAGAAATATCGATGAGAGAGAGACATCAATCAGCCGCCTCCTGCACACACCCCCACTGAGGATATGGCCACAACCAAGACACATGCCCTTGACCGGAATCGAACCTGTATCTTTCAGTCTGAAGGCCGATGCTCTATCCACGGAGCCAAACCAGTTTCATCTCTCTCTCTTGTTTTCTGTCTCTCCCTCCCTTCACTCTCCAGGGAAAAATATCCTCAACTGAGGATTAACAAATAAAATAATAAATAACAAAATACTTGTGGAAATTAACAGACACATATATTCACAGGTTGTCCCCAAAATTGTATACACACTTTGAATTATTACAAAGTCAAGTTTATTAACATATAGCTCATTTTCAAAATTTAAAAGAATCTAAGAAAGGAATAATTTTCAGTCAGTGCCTGTTTTCAAACTGATGACTGTTCTGGTCCAGGCACTGCTGATAACGTGAAGCAATGGGATTGCAGTCATCAAGAATCATTTTGCTTGGTATTTGTGTGCCCTCAATTTGCTGACTGTTACTGGTTTTGTACCATAAACTTTATCTTTTATGTATCACCATAAAGAAAAGTCTAGTGGCATTTTAGAGTTTTTCTTTGAATTATCAGCTGTTAAAGTGTGTATACATTTTCGAGGAACACGATAGATAGATGCTATAGATATATAGATATAGATATAAAGATTTACTTACACATACACATACACACATACTCTGTCATACACACCTGTGTAGAGAGAGAGAAAGAGCAAAAATCCAAAAGCTTTTCATTATTGTGACTGTGAAATATTGTTCATTGCAGAAGCAGTCATTGTTATAGCTACATTTCCTTTCTTACTGCTTTTTGTTTTTCCTGGAGTTTCTATCTGTCTTTAATTTTATCATGTATTATTTATAAACTAGAGGCCCCTTGCACAAAGATTCGTACACGGCCAAAAATCACTGAAAACAGGCACTCCAACTCAAAAACTTGTTCATGAATGTTCAAAGCAGCTTTATTCATAATGACCACAAAAGTGGAAATTACCCAATTGTCCACCAACTGACCAACAGATAAACAAATGTGGCATATCCATGCGATGGGATATTATTCAGCCTCGAAAAGGAATGAAGTGCTGACACAAGCTACAACAAGATGACCTCGAAAACATGATGTTCAGTGACGAAGTCAGGTACTAAAGGTCACCTATGCTCTGATTCCTTTCATCTGAAGCACCCTGAACAGGTAGGTCCGTAGAGACAGGTCAGTGTTGCCAGGGGCTAAAGGGAGGGAGGGTGGGGAGTGGCTGCTTAATGGTTACAAGATATTCTTTGATGAAAATGCATGGGCAATAGGTGGAGGTGATGGGTCCCACACTGTGAATTCACTAAATGCCACAGACTTAGGCACTTTAAATGGTCAATGCTTCATTTTATGTTACATGAAATTTACCTCAGTTTTTTTTTTAAAGCCCCACTCTGACTCAGTAGACTGTGCCCTACTTTTTCAAAGATTATGTGGGTGAGTCTGATGTGGGGGATCCCCGGCGTGGCCTACAGGTCAGGGCTGATTTGTGTAAATGATGCCTTTACTGTAGGTGAACTGCTGCCATTTCCTTAGTGCCAAGCATGTGCCAGACATTGGGCTTGGTGCTTGCAAACATCGTATCTCAGAATCACACTGCAGGGCAGGAATGATAGCGGTTTTGTTTCAGAAATGAAGAGACGGAGGCTCAGAGAGGGAAAGGAGGCTGCCCAGGGCACACGGCTGATTAAAATAGATCTGAGCCAGCATCTGTCTCATTCCACAGACCACGTTTCCCCATCACCTTACACTCACGCCACTGTGTCCTTTAACAAGGCTTCTAGGTGGCAGAACTGTCATTGTTGTGTTTATAGGTGCAAAATGCTCTTTGTTAGAGACTTACATCATCCTACTCAGAGTGTGGTCCACTAGAAGTGCAGATTGCCAGGCTGACAGGTTCACTGACCCTGTGCCAGCCCCAGATATCCGTGTGCGCACTACAGCATGAGCAGGCAGCCACGAGCCACAAGTAACTATTAAAATTAGTTAAAATGAAATAAACTTTAAAATCAAATCTTTAGCTGTACTAGCCACATGTGGCTCCCACATCAGACAGTGCAGAAGAGAACATTTTCCCTAACGGCAGAGTTCCACCGGACAGCGCCATTCCCGGCGGGTATCTGGCACCACTGTCCATCGGGAGAGGGACGATGCTCTGTGGTGTGGAGCTTCCAGCACATGCCAGAACAGGAGCAGTCCTCAATCCGGGGTGACTCTGCCTCTCCAGGCACAGCCGGCAATGAAGACACACTTGTTGGCTGTCACAGCTGGGGGACTCTATTGACATGTAACCGGTGTGGCCAGGGCTACTGCTAAACACCCTGTCATTCACAGGACAGCCCCACCCCCAAGACTCATCTGGCCCCAAATGGCAGGTGTGAAGGTGAGAACCTGCTCGGAGTGGTCCAGGAAATAGCCACTCTCAGTAAAAGGAGGCAGGGGACTCAGGACACCAACGTGCCCGGCCCTTCTCCTCTGACCAATTCAGAACTCCTAAGCGAACAGGTGTCTATTTTTGCCAAGAATACTGAATAAAATAAAATGATCTACAAACTCACCATGGAAATGAAGTCCCTACACCTCAAATCCATGGGCTGGGGAAAGCAGACATCCATTGTCGGCACTGCTGTGTGGAGTGTATGATAAGTTCCACAGGAAACCAGCCTGCGTTTGGTTAGGACTAGACTGCCTTCATTCATTTGTTCACCCATCTATTTATTTAAAAGCTCTTACTGAGTACCTACAACGTGTCAGGTACTCTTTTGTGTTGGAAGTGGCAGTAAATAAACAAAACCAGGTCCCTGCCTTTGTGAAGGCGAACAGCAGCACACAAGTAAACAAGTACACCAGCAGTGGAACGGTGGGTATGGTAAGTGTTACGAAGGAAAATAAACCAGTAAATAAACAGGATGATGGGGGACAGGTATCTGAGGTCACCTATCTGAAGAGGGACCAGAGAAGGTCACCTGAAGAGGTGACATCTAGGAAGAGACTTGAAAGAACTCAGCTTGAACCAGGTAATTCAAGGTGGTGAGAGGATTCCAGGCAGAGGGACCAGCAGGAGCCGAGTCCTTTAGTGAAAGGAGACTGGTGGAGGGACAGTGCTGGCACTGAGGCACTGAGGCAGGCAGGGGCCAGGCGGCGAGGACAGGACGCCACGGGCAGCTCTGAGCAGAGGAGAGATGGGCTTCGTTGACTTTTATGTGGAAAACAAACTACAGAAGGACAAGAGGAGAAAGGCCAGGGACGAGGCTGCTGCAGTCTTTTAGTCAAGAGATGGTGATGACTTATTACAAACGAATTGATGAACGAAACCCTTAATATTAAAATTAGTTCTCTACGTGGCTGGTGCTATCAGTAGCCTATCTCAGATATATCATGGGTAGACCATGCATCAAGTTGAAGCTTCTTCTGTGGAGAAATGTATTCTGGGTTGCAATGATCATGCTGAGTTTTAAGCCGGGGACAGTGAGATCTGGGAGAAGACAGAGGGTAAGGAAGGTGGAGCCAATCGTCCCCCTTTCTCCAAAGTCACCAGAGGAGAGGTGTCTGAGGGGCCTCCCCATCCTACTTCTCACCCGGGCAGTGGCTGGTGAGGCCCAGCTCTCCCGTTGCAGGCAGAGCAGAAAGGAAAGAACAGGTTCTCTTAGACAGCAGCTATCAGTGGAGAAAGGAGTGGAGTCTTTTCCAAAAGCAAGAATGATTCTACTTCTGTGGTCGCTGAGGTTTCAGGGCAACAGAGCCACATCGGGGAAACGGCCACAGAGTCGGCAGATTCAGGGCACAGTGAACTAGCTGTGCCTCCTCCCAACCGCACAGCACTGCACACACCATCGATCTCCCTGATGCTTGGAAACAGGCCGAGTCTCCCAGGGTGCTTGTGAGGTCTGATCAGACAGTGTCTGTGCTGGCAAGTATGACACTTCCGGTCCAGGTGCGAAGCTGGGCACCCACATCTCCTACAGCGGGTGCAGGGTGCACCTCATCACAGGCACATGGTCTTTGCTGTCCTCCTGCCAGGCAGCCCAGCTGACCCCTCACTAATTCATCCATTCAACACTCATTTACCGAGATTAGTGCCAGCCCTGGTGCTTAGAAGAAGCAGAGAGGAAGAGTCAGCCCCCACTCCTACCAGCAGCCTGTGGCCTCCACCCTGGGGACGGGGACTTCTGCTCCTCTCCAGGCTGGCAAGCAGACCTGGTCCTTTCTGCTGGAGGGGCAAAGGATGGTGAGAAAAGGCAGGGTTGGCCGGGCAGAGGGAATCTGGAGAAGCTTTTGCCTTCAGCAAGGCCTCCTTCTAGCCCCCAATTCCTCCCTCCAGGGGACATGGTCGAAGAGAAAGAGAAGCCTGGATGGGTCAGGGGCCGGGGCTGCCGCTCCTGACCCCCAGCTCCTAGGGCACAGCATCTCTCCAGAGTTTCCCAAGGATCATCCGGAGAAGGCTCCAGCTCTGAGTCATCTGGAGCAGAGAGGAGACCTTGTAAAAATAACTCCAAGTGTGAGGCTCCTGTGCTCATATTATTCAAGATACAAAGAACTGAAAAGCAGGGCAGGAAGCAGAGGAGGAAAGTGTCGTTCCCATCAGTTTCTTCACATGACAGGCTGCCAGAAACACACTGGCTGACTCTCTCCCTCCCTCCCGCTCCCTCACTCCTCGGAGTGATTGCATAAGCTGGAGAGAGGGTCTTCTGTGCGACCTCCTGACTCTCCCAATCCTCTTCATCTGTCACCTCCCAATCTGAGCCTACGGATAGCCCCTGCCAGAGGGCTCGCTTGTGCCTTCTCTGATGTCTTCCAAGAAATAAGGGTTCATTTGAAGCCCCAAGAGCCTCTACCAAGCCCCAGGGGCGGGATTTCTGGGACCATGACCGTGCGAGGGAGAATCTCTGGGGGATGCCAGCAGGATTGGCCAGACCCCTGATGGCACAGGTGGGGGGCTTCCTTGGAAGACCATGGATGTAAAAATGTTCGGGTAGGCAGTAGGTGTGGCCTTGGGAGCTCACTGGTCATCTTCAGGGCTCCCTGGGCTCCGAGGGGATGGGGGTGCTGTGGCTCACTTCCTCTCAGCCTTCTGGAAGGTGTATCTTTAGGGGTCACGGAGATGAGGATGGGGATTTTTGAGACAAGCAAAGGAACAAGATGGGAGCAGGGAGAGGGGAGAAATAAAAAGACACTGGGTCTCGGGGTCCCAGGGGACAGGCAAAGGCATGGCCATCATGCTTTTATTTAGCTCCTACTCAACAGCCCTTCATAGGAAGCCAGGACAGTGGTGGTCCCGACCTCTTGTGGCTTACAACTAAGAACTAACAACTATTTTTAGACAGGCACACGCACACATTAGGAAGTAAAACCCTCAACCAAGGCGTGGTAAATGTAAGGCACAGCTAGTCAGAGCTCTGCCTTATGCTAGTGAAGGAACTATTAGCAAATTCATCACTTTGTGCTTTGTAAACATCCCTATTCTCAAGAACATGAAGTGTCTGGCTTCACAATAAGAAGCCAACCTCACCCTGGTTTTCTTTTTTTCTTTTTTTTTAATTAAAAATTTTTAATGAGTTTATTGATTTTAGAGAAAGGAAGAGAGAGGGAAAGATAGAAACATCAATGATGAGAGAAAATCATCAATGGGCTGCCTCCTGCTCACGCACTACTGGGGATCGAGCCCGCAACCCAGGCACGTGTCCTGACTAGGAATCGAACTGTGACATCCTGGTTCATAGGTCAACACCCACCCCTGAGCCACACTGGCTGGGCTCACCCTGCTTTTTAAATGTCCACAGTTATGTTAGGGCACAGACACTAATAAGCCTTGCAAAATCAAGCTCACACATCCAAAAAGTATCTGTTAGGTGCTAGGCATTGTTCTATGTGATGGGCACACTATGGTCAACAAGGAAGACAAAACTTCCTGCCCTTGGGAGCTTTCCATTTTAATACGGGGAAACAGAAATAAAGGAAATAACTAAAATTCATAGTCTGTAAGGTACCATGGACAGAAATAAAGAATGAAACAGGTAGTAGTCCAAGAAGGCCTCTCTGAGAAGGTGACATCTGAAAAACGACCTGAAGGGGAGGGAACCATGGGTAGATGTGTAGGAAAAGCATCCCAGGCAGAGGGAACAGCAAGGCATGGGCCCCGAGGTGAGCACATGCCTGATGTGATGGAGGAATTAGGAGAAGGTTCCAATGGCTGAACAGGGAGAAGGAGGAGGAAGTAGTAGGAAATGAGGCCACAGAGAGTCAACAGATGATTTTAAAGTGAATAAAACGGAGAAAATACAAACACGATGGCGCAAACAGGTTGTTCGCAGGGGGTTCTTGGGAAAGGCTTGGCAAGGAGGTGTGGGTTAAGCTGAGACCTGAGAAGAGAACATTCAAAGCAACAGGGGCAGCAGGAGATCAGCCCTGAGCAGGGATGAGCATGCATGTGGCAGGTGCATGGGGGTGGGGGGAAGGTGAGGGGTGGGGGCTGGGACAGAGGCAGGGGGTGATGGGCAGGGGCGTTTCCCATTGAGGGCAGTGGTTCTCACGTGCAGGGGGTTTTGCCTGGAGGCGTATGTGGTCGTCACAACTGGGGAAGTGCTTTGACATGTGGTGTGTGGAGGACAGAGATGTTGCTAATCCTGTCAGAATGCACAGGACACAGGATTATCTGCCTGGAAATGTCAATGGTGCCAAGGATGAGAAGCCCTGAGGTAGGGCCTTACAAGTCACAGGAAGCCTGTGTGCACAGAGAAGCACAAACTGAGGACTAACGAATGCTTGTGCCTCACCTCCTCACACCCATCCCCTCCGGTCCCGGGTGCGTGTGTGGAGAGGAAGGAGAAGGATGCGAGGATCAGCTCTGAGGACACAGGAGTCAGGGTGGGGATGCAGACACTCACTCCAGCCTAAGCTGGAGCTAAGAGGGGGCTTCTGGAGCAGAGAGAAAGGAAGCTGAATGTAGGGAGGCCATGCACAAGCCCACCGATGGCACTGGGGCTTGAGGCCGTCGATGTAGCTGAAGAGTTGAGGCAGGGCCCTGGGTGATGGGGGGAGGAGCCACGCTGTTGCAGTGAAAGGGCAAAGGGCTGGAGAATGCTCCAGACGCTGACAGTACAGTTCGAGGCCAGCGTGTAGACACCCAAGACTCAAGGATGAAATTACCAAGCAAAACAGCCATGGGTTGAAGAAAAGGGACTGGGGAGGCTGCGACATGTGGGGAGGACCCCCAAACCCAGCAGCACAATACCTGGAGAGGCAACTAAGAGGGACCAGGAAATATGGGGCATTTAGTAGATCTCAAATTTAGTTAAAAACTACAGAATGGGTTGTTCTCTGCTCCACTGGAGTGAAGGCACCTGGAAGTCAGGCCTCCTTGGTCAACACAGCCGGCACTGCAGGACACAGCGATTTCATTTCTCCCCAAAGTCAAGTAAGTCCACGGACGGATGGGGAAACGGCCCAGATGACCAAGGACTCTGACATGCAGTTAACCCCACGCACGCCCCTCCTCCTCACCCTGGTGATAACCTTGATGAGTCATTCGGAGAAGCTGGGCCCACCCCAGTGGAAAGAGATTCTAGATGAGGTTTCCATCACTTTAGAAATGAGAAAAATTCCTCGGTGTAGAAGCAGGCCGTGCTCACCACACAGGGAAGCCTTCCTCACTGGGGGAAGGTGAGAGGGAGGGGTGCCTCATAGTGACTTTGTTCCAAGCATTTCTGGTGGCACTGTCAGCCCAGAAATGGCACAAGAAGGGGCCACCCTCACCAGCACTCACTCCGTGCTCGCTCCCTTCCTCTCGTTTTAAAATCACATTCATTCTTCTCCACCGATAAAGCACGCTCACTATAAAAATTTTAGTTAACATTTACAAAATGAGAAGGGAAACCAGTCATAATCCTGTCACTTTGAGAATATTTCCTCCCCCCAAACCCTCGCCTTTTTTGTTGTTAAACGTTTAGGACACTATGGTTGAGATCATGTTGTATACACAATTTTGTGTCTTGTTTCTAACATAAGCATCTTGTCTTGTTATTAAAAGCACTTTGTAAATACCAGCTTTAATCACGGAATAATAACCCACCGAAAATGATGGTGTATTCCCTCATGTCATGAGAAGCATTCCTTCAAGGGTCTATTTCACCTGGCACAGGTCCTGTATATGATCCCGTAGCACTGAAGACAGGGAAGTGTCACCATTTCCTAGTATTTACCACAAAGAGCCAGGTACGCTGCTTCCTGCTGTGTCAGATGTTGGTAGGGCTCGATGTGGGGGCAACCTAGTGTCATACTGTCACAGGCAGAACGTTTTCCCTTTCTCTATACTTCACGTGGCTGAGGGTCATATCCCATCCCAACCTTTTTATAGGCGAGCAGCTCTCATCCTGCCCATGTGGTTGAGAGGAAGCCCCAGGTCCTAGTTAGGCCCAGCGAATGGAGAAAACATGGCTTAGGTCCTGAGAAGCAGAGGAAGTGTGCACAATGGAAATGGCCATCAGATACAAGGATGTGAAAATGTTGGTCAACCCCAGCCTGCAGGCCAATCAGCCACCTGGTTATGTAAACAGAGCTCTAGAGGCACACACCACGCCCCTTCATTTCAATGCTCCTCTCTGTGGATGCTTTCAGCCACAAGGAACAGAGCAGTTGTGATGGAGACCATATGGCACGAAAGCCTAAAATATGTACTACTTGGCTCTGTAAGACAGTTTGCTGACCCTGTATTTGGAGGCCAACCAACCATCCTCCAAATCCGTGCTCCTTACTTAGCTGAGAGTTGTCACTGAGAAGCCGGAACGCCATCTCCCAGCTCCTCCTGCAGCAGGCGGGGCCCGTGACTAGTTTTCACCAACAAAATGTGGGCCACAGGCTGTGTCATTTTGGGGCCAAACTGGTTGGGAAGTGGGCGAACCTCCACTGCCTCCTTTTCCCCCTTCCACTGGAACCGAAGGAACTCCTGGACCCTGCAGTCACGTTTCTCATAGTTTTTTTCAGGATTCCCCTGATGGGAGCATTTTTAGATACTTTTTCCCAGTATCCTTCCTCCATGAGACTATAATGACAGAGATTAACATCTGTCTGTTTAGGTATTGTATGTATTTCATGTAGAATTCCCCCCACCCTGGCGAGAGCGCGTCCTCCAGAGCATGGCAGTCACAGATGGAAGGTGCCAGGTCCCTGAATTACCTTGTGGAGGCATGCTGGGCACATCTGAGTGGCACCTGCATTTGCTATAAGAGCAAGAAATGACTTCTATCATGTTTAATCCCCAAACTAGGCGATGGTCTTGGCAGCTAACACTGCCTTAACAAAGTTAATACAAGATCTAAATTTGATCCTTTTTTCAAAAAGTACAAATTGGATCGGAGTGGGTAGGCATGTAATATTATAAACAATACGGAACCTCGCCTGAATCCTAAAGAAGGTACATCTAGGATGAAAGTCCCTACTTTAGATGGGCGAGAGGTTAGCCTGTCAGCTCTTGCAGTGATGCAGGCAGAAATTTAAAACAGGTTCAAGATGAATTCATGAGAGCAGCCTATGAAAGACAGACAGCAAATCCACTGCATTCATGTACATCCTCTCCATCTGGACACATCATCACCAAGACGAGAGTAGAGGAATTTTTTAAAGACATGATTTCAAACAGCAAAGGAAACAGGTGAGGGCCACCCAGGAAGAGTCTGAAACAACTTTATGGGGAAGAGGCAGCCTGTGGAAGACTAGGATTGATGCTGCTCACAGGAAGCTTGAGCCTGGAAGGGTCTCAGACATCCTGGGAGTCCGTCCGCTAGCAGAATGGCCGAGAGGCCTGTGGCTGAGAGATGCCAGGAATCAGAAGTGAGGCTGGGCAGGGGGAGTCTATCGAATCTGAAGTCACGCAGTTGAGTCCTCCACAGGAGACTCATGGGGCAGCCAGGTATGCACTCTCCCAAGCAAAAGAAAGGATTGTCCTCCTCTGAAGAAACCGAATGGACCCACAGAAAAGGCATGAGACCCAGGAAGCAGTGGAACTAACCTAGTGAAATACTATAGGAAAACCCCAGATGACAGTTGGGTATTAGGCTTAGAGTAACCAGGTCAAACTTGAGGAAAGGGAGAATGCATAAAAGGCCCAACTGGCTAGAGAGTTTAAGGAGGAAATGAGAAAGAAGAAGGGCAATGAGATACTCTTGGAAAAATAAAAAGCTGTTAACAAGGAGAAAAAAAAAAAGGATTCATAATATACTCCTTGGCTCCAAAGAGGATAAGAGGTCAGTCATCAACCTCATACCCTTAAAAGTCATTGGGGCAGGCCAGTAAGTAAATGAGCCATGCAGGCGAGGTGTGTGGGCACACTCACTGTGTGATGGCAGGGACTGTGCACACTGGAGTGGCCCGCCCGTGGGAAAGCTGGCAGCCTCCAGCAGTGTCACCATATGTGCCAGATCTCCCAACTTTCAGAACAATATCTCAAACTCTCAATCTTTTGTGAAAACTCTCCCTTTTTTTTTTTTAAGAATGTTGGCTGAAAAAATTTTTTTAAATCACTAGGCAAACCAAACAAGTATGTTGGAGAGTTAACAATAGATGCACAACTTGTTTATACATTCACAGTAACAGAAACTCCATCTGCTGGTTTTCCAGTCTTTAGGATCAACCTACAGATTTAATGGCAGTTACAAAATAAAGATGTTATCACCCTTACCAATGCACAAGTAAAGCCCTAGCAGGTTTGGCTCAGTGGATAGAACATCAGCCTGTGGACTGAAGGGATCTGGGTTCAATTTGGTCAAGGGCACATGCCCAGGTTTTGGGCTCGGTTCCCAGTAGGGGGCGTGCATCATTGATGTTTCTCTCCCTCCTCTCTCTTTCCTTCCTTTCCTCTCCCTCTCTCCCTCTCTCTCCTTCTCTGAAATCAATAAAAATATTAAAAACCAAAACAATGTACAAGATAGAGAGGACAAAACTGGAAAGTGGAAGGCAGCTGGGGTAAGGACACTAACATCTTCATCGTCCAGAACAGGGAATCAAAAGATGCAGTTGTTAATGAACAAGAAATATGACAGGAAGAATCTCACTTCTCAAGCTAACCACGCTGAGAAAATATAAATAACAATACCACTATTTTGTGAGGATGTAGGGAGGGGTAGAGGGTGGTATAAGGGAGCTAAATCATCATCTATCACAACAGGAAGCAGGCTGATAACTTCTAAAACAGGAGTAAGATAAAAGCACATTATTTAAAAATATAGAGCCAGAAAACTAACTGGAAGGATTTTAAAAGTGGCTGGCCCAAGGGAGTGGGTCTCAGGCAAAGAAGGAGCCAGGAGATTGTTGTTTTTATTATAAACTAGAGGCCTGGTGCACGAAATTCAACCCTCTCCAATCTGGGACCCCAGCCTCCATCCTCTCCAATCTGGGACATTCCTCTCACAATCTGGGACTGCTGGCTCCCAACTTCTCACCTGCCTGCCAGCCTGGTCACCCCCTGACCACTCTCCTGCCAGCCTGATGGATGTCTAACTACGCCCCTGCTAGCCCAATTGCCCCCAACTGCCCTCTACTGCAGGCTTAGTCCCCCCCCCACACAACTGCCCTCCCCTGCTGGCCTGGTTGCCTCCAACTGCCCTCCCCTGCTGGCCTGATCACCTCCAACTGCCCTCCTCTGCTGGCCTGATGGCCCACAACTATCCTCTCCTGAAGGCCCTCTTTGACCACATGGGGGTGGCCATTTTGTGCCAGGGCATGAGGGTCAATTTGCACATTACCTTTTTATTATATAGGATTCTTCTGAATGTGTTTCCTCACCTCACTCCAGAAAAAAAACACATACACCAAAACATGTTTTGCAAGAATATGAAGCATGGGGTTGGTTATTGGGCCATATAACTAAGGCTGCAAGGTGACTCTCAGTAGGTTACTTTAGATGCCACTCCATAAAAGTTTAAATGAAAATAATTTGACAAATGGACAGTTACAGAGGTGTGGAGTGCCATCGATGGTGCAGCACCCAGACACCAACACCAAGAAACATTTGCGGTTTCCAAGTGTGAAGGGCAAGCCCTAGCTATTCCCAAGTTTCTGGAGCCCCGTGGAGCAGGAGGTATTTATACTCTACTCTCTCTTTCCTCCTGTTCTTGGACTTCCTGCTGGTGTTTCCTACTGGCCAACCCCCAAACTCAACAGGTCAAATAAATGAGCCAGCCAATGAAAGCCACGGGCCAGGCTCCCAGCATACGAGAGAACAGAGAATGAGACTGGGAGGAGGGGACAGGAGGAGAATAACGGGCCCATATTCTTGTATTATCTTCTATCGAATCATGAAAAAGTGGATTAGATAAAGCACACATTTGCCCAGAGCAATAATTTTGATCTTCTCTAGTTCAGCAGCAGAACAAAAGGATTGCCTAAAAGACGTGTAATTTCCCCCAATTTTTATTAGTGAATATAGATGAATGACCTTCATATGTAGGCCCTACATTTAGTCACAGGAGAAATAAGATATATGAAGCAAGAACCCCATCAACTAAAAAAAGGGAGACAGACCCGCACAGAAAGAGGATAACACACACGGTGTGATGAGCATCCAGAGAAAAGTACCACCGCACACGGCTCCAAGCAACAGACCAGGAGGCAACACGTCTTCCCAGGCTTTTCTGAACAGGGGAGCCTTGTGGGCAACAGTGCAAATGAATGAAATGGCAAAATCAACAGGATCTGACCCTGGATGCTTCCCAGAGTGGGCAGGCCTGATGCCTGTCTCTTGGCAAGTGGGAGATTATAACATAAGTGCTTTATCACTCAACAAATAGCCACAATTGCTTTATCACTCAACAAACATGCCCAGCTTGTGAGAACATGTTTGGTTATTAACAGATTGTACAACACATTAAGACACGAAACAGACTGTGAATGAGAGAAAGGCAGGTGGGACCAGGGCAAGAACCAGAGACCAAAGCGCGCTCACATATGATTTAAGGGGATGGAGTCAGGCGTGTTGGCTTTCTTTCTTTAAAGGTTTGATCATTCACTCTTTCTAGTCCATTTCAAGAGGATGACAAGGAGCAAGAATCCCTTTCCACAGAGCCATTTTCCCACCACACCAACATCTCATCTATTATCACGGGCCTGTTTTCAACTAACGGTCTTGGCAAAAATCACAGAAAGCAAAACAGTGCTCCCACATGAGGGTTCCAGAATAACAGCAGCTGTTGGAATTAAATGGCCAGGCTGGCAGCCCAAAGACGAGACGAATAAGAACAACTTCCTTCAAAAAGTGCCATTAGTGGGCAAGGAGGGACTTTGGTTCCTGGACAATAAACCCACCACTTCCAAATCAGATGGATGCTGCCCAAAATATTATAATCCTATAGACCAGTTGTTATGTAAGTATAGTGCCATTTATATCAGTGGACCCAAAAAGGATTCTGAGGTCCTCACTAAAGTCTTTGAGGCATTTAAGAATCCCACCCTCCATCCCCCACCCCCAGGCCCTGGCCGGTGTGGCTCAATTGGTTGAGTGTCGTCAGGAGCACCGACTGGTTTGGTTCCCTATCAGGGCATTGCCAGGTTGTGGCTTGCTTCCCGGTAAGGAGCGTGCAGGAGGCAGTCAATAGAGGTTACACTCTCACATGAATGTTTTCTCTGTTTGCCCTTCCTCTTGCTCTAAAAATCAACAAACTATTCTTAAAAACAAGAATTCCCTGACACTATAAAGTAACTACAAATAAGGGGGTGGAATCTGATAAGAACTTAGTGCCACCAAGACACAGATGAGTAGTGGCTAATTTGTGACATTTCCTTCCTCCAGGGAATGTGTCTGTCGTCTCCTAGCCTCGGAGTGTGGGTGCCCAGCGACTCCTGGCTTCTGTACCATCGTATGCATACCCAAAGTGAGTTTACCAAAGAGCTCCCAAGAACCCCAAGGAGTCTCTGGGGCAGGTGCCTTTAGCCCCACTTCACAGATGGGAAAATTAAAGCACATATACCTGTGCTAGCCACTTGCCCCTGGGTCTCAGAGAGGAGCAACTCACCCAGCATGGTTTAGAACACTTGTCTCCTGGTGACCTGAATGCAGACTTAGTCATCTCGGTATCCCCAGATGCCAGCAGAGATCCTGGCCCTGGGCCATAGGAAGTGCTCAATAAATGTTGACGGAATAGAGGCCTCCCAGTGCCAAACAGCTACATTAACCTCTCTCGGGACTGGATTTCTTTATCCCCAAAAGGATAAAGAGTCTTCTTCTCATAGGGTTACTGTGAGGCTCACACACATTCAAAAGCTTTTACCACTCTGCCAGGCACGTGGCTGGTCCTCCCGTATTAGCTCCACCATTGTTGGTGTCAGGATCGCTCCCAAGAGAAGAGAGTAAGGCTGTGTGAGGACAAATGGCAGGAATGTGGGCGGCCCGACCTGAGCTGGGGTTGCAGGAAGGCCTTCCCTGAGGATGCGGCATGGGAGCAAGACCCATGTGAACGAAAGGGTCAGCGCTGCGGGAGCTGGGGAAGGGCAGCACGGGGAGGGCCAGGCCAGGGCGAAGGCTTGGAGATGGGAAGGCACTCCGAGTGTCTGAGGAGCAGAAGGCAGAGGCAGTTTTGTTTATCACAATCCACCTTGTTGTGGTTTTATGTCCCAATTCCTAGTTTCAATTTTTAGGAGGAAATGTGGAGTCACCCACCGGAACTATCCACTAGGTAGTCTTAAAGGCCACGCTGAAGGTTTGGTCAAAGGACCTCAAACAGGTCTGAAGGACCCGCTTTGCTGAAAGTTTTAAAAAACTCGCTTAGCACTGCTCACACATTTCTAAAACCGATCTTACTGTCTAGCGGCTAGACTCTAGCCATGGACGACACAAGCTGGGGAGAACGAGGTTCCAGGTCGCTCCCATCCGGGAAGTTCCCGCTTCCACTCAGCAGCCGCGGCTGAGAGCGACTTCCCAGCAGCCACCCCAATTGCCTCTGGTAAATGCGGAGGAAGGAGGCGCCAGTTCAGTGCCACGGGGAGAGACATGCTGGAGGAGAAGCCTGTACTGAACACACTGGCCTGTGTCATCCCAGGCTGTTCTCCCCATCGTCACAGGAAACCTGACCTGAATCAAGTCATGGGCCCTTTAAGGGCTGGTCCCACTTGTCTTGTCCTAACTTGCTTTCAGGCTCAATCAGTGACAATGGGTTTGGTCAGTAACAGCCCTTCCTTGGACCACCGCCCTAGTAGTCAACACTGCACCCTGAGGCCAGCTGCCAGTGGCCCGAGGGGCGTACAGCATGTGCCTAGTCAATGACACTTACCCTCGCCTCTGGTTCACCCCAATGGGAGGTGGATGCTGGAACACTCCGGCCAGCGGCAGGCAAGGATGTGGGGTCCCAGGCTGGGCTGCCTCTTCTCCAGGACCAATCTCCGGCCCTCCCCACCCCACCCCTAACTCGAGTCAGCAGCCCTCCAAGGAAGATCTGTAAATGGTGAGCTTGCCCTTCTTCCGAGGACCTGAGGATCAGGCCTGCACCAGCCACCACTCAGGCCCCAGTGAGAGAAGAAAAGGAAACCCCGGAAGCCCTGGGCTCAGGTCATTCTGGAAGCACACCATAAAGGCAGAGGCTGGTAAAGCTTACTGTCGGAAATGTATCCGTAGTAGGTGGACACAAACAAAAAAGAGTAAACAAAATTAAATGTCACAGGAAAAAGTTATTTGCAAATATGCATTATTAATACCCTTAATAGATAAAGAAAGCTTAAAAATCAATAAGAACATCATAAACACACAAAGGAAAAAAATGAGTTACAGACACCCCATAAAAGGAGAAAATAGAAATGGCACAAATACATGAGAAGTTGTCTGCCTCAGGAGAAATCAATAAAATGTAGATGAAAATAACCTATCAAACTGGAAAAGGTTTTCATATCACACTGCAGCATTGGCAAGAATGTGGAGGCAACGAGCATGCTCACACCTTGATGGCAAGTTCATCAGAGTCTATCAGAACCTACATGTGCATGCCCTCTGACCCATGAATCTGGCCTGCAGAATGTGCCCATTATATACACATACATATATGTTCAAAGAGACCAAGCACAGACAAGAGTGTGGAGAACCAGGCACATTCATGGTGGGATGCAAACAAGTATCACATTTAGGAAGATAAATTTAGCACTATGCACGAGAAACATCTTAAAGATTTACACATCCTTTGATCCAGAAATTCTACTTAGGGAAACTCACCCTTAGGTAATCATCATGAATATGCCTAAAGAGTTAGCTACAAATGATGCTCATGCACTGTTTTATTTCTTTTATTCATATTTTAAAGCATAGAGACAGGAGTTGCATGTTATAAAAAGATGTTTTTATTGCTTTTAGAGAGAAAGGAAGGAAAATGGAGAGAGAGAGAAACACCGATCAGTTGCCTCCCACATGCACCCAGACTAGGAATCGAACCTGCAACCTGGGCCTGTGCCTGACCAGGAATTGAGCCAATGACCTTTCAGTTCCTGGGATGACACTCAACTAACTGAGCTACACCGGCCAGGGTTCAGGCACTGTTTTAATGGAAGATGGAGGGGGCAATACAAATGTGTAAAATGAGAGACTGGGTAAGTCGAGATACAGACAGAGGATGGAAAACTACAAAACTATTTATTCCAAGTCATGCTGTGGGCTTTCTGGTTAAAAATCAGTAGATGGCAAACATGTGTTTTATCTCCTTTGCCTTCTAAGACTCTACAAAAGTGATAGCAAGGGAATTTTTTAATTGTATAAATGTAAAACATTGAAAAGAACAGAGAAGAGGCAATCAGCAACACATTGTAAGGAGACAGCCAATGGATAGGCGGCGAAACCGAGGCAGCAGGATGCTCCGAGAACGGTGTGGACGAGCAGGGTGGGCTCTGCCGGGGAAGATCCAGAGAGTGAGAGAGGCAACGGTGCCAGGGGTGGTGAAGGGTGGAGAGTGAAACAAGACCGAAAATGGGGACCCCCCCCGTATATCAGAATCAGACATACACATGCTCCCATCCGCCCCCCTCCGCCCCATCCACATGCCCCGTGCCCGTAGGAGACAGGAGGCTCCTTTTCCAGATGAATGACAAACAGGCCATCCCGAGTAGTGACCAGCTGCCTGTGGGTCACCAAAGAAGTTCCCCAGCTGCAGACCACCAAGTCAGAGGGGCAAAGGCAGAGACATGGAGAGTGCAGGGCCACTGGGTGCTGTGATCCTGAGCAGGGAAGGGTGGGATTCGGAATCCAGGGTGGGGTGGGATCTGCAGGGGGAGGAGGGTACCTCTGAGGGGCCCTGGGCTAGTGCATCCCTCCCAGCTTTGACATTCGGGGCCTCTCTGAATGCTGAGTAATGCTGGACTAACAATGCTGCCAGGGGCATGTGCACCCCAGGCCACCACCCACATGGACAGTCCCTTCTGTCCTCAGACTCTCTCCTTCCCATGAGCACTGCAAGAGTTGGACATGGGGGACTTCCCAGGTGAGTAAAATATTTTCCTGAAGAGTCAGGAAATGTCGTAAACCAGATGTGATCTCCTTGCAAAGAAGAGTCCCAATGTATGTGTGAATGTGTGTATGTGTGTGTGTGGCAGGGGTGAGGGGGATGCGGGGGGACAGGGGAGTGTGGGGTGTGTTGGTGTGGTGCTGGGGGCTGAGCCCAAGGAAGCTTTGCCCACTCTGGCTTTTTTTCACATCTATACAGAGGGTGAACAAGGGCTCCAAAAACACATCATTACAGGATTTCCCTTGGATGTCGAGGTTCTCCCAGGGGTGAAGGTCATAGCAAAGCCACCTTCCCTTCTGGGGCTGCAAGCAAAACGGAAAGGGACAGAGACCTCAGGCGGGTTGGGCTGAGGGCTGGTGCACTTCTCCCCAGCCACTTAGGCAGGCTCAGCTGCCCAGGCGCAGCTCCCGGATGGATGGGGCAGTCCCTCTCAGGCAAGGCGACAAGTCTTGTTCTCTTTCTAGGCTCCCTCCCCATCACCACGAACCCGACTGTAAATGTGCTCAGGGGCTGTCGCAACTGCACGGGGCCTGTGTGAGGAGGCCTGCTTCCCCCGCTTCTAAGAGACGGGCAGTATTGTGGGGTTGTTTTTTGTTTTGTTTTGTTTTGTCACAGGAATCACTCTTTCTGAGAATTCCAGAGGGCTGTGCTCTGACCATGAAGTTCTAGGTCAAGATGGGACATGTTTCCCATTGGGTAAGAGGAGGGTCCTCTAAGGAGCCGAGCAGAGCAAAGGGCGGAAAACTGGCCTGCTGTCATGTTTCCAACACACCCGTACAGAGAGAGCATCCATGGTGGCCCAGGGACTGCTGGACGGCAAAGGGCCAGTGATGCCTTCGAGGAGGTCCCCTTGGGTGGGGGGAGAGGGTATGTGTGTGGCGGGGGGTGGGGAGGGGGACCTGGAGGTCAGTACAAGAGCCAGTGAGTGAGAGAAGAGAAAGAACCCAACACTCGGCTAAGGGCTTCTTTAAGCGGCCAATCCGGGTTGGCGGGGGTTAACTCAGAGGGCTTCCCATCAAAGTCATCAGTAAATGAAAATGTGCCTTCACTTTCCGAAGCTTATTTCACGTCTTGCTTGTATCTTTCTCGGGTTCCACATAAACTGGGGAGCTGGGTTCATGCAGCGTTTTGGGGAGCTCACCACTGCAGTCAACGTTTATGGCCTGACATGCGTAAGTCGCCATCGCCTGGTGAGCCGTGGGCAGGCACCCCAGGGGACAAGGTCCTACAATGGGTGTCTCTCAGGTACCCCGCTCGTGGGTCACTTAAGCTTCTTCCCAACTGGTGCGGACCTTGGTCCCTGAATAAGGATGTGGAGTTCCCGCCACCATTGGGTAAAGCCCGCCCCCCGCCCCCATTCCGACTGGCACAAGAGGTGGAAAATGACCACAAGATCCCAGCCCCATTACAGACGTTAGCCTCCACGGGAGGAAAACAGTGGCGCCTCCTGGGACACATAGGCCCCTCCAGTGCTTACTTAACGTGAAGAGGAAATTGCCCCACAGACACTCACCAACGGATGCAATCGCTGAGGCCAAGGGCAGTGACGAATCCCAACGGCCACATGTAACTCCCTCTCTCCATAAAGATGGGAAATTTCAAGGATGCAGCGAAGGTATTTTGTCTTTTAGGCTGGAGCTACTAAAACAAACGTATATGCAGGGTATATTTATAAAAAAAGGATCATACTTAACAGTTGATCCTATTACATTTTGAAAGTGAAATGTATTTTGATAACACTGCCTTTAAAATTATTCAAAGTGTGCATACATTTTGGCGGACACCCTGTATATGGAGGTTAATACACTGTATATAGCATTATATATAATACAAACTATATGTACAAACACACGTGTAGAGGTTAATACAAAATATACACACACACTCAAAAGGACACACACACACACACACACACACACACACACACACACACACACACACGTATGCATGTGTGCACGCGTTTTATAGACAAGCCAAGAGGGAAAGATGTGGAAATCTAAAAATCAAATGAAAGGAACGCCGAAAGGCAAGTGAACCACTGATCTGAAGGCAGCCGAGTGGCAGGGTTACGGCACGCTCCAGGCAGAACCTGAGACCCACCAGCGCCACTGCCACACTCACTCCTGCCAGAGCGACTTCCGCATCATGACCCTCTTTCAAATGTGAAAGCAACTCAGTCCCAGCTCTAATATTCTCAACCATTATGCTTCCTAGAAGTATTATTCAGGTCACTCTCAAGTAGCAAGACTCACTATAGGAAAGGACAGCTTGGGTGGGCCAAGTCATGGTGATGTTTCGAGCTGGTTAGAAAAAGCCCCCTGGGAACAAATCCTATGCAGCAGGTCCTCTTTCCAGGCCTGACCACTTACAGCTCCATGCTGCACAGAGCTGGTTCTGAGCTGGCAGGAGGCCAGGCCTGAGGTGGGACCAGGGGAATGGCATGGACTCCCCAGTGGGAAAAGGGGTTGAATTCTGAGATCCCAGCCAGGCAGGGCCCCACACCACAGGCCCAGAGACAAGGTGAAAGGGGGAGGCACGCGGGATGCTCTCTCTTTTCAGAGCTGCAAGTGAGCGACCTGGTCGTGGTAGTAGCAGACATAAAGACGCCGCCCCACATGCACCTGAGTGACGCACTGTGGGAGACAGGAATGGATGGGGGTTCCCTCTGAGAGACAATCCTCACTTGGCTTCCTCATCGTGAGAACTTCCATCTCCAGAGCCCTTACATTCACAGTGACGTGAATCTGACACATTGGGGTCAGCACTGACCGTGCTGGATGGTTAGCAGGCTGTGTGTTTCAAGGGGCCGCAGAAATGACGACAACTGCCGTGATTTATGGGGTCAGCGATGAAGATTAGAGCAGAGAGCAGGGAATTGGGCAGGGGAGGGGGCAGCAGGGAGCCAGAACTCTTAGCTCACCTGGCAGTGGGAGCCAAGAGCCAGGAAACCCTGCCTCCAGGTGCTGAGGGCTAGCTCCAGGCACTCCTCCATTCTACAAGCAGCTGGAGGTCCCTCCACTGACAAGTCAGGGCTACTGAGAACAACAACGGTAATAATCACAACCGCCAACACCCGCAGTGCTCACAGGTGCTCTCCCTGTTTTACAGGCATTCACTCATTTTATCTTCAAAACTCTATCGTGTACATATGATTTTGCCCATTTGATAGTGGAGGCAATGGAGGCACTAAAAGCTGACGTGAACAGATTTGAAGCCAGGCACTGGGGACCCGGGGAGGGCCAGGGCCTGTGATTTCACACAACTCAGGACCAACTGTCAACAAGAGCGTGCAGAGGGCCTGCCATTCATCGCAGGCGGCAGGGTGCCATGTCTGGCACTTCCTCTGGTTCTCTCTCCCTCTGCTCTCCTCCCCAACTTCCCTGCTGACCTGGTCACAACCTGGGCCACCTTCAGCTCAACCATCTCTTCCTGTGGAAACTGGCTCCTCCCAAGGGGTTTGACCCCCGTTATTGGCTGACACGGCCCTCTCTATTTAACCTTCCTATCACCTCCCATGGCTCCACATTATTTGCGTGTCTATAAATGCTTCTCTCCAATGGAACTGTCCAATGGAACTTTCTGCAGTAGTGGAAATACCTTACATTGACACAGTCCACATGTCTGCTGAGCATTTGAAATCTGGCTAATGTGACTAATTTGGCCCCGGAGGGAGAGAAGAGGGGTAGGGGTTGAATTTTAGATTTCACTAAGTCTTAATTAAGTTTGAATATTCACATGTTACTGGTGGCTACCACATGGGAGGATGCAGGACTAATCCCCTTGAGGGTCTGTTTGCACTGCAATTTCCCCAGAGGATTCAATGAACACTTAAATGGATGAGCGAGGAGAACAAATGAATGAAAGCAAAAACACACAACAGGGCAGCCGGTGAGGAGGAAAGAAGCAGACGAAGGAGGCACCGCCTCCTTTCCCATTCTCTCTGTGCTGCCCTGCTCACCTGCCACGCACCACCAGGCCTGACCTCACACCTATCCCTGGTCTAGAGAGGCTCCCGGGAGCAGCTTCCTGCTCCACCTCCCACTTTCTCCCAATATCCATTGGAGTCAGGAGCCTAAATGCCCATTTCTACCCCTCCTCACTTTTCTCAGAAGTGTGTCTCCGGCAGGCTGCTTCATTCCACCTATTGGAGATGCACTAGAGTGAACTAGCCATCCTCTGCAAGATGGGATCATGAACCCTCTGTCCCCACCCTATGCTCCGCATCTCCAATGCCCTTTAGTAGCTCCCATCACACCTGCACAGAACCGAACGGGACACGTGAGATTGTCGCATCAGACCCTCGCCCCGACCCCTGGCCGAGAAGTGTGACCTGGGGAAAGAGTGGCTTGCGCGGCTCAGGGAACATTCCCAGCACCCCAGACTGAGTGGTGAGCAGTTGGGGTAAAACTCCAGTTCTGCTTCTCACATATCACAGAGTTTGGTGAAGCCCTACAGGCCCTTCCCAGAGCTGGTGCTCACTGTTTGCTCAGCTCATGTTTATTAAGCCCCACTGCATGCAGGCTGAGTGAGGTACTCCGGAGTCGTGGGGGGTAAGGTGGTATGGTTCCTGCCGGTGCTCGCAGGTATGAGAAGAAGAAAAGTACATGCTGGTTTTCTTTGAGGAGGGCAGCTGGGGGCAATGGGGTCCTGGGGGTGTGGGAGAGTGGGTATCTGGAAAGGGGAGAGAAGTAAGGGAGGCAGGCGGATGCCAGAGAAACCCCAGGTTCTGATGCATCCTTTAGGCACCCTGAGCTCTGTGCAAGTGTGAGCATGAGAAGCCTGGGGCAGGCTTTCTGCAAGGTGCTACCGCAGGCCCAGTGGGGAGGCAGCGGGGTGGAGAGGGGCAATGGGCAGGTGGCAGAGACCATCTCAGACTGGACCAGCATGAGCAGCCCAAAGGCAGTGAATTGTACTGTCCTCAACCTCTCCACTTGGACTTTTCCTCTTGGAATAACTGGGTTTCCAGTCTTATTCCCCTGCTCCTCAGAGAGACTTGGGAGAAATGGGCTGTGGAAGGTCTGAGGCCTCTAAGGTTTCTCTAGGCCCAGGAACAATTTGACTCACCCCTGAGTCCCAACATCAGTGCTCATTAAAAGCTCCCCCCGAGCCCTGACTGGTTTGGCTCAGTGGATAGAGCAACAGCCTGCGGACAGAAGGGTCCAAGGTTCGATTGAGGTCAAGGGCATGTACCTTGGTTGAGGCACATCCCCAGTAGGGGGTGTGCAGGAGGCAGCTGATGGATGCTTCTCTCTTATCGATGTTTCTAACTCTCCCTTTCCCTTCCTCTCTGTAAAAAATCAATAAAATATATTTTAAAAAAGCTCCCCCTCCCCCAAAAAAATAAAATAAAAGGAAAACATAAATAAAAACAAAAGCTCCCCAGGGTTGAGATCCTTGCTACCTGGACCAGCAGCATCAGCCTCCCCTGGGAACCTATTAGAAACGCAGAGCCTTGGGCTCCACCCCAGACATCCTGAATCAGAATCTAAATTGTAACAAGTTGTCTGCCTGGGTGAGCAGTGTGCACACTGAAGGCTGAGGAGCCCTTCTCTAGAGTACTAGAGGGAGAGAGGTGTTACATTTCCATCAGCAGCTTACAACTTTTTTTATCAAAGGCATCTGGCTCACTGTTGGGAGGAATAACCAAATGACCAAAGGCAGCAAGACCTACATATCAGAGTTGGCCTCCACTGAGCACAGGGGGAAGGAGGGTCACCATATGGCACAGAGGAAAGAGGAAAGGAAGAGCCTGGGAGGCAGGAATCAAGTGTTCTGACAAGGCTGGGATTCCATGAGGCAATGGGAAGAAAATGGGATCTGGGTCAGAGGGACGTGAATAGATGCGCGCGCGCGCACACACACACACACACACACACACACACACACACGAAATTCAAAATGGCACTAGAGATGTATTGGACTCTGAGCTACTACCAGAAGCCAAGTATCCTAAATTAAATGCACCTGTTTATTAAAATGGAACTTAAGAAGAAATTAACAGGTGTTCTAGTATTAACTTCTGAAAGCCGAAGTCTTGCTTCTGAGAATTAAGGGCTGGATTCTAGAGCCAAGGCAGGTCCACAGTGTGCTACCTTTTACCCACAGAGGCACCGCCTTCTGAGCACCATGCCCACCCAGCAAGATTTGAGATGGCTTTCCCTGAATCTGCATTTCCACACACAGACCTTGGTGGTGATCAGCCACATTGCGGGAGTGAGACCTCAGGAGGCCCTTCTACACCCTAACACTGGGATTACTACCTGGGACTCCATTCACAGTTCACACCTAGGAAACTCCCGGGACCATCGGGTTATTTTGTGGTGATGATTCAGTGAATATTTGTGTTTTGCTTTTTTTTATTTTTATTTCCCTCACAACTAGTCTCTGTGCTCAGACAATAACTGACCAGATAACCCACCACCCATTCCTAACCCACTAACCTCCACTACAGAGGCGGAAAAAAGCTACATAATCCCTTCACCAGCCTCTTTGCAGCTAGGGGCGAACACATCATATTCCTAGAACTGACGAGACAAGAAGCCCGAAGACAAAAAGCTGCAACATTAAGGAGGGCAAAGCAGAAAGATGGGAAAAACTCCTACCCTGGATTCTACCGCCAGAGAGGATCGCTGCTTCCATCCAACTCCTTGTGATAAGAAAATGCCCTCCTCAGGCCACTTTGTTTTCTGTTACTGAAAGCCAGAAGCATGCCTATGGCCTTTACATGCCCTCACTCTGCTCCTTCCACTTGCTTCACCTCCTCGACTAACAGCAGGGCCAGATGCCATGCTTGAAATGTCAGATGTGAATGTCCATTCTCTGGTCCTCGCGCAGAAACCTCTCTCACCCTCTGGAAACATTAGCATGGCTACAAATTTTACCCAAAGCTGTGAGAGCAGCGATTAAATCCATTACATTTCTTTACTTCTTGGATTACCATTATGAGCTAACAAAAGTACTACATCAGGACATTTTTCAAGTTTATATATAACACACCTTGAATTTCATAGCAGGTATCCGGACTCAGCCAACTCATCCAGGCTGGCATGTCAACAGAGACAGAAGGCCGTGAATAAGTAACTATGCCTGAGGACGGATGTGTAAACAGAAACACAATTTGTGAATGAGCTCCATGTTCTTTGTAATCTGGACACTGCCTGGCCGGGCCCTAGAACCTCCCTCCAGCATATAATTGGATATGTGATTGGGAAAATATATTTTTTAAAATCTTTGTTAAGCTTAAGATTTCCATCTTTCAGTCGACAACTTAACATATATTCAGACCAACATATTTTCTGCAACTACTGACACGCCTCGGCCTCCTTCCGCTATGAAGTGTTCACAGCGAGGAGTGTGTCCAAGTGGCACAATGTCCTTCCGATGGCACTCACCCCAGGGCCGAGCCTGATCCTGTCACCAAAACAACAGCAACCAGTCAGTTAGAAATTACACGGCGGTTGCCAGTCACAACCAAACAGCCATTTCTTACCTGTACTGCTACAGAAATTAGTCACATTTTCAGGGCTCCCTCATTTCAAGACTGATTCACAATTTTTTGTGACTCAGACACACCACCCCATTCTCATTCTAGTTCCTAAGGAGTGTGGAGTGGAAGCTTCAAGGGATGGACACGTAGCGGAAGACGGTGGCAGGGCAGGTGGGCCACGCACGCGGGATGGGAGTGCGCCAGGTACGTCACAGTAGGTTGCGTGTTTCTAACTGCCACGCCCAATTTGCCCAAACAGGAATAGTGCTCTGTGTTCAACATCGATTCGTCAGCACATGGACTGGTCTTTTCTTCTTTTACAATTGGTATTCCCCACCCGCCTACCCCTTCCCTTCGTTTCTTCTTCACACAACACACCATGAAAATGAGCAAACAAACAAACAAAAAAAACACACCAAAAAACTCTCTCATCAGAACCCAATGAACATTCTGAAGATTTCCTGAAATGCTCTATTTCTTTCTGGAACTTTCTCTGACCATAACACACCCAGCTAACTGGTTCTTAAGGGCTGTGAACGCTGGGAAATTGCTCAGAACCGGTTACTCCAAGGCCCCCTGACAGTTAAGGTGCTGAGAGCCCATGGGGCGGGGGGCGTGGGTGGGGAACAGGCTCCCAAGCAACCCCCCCCCCCTCCCGGCAGTGGTGAGCCCAGCCTGTTGGCTTCCCCCCACGTCCTTCCCGATTTGGGTGTGGGACTTTCATGACCCCAAATCATTTACCAGCAGAGCAGGGAGTGGAAGGAACACGAGGCTTTACAGACACAAGGTTCTGGGTATGAAGCCAGCTTTGGGTGGCCCCTAGCATATTACTTAACTTCCCGAAGCCCAGGTTTTCTCATCAGTAAATTAATCCTGCCCTGCGGGGTAGTGCCAAGGATTACTAACAGTGGAGATGCTTCTGGCCCAGAGAGGGTGCTCAGCACTGGTCAATTACCAATAATCAACATACTTATCACTGTAGTGAGAACACGCCTGAAACACACGCACTCACCTATGTGCTGCTGAATCACTCAAGTGCAGGTACGGACTGATCTGTGCATCTGCCTTAGAGTCTTAAGGGGTGAGAGCAGGACAAGTTTTAGACAACACAGCAGAGAAAGGAGATGAGACGCCGTTATTTTTCTGGGAAATCGGGTTAGATCGCAATTCACTGGGTAGATAACTGTTTGAATGATGCTGGGGCCCAGATCTGACCCTAATGTGACTCCCTGTCCCGCTCCCCCCACCCGCAAAGCCACGGAGCCCACACCCTTCCATGGCCAGTTGTTACATGCAGAAAATGATCACCAGTCACAAAGAGCGAATCCCCACAAATTTACTGGCATTACCAGAAGAAAATAAAAAACTTATTCCTCAATCCATCTTGGACACAATGGGGATAGGAGTTTCAACAGTATTTGTAGGTTGGCATTTAAATGTTCAATACTAATTCATATGCCCATTGCCCCCCTTCCACCTGCAACCCCAGGCTTCGGTAACTATTAGTGGAGCCATCTGCTCAGCCTAATGAAATGTGCAATCTCCTGTACATATAATTAGTGAAGTCATTTTTAATTAATTAAACAAATTAATTAATTGCAAGGATATTGCAGCCATTTCCCGGAAACTGCATTCATCTCATTTATTCTGCATGTGTCTACCAGGATCCTACTGAGGGCAGAGCCCAACTCTCTGAGAGATGGTCATGAGCCGGTGGGGCTCAGTTGGTTGGAGCATCATCCTGTGCACCAAAAGATTGTGGATTTGAATCCCAGTCAGGGTACATACCTAGGTTGTGGGTTCAATTCCCCATTGAGGCATATATGGAAGGCAACCAATCAATGTTCTCTCTCACATGGATGTTTCTCTCCCTCCCTCTCCCTCTTTCTTTCTCTCTCTCTCTCTCTCTCTCTCTCTGTCTCCCCAACTCCCTCTCTCTAAACAATCAATAAGGATAGCCTCAGGTGAGGATTAAAAAAAGAAACGATGGTCAAGACACACTATGAATAGAAACAGAAGCCCAATACTCAGTTACTGATAACCATCCCATCTGCTTAGGGCGCCCAATTCATCCTGGTTCCCCTGGGCTTATCAGTTTTAAAATTAAAAGACCAAGTCCCTTGACCCAAGCAAACCAGGATGGCTGGTCACCCTACTTCCACTTGACCTGCGTCAAGGTACACCAACAATCACCACTGGAAAGGAGGTGTCTAACACTGGCCATCCTACAACCTGGCCCCATCATGTCAGATATTGCTAATCGATTCAGGAGCTCCCTAGCCCAGACTGAGCCAGCCACAAACCCTTCTCACCTTTGCTCCATGCAGCCACTGTTAATCACCCTGAATAGGAAGCCATAATCTCAATTTTCCCTCTATGCCCTAGAGTCACCAAAGTTCTAGGCTATCAAAGACCTTCGAAGTCTGAGCTTAAATTCATTCAGAGCTTAAATTCCCTCTAGTATTCTCTACAAGTGGCCTGCTAGCCTCTCCTTGCATATTTCTAATAATGGGGACTTCACTGTTTCTTAAAGCAACACCTCCGATCTTTAGTGATTTGGGCTGTTAAACTCTTTTTTGTAATTACTAAAATGTCTCACTCTGTTTTTAAAAATATATATTTTATTGATTATTTTTACAGAGAGAAATGGAGAAGGATAGAGTTAGAAACACCGATGAGAGAGAAACATCAATCAGCAGCCTCTTGCACACCCCCTACTGGAGATGTGCCTGCAACCAAAGTACATGCCCTTGACTAGAATTGAACCTGGGACCTTTCAGTCAGCAGGCTGATGCAATATCTACTGAGCCAACTGGTTAGGGCTCACTCTTTTTTTTTTTTTTTGTTAAGAAAGGCAAACAGCCACATTCAGCGTCTCATTTGGATGTTCGTGGAGACTTGGGAGCTTGACTACCCTACTCTCTCCTGCAGGTGGACCTTGAGAGCTTGTTTGGAGGGTTCAGAAGGGGAACAGAGCTACTCCTATGGCCTTGACTGAAGACTGGTCCCCTCCTCTGGAGGAAAGGTTGTCCTCCCTGACCCAGTGTGTAGCTGGATCGGTGAGGGAGGAAGGGGACACCCGCCTGGCCAGCCAGATCAGCCAAATCAACCCTGGCAATCAATGGGGTGACAGATGTCGCAGCCAGATTGCCCAACATCCAATGTCTCTCTTATCAGTCTCTTTTTGAGGACCACATGATGCTTCAAATAGTGAAACATTGTTATCAAAGTCCTCCCAAATCTTCTATTGTCCAGGCCCACTTTCTTCACCCGTTACTCATGTGGCTTGGTTTAAAGTTAGAGTCCTGTCCCAGTCTTATAACACCCCATCTCAGTCCCCATTGGAGTCTGGTACCTAGGCATGGCCCCCATGCCAGTCATCTTGCTCCTGGTGGATTTTCTGCTGTGCCTCAGCAGCTGGCAGCCCCACCACACACTGACTCATCCCACCACCCGATGCTGTTTCTGAACGTGCTACTGTTGAGCCACAATGCCATCCGTCTGCCACAGGACTTCCCGGGAGCATACACTCCATCTGGAATCCCGGGATATGAGAAACCCAATGAGATGGTTAAGAAAACATACTATAAATTACCGACTGCCAATTTCCCTGTTACAAACAACTTGCCGCAAGTTTGCTTAAAAGCAATTTCTTTAGAATCCTGCCAGCATGCAGCCACAGAAGCCATAGTTAAAATGATGGTTAGACTCCCAGGCCAGCCCACAAAAGCCTTCTGAACTCACACTGTACCTGCAGCATAAAACTAAGAGTGCTATTTGAACTACACGGAGCCATCATTTACATTTCAGTTTCCACGGTAACACACACTCTGCGTTCCATTCCAGAGAACCAGACACAAGGTATATGATAGGCTGTATTACTCCAGGTTGCCAGTGTGCATGATGCAAGGGGGGAGGGGGGCAGGGGAGCAGGATGCTGCCAGTGTGTATGGGTTGTGGGGGCAGGATATGTTGAGCTCAGAGGAGAAATGACCCTGGACATTAGTCCCCCACACTCCCTTCAAACCCATGGACATACAAAGTGCCCTGTCCTACGGGTACAAACTACGCACACGGGAGTGTGTTAGGGCCCGGTGATCTGTGAGACCTGCTGGAAGGAGCCCAGTGGTCATGGTTATGGGGTTTGGTTGTGTCGGTGGCAGTGGTGTTTTTCAACCTTCTATTACAGACATGAGCATAGGAGTATTTCTCAAAACCAGAAACTTACAACTAGAAACCTACAACCTGATTGTCAAGTTCCTCTCTGGATTCTCTAGATGGATCTGTATAAGCTGGTGTCTATGGTGACTGGAGGAGGGGGTGGAGATGCACTGGCACCATAGTGCCAACAGTGGGGATGCCCCATAGGCTGCTGAGCTTCAGCTCTTCCTGTGGAAGCTCCATCTCCTTCCTCCTTCCTTCCAGACCAGCCTGGCCGCCTCCACCCCAGACCTGCATCCCTCCTGAGGAGTCTGCAGAGCAATCAGGAAGGAACTGAATGAGGCCACACATCCCTGGGGCATCACCTGTAGGAGCAGCTGTGCCCACCTGGAGGAGGGCAGGTGCTTGCATGGACCGAGCTGGGTGGAGTCTAAAGCCTGGGGTTGGAGACCCCGCTCCAGCACCCACTAGCGCTTTGAACTTGAAAACTAGTTCTGCTAACCTCTTTAAGCCTCAGCCTCCTCATATCCAAACTGAGCACAGCAGCCTCCCGGCAGGGCTGGCCCAAGTGATTCACAAAAGCTGGTAATGTAATGGATGTACTTGGTACCAGCTCTTACCAGCACTGTTCTGTGCACGTGGATTAACTCATTTAAACTGTACGAGAATCCTAGTATTTCACAAGTGAGGAAACTGAGGCCCAAAAGGGTGGGTTATGCACCGGAAGTTGTGCTGCTAATAACACCAGGCCAAGATAATAGAGAAAAAGCTGCTCTGGAAACGAACACGTGATGTACGTGGTGCTCATCATTACCGTTAAGGACCAGCACAGGACAATGCCGGTATGCTCAGTTCTGCGTTTGCCACCACAGGGATCTGAGTGGTTCCTGCCAGCACTCCTGTCACTTAGCTCAGCAGTCACCTACGCAGTGCGTGCTGTTCGCTAAACACTACAGCCTCAAGGCTTGGCCCACGGCTCCCCATCACCTGGCCACCCTGTTTAAAACTACAAAATGCACTCCTGCCTTCACTCCTACTCACCATCTTTATCTCATTTTCCCCATTACACCTATTACCTTCTAGACACCACATGCTGTATTTATTAGTTATTGCCAGTCACTCTAACTAGACTATAGTTTCCAACAGGGAAAAGAGTTTTATCTTTTTTTTTTTTTAATATTATATCTCAGCACCCAGAACATTGCTGGACATGTGGTAGGCATTTAGTAAGGATCTGATGAATGAACGAGTGATAAATTAATCTTTTTTTATTTTCACAGAGAAAAAGTCCATCATATATTGTGAAGCAAAAGAAAGCAGGCTCCTCAATTGTACAGAAAATTATCCCATGTGTGTAAACGTGCTACTGTGTGTGAGTATATGTGTGTCTGAGCATATGTGTGAGAGCACAGAAAAAATCTAGAAAGATACGCATGGAAATGTTCATTGTGGTTATTCTAAGGAAGAGGAGTAGAGAGACTTCCTTAACTTCCTTCTAAAAGTTGTAGAAAGACCACGTGTTGTTTCGGTAAGTTCCTAAAGTTATTCACATTGACTATAAATACACGTGTGCACACAGCAGAGGCGTGCAGTTGGCTACAGAAGACCCAAGCACGAGGTTAGGACGTTGACAGCTTAAAGACCCCCCCTTCTTGGGGGCAGGTCAGCGCTACACCGAGGGAAAGGACGGACGATGGACAGGGTCTGGGATCGGCATCACTTCCTTCCAAAAAGGGAACGAATGGATCAAAAGAGAAAAACTATAAAAATCAATCCCCCTTCCTGCCTCCTTGGAGCAGTCTCAGAACTGTGACTATTTAGAAATTACATTTGAATGTTCCAGAAACTGTAAAGCTAACCTAATACAGAAAACCAGGCATTTTTGCAACTAAAATATCACTGTGGATTTTAAAAGCCTCATTTTCCAGAGTCAGGTGTTAAAGAAGAAGTCAGGGGAACTGAATCCACCCAAGATGCTGGCCTGGTCCCGGGGGCACAGCCTCAATTCCTGCCCTCCTCCTCCTCACACTCACTGGGAACCAGCCCACTGTCACCTACAAGTCCCCGAGTGCTGCTGATCAACAATATGTACCAAGAGAGGGCCAGCTGTGGGCCCAGCAGGCCAGGTGCTGAGAGGTGGAATGAAAGGAAACAGCAGAAGCCTGCCTTCAAAGAAGGACGAACACCTGACAAACGCGGAAGAAAGAAGTACCCTCCCTTCGTGGAGCAGTGCTTGCTGTCTGTGAAATGGGGTTCTGAGAACAGGAGGTGAGTGGGGGCCAGGAGGCTTCGGGGAAGAGGCAGGTCTCGCTGAGAGCTGGGGGCCGAGGTGCGCGGAGGAGAGGAGCTGGGGCTGAGGCCCAGACAGGGGTGGGTGGCAGTGCCTGCTCTCTGCTGTGCCCAGGGACTGAGTGCCTCGTGTGTACGAAGAGCCTCCCGCAGACGGGCAGGCTTTCCCGAAGGCAGGTGAGCTCTACCTCTGACAGCCACCCTCACAGCTCCGTGGATTTCAGGAGCCAACTGGAGCTGGAGGAGAAGGCAGCATCTACAACTACGTCTCGTTTCAAGAACCCTGGTCAGCCCACGGTGATTCAGAGCGCTGGTCGGCAAAGGCCGCCAAGAGAAATGAAGGCAAGGTTCCCGCGCAGGTTAGCCTGAAAGAGGGAGGCTGGAAGCAGAAACACAGGAGGGAAAGGGCCAAAGCAAGGGCCTTGCAAGAAAAAAGGAACAGAGAAAGAGAGCTGGCCAGGGCAGGGGAGGGAGCAAGTGGCACCTAAAGGGACCATTTGTCCTGATTTTTCGGGGACTGAGGACCTTTGGGCTTAAGTCCAGGACAGTCGCAGGCAAACCAGGTTAAGCCAGTGGTGCCATACCCTTCACGGATGCTAAGGGTTAGCTGGTCTCCTTTCTCCGTCCTCTGACTCATGAGCAAACCCCAGGGCAACGGGAAGAAGGAGATCCCCACAGGGAGGTGCCGGGTGCCCCTCCTGGCCTACATCCTCTCATCTCAGCCACCCAGATTTCTAACGGGGTTCAGGTAAAAAAGAAAATTCTTTGTTGTTGTGGCTAAAATAAACCTTAAAAATCATAACCACTAAACTTACTCAACTATTTCTCAAGCACTGAGCTCACCAGCGGCCCAGCTGGAGATGATACAGCATTCTGCCCTTCGAGAAGGGCCTTATCTGCACTTGGAAATCAAAAGAAGCAGGAGAGCTGGCACGCCGAACTCCTGAACGAATCCCGTCCAGTCTCAATCCCCGAGTTCCCCTCAGAGCTTCAGTTCCCACCAGCTTTACAAGGCAGGTCCCAAGAGGGTACTGATGCTTCTCCCCATGTACAAAATCCAGTCACTCAACAAGGATTTATGGAGCGTGTACTGTGTGACAGACACCCTGTTAGGTACCATGGAGAACAGGAAGAACAATAAGATACAGTCTCTGTCTTCGGTTCCAAGGTGGGGGGTGGGGGGTGAGGGGCAGGGTGAGAGGGTGGGAGTGGTGCAGAGAAGGTGGTAGTCATTCATCAGTCAACACATGTTTATTTTGTTTTTAAAATGTGCCAAGAGCTGTCCTAGAGAAATGGGGACAGGGAACTAGACAACTAAAGCCACTGAAGTAGGATGGTGAAATGGGAGCACTCAGGAGGAGCACCCAACCCCGTCACTGACCCAAACACCAACTCTTCACCCACTTCCCTTTAGCATGGAGGTACGTGCCGTGGAGGACTAAAGCAAGTGCTGCGACCAAACACTGACTTCAAAGAGTTAACAATGACTAAGGAGATGAAACCCACACAAATGAAACAATGAGTGTATCACAGGAAGTGGGTGAAGTGCTAACTGTGGGGCGCAGATCTTCAGCACGGAGAAAGTCCGCAAAGCTCCCAAGAGGAAGTGGAAGTCAAACCACTTGACGTGGAAGGGTTTTCCAGGTAGGGAGAAGACAATAGGTACCCAGGATTTTCTCGAAAAATGAAAAACAAATGTGTAGGTATCACTCAGAATGTTTCTAAAGGGCACACCTACTCACAGGCCTTTGGTTTGATTAAATCGGGACCTTGCCATTTGTGACATTCACAATGTAAATTACAGTTAAGTGGAAAGACAGGCATGAAATCTAATTTCAGCAGTCCATGCTAAGGAGGCAAGGAATTGAAACATATTTTTGTAATGCAGGTACACACACACACACACACACACACACACACACACACCCCTTGGCTCCTTTCTGTTTATCTATCCTCAAGCAATCCAAACTCCATCTTTTTGTTAGAGAAATCTCATAATTCAGGGGAAGAGAAACTGAATTACCAGGGACAATTTACAACTGGGAATCGACCACATTGTTTTTTTGCTGTAATGATATTCACAAAGGATGAGCAGAAAGGCCACGTTCGGTCTGATGGCACACTGGTCCGTCAGTAACAAGTTAACAACTATTGACTGTCTACTTAATGAAGAACCTGTGCTGAGGCCGGGAGTGGGAGGGGGGCGCGGAAGGAGGAAATGGTAGGAGGGATCTCAGTAGAAAAAAAAGCAGGATGCAGTGAAGAAAAATGGAAAAATCATAAGGCACTGAGTCTGATCCTAGAACCACCACTGACAGGCCTTTGATAAGCTGATCCCACGATGAACTTCACTCCCTCATCCATGAACATGTCCTCCCCACCTCTTAGCACCATTTACAGTTCAACTGAGAGAATGTTAGCCCAGGTGCCTGGAAAAACAGAAGGCTCTGTATAATGCCCTGTGGAGGTTTGAAGGTACCCACCGGCTTCATTCACTACCCTACATTCACAGCTGTCTCCTGATCTCCCAGTCAGTGTGCCCCAGCCCCTCCACCCAGTACTGGATCAGGAAAGCACAAGAGCCAAGTCAAGCAACCAGGGACAACTAGGTTAAATTCCAAACCCACCAAGGAGGGGCCATCTTCTTTTCTTCCAGAGTATGAGAACAAAGAAACAGGCCAACCCTGGACCTGTGGGCTGCCTCTTGGGGCCAGAAGGCTAGACCAGCCCTGAGAACAGAACCAACACTAAAGGAGAAACACTGGGTGTCTCAGGCACTTCACAAGGATAGTCCCCCTGATGCCAGGACATACTCCTGGGTCACATAAGTCAACATGTTTTCTGGTTTTGCTTAAACCAGTTTGAACTGGTTTTCAGTTAATCTGTTACCCGACACAAAATGGGAGGAAATATAGCTAATGTCATGCTATAAACCTCTCTAGTAACCTCACCAAATCTCTAGGGCTCCATTAATTACCCAGAGAGCCATTTCCTGAGGGTGTGAAGACATTAGGAGATCAATCACGGAACAAAGAGAGGAAAGGCATGCTCGCTGGTGTGGCCTAGTGGATAGAGAATCGGTCCTTGGACTGAAGGGTCCCAGGTTCCATTCCGGTCAAGGGCACATAACTTGATTGGAGATTTCCTGGCCCTGGTCAGGTATATGCAGGAGGCAACCAATTGATGTGTTTCTCTCACATCGATGTTTCTCTCTCTCTCTTCCACTCTCTCTAAAAATCAATGGGAACATATCCTTGCCTTGGGTGAGGATTAACAAGGGGAAAAAAAAAAAGAGGAAAGGCAACCATAGGCAATAAGACTTAAGTGATGGGAGAGTGAAAATCACCCTAAATGATAAGCTGAAGAATCAGAATTTCTGCCTCAGCTCAACTTCTACATGCTTCTTCCAGACAGTTACTCATTCTTCTTTATGGTAACCACTGAAGAGCCCAGAAGAACAATACCAGTATCCTTCTGGTTTATTTTTATATCTTAAAAAATTACTCAGGGCCTGCAGCACTGAGCTCATGTTCAAATTAAGTTTTCTGGGAATCTAATTTGGGATGAGTAATTTAATTTGGCTACTACAATTCAAAGTGGCACAGTATTTGTGTTTTAGAGGAAAACCATATTACATTCATCTAATCTTATTAGGTGAATATCACATTTAGATCACATTATATCTAGAACAGATATATACTGGATTGATTTCTTTCATAAATCATGCAGGGGACCAAACACGCTAACCTCCCCCGTCCCCCACCCACCTGACACAGGTCGGAGCAGGCAGTGAATGTAAACGAGGCCCCATGGAGAACCCCACTGCATAGCTCTGGAATTCACGCAGTCAGAACAACGCCTACAACACACCTTCCAGTTTTGCTGAAGAGTAAACTGAGGATTCAAGTGGCAAGTGACTTGCTTGGGGTCACAGTCAGTTAATGGCATAGCTGAGACTATCCTCAGCTCCCTAACCCCTAGTTTGGGTCCCTGCCATCACAGGTTTTTTTTTTTTTTTTTACCACGATCTAATATGAAAACAGCCAGAGGGTTTCTGAGACCTGCTGCTACTCACTTAGCTAAAGCCACGAAGTCCTTAGAAACTGCTTATCATTCTATCTCCCTGCCTATCTTAAATATCTTGGGAAGATAAAGTTGATTTTACCATTGCCATGTGGCAACTTAGACTAGTGCCCCAAATTCTTCTGGTCAAATCCATTTTCTTGATGATTACTAGTATGTTTAGACTCCCTCATTCCTAGATAACTAAAATGCCCATTAAGAACATTCAAACCACTATGGCCAGGTTAGCTCAGTTGGTTGGATGTCATTGTGTGGATGCAATTTCTAGTTAGGGCCCATACCTAGGTTGTGTGTTCAGTCCCTGGCTGGAGTACATACAAGAGGCAATTGAATGATGTTCTCTCTCACATCAATGTTTCTCCCTCTGCCTCTCTTCCTTGCTCTCGCTCTCTCTCTCTCTCAAAAAAAAAAAAAATCAATAAAAACATATCCTTTCAGGTGCGGATTAAAAAAAAAAAGAACATTCAAACCATATGATGGGTTAGAAAAAAGAATCTTCTTTGCTTTTAAAAATGGTATTAATCTCAGTAGTCCTGTAATTAGGCAGATTCAGTGGATGTTATATCACCCATGAAGGTAGAGTTTTACCAGTAATCCAAAAAATTAGGTTATGGAGCAAAATCAAGGCAAGGAAAAGCTAGATAAAAATAGTTACAACGTGACAAGTTAATACAATATACTGCATAAAAATCTCACAAATGACTGAAAAGTGGAACATTAAAAAATAAAAATGAGAAAGGACACAATGAGGCGATTCACACACATACACGAAGATTACTGATGGCCTCATGAAAAGCCGTTCAAACTCATTATGAAGCAAAGCTCGCCAAATTAAACAATGCAATACCATTTTTAACAAATTGACAAAATGCAAAACAACTATCAAGGGTGCTCTGAAATGAGACTCCTCAGACACTACTGATGAGACTGTAAATTAGTCCACATTTCTGAAGGGCCATTTGGTAATATGTATCACCAGCCTTAATTCTGAGCAAGTTCTCTCCCAAGAATTTTGCCTGAGGAAATAATCAGAGAATACTCAAAGATTTATGCACAAGGACATTTATAGCAGCACTATTCATAATAATAAAAATCCAGAAAAACCTAACTGTCCATAATAAAAAAATGAATTATGGTCTATCAATACAAGAAATAATATGTAGACATTAAACCTTATGTTTTGGAGAAAGATTTGGAGACACAGGAAATGCTCACAAAATGAAGTTAAAATTCAAAATTCTTAATAGGATGATTCCATTTTGTAAAGAAAATACATATCATGCATATTATAACTATAATAATCGGTGACAGATTCAACTAAATGTTCAACAAATATTCATGCTCTTTTTTACATAAAGTAATTTTCACTGAGAGGTAGCTGCCTAGCCACTGACTACATTTCCCAGCATCCCTTGTATTTAGGTGGGGCCATGTGACTATTCCCACCAATGGAATACAGATGGAAGGGATGTGAGACACCTTCAAGCTGAAGTAGTTAGAAAGTGGAATGTCTTCATGCTCTCTTCCTCCATCTGCCGATGAGATACAGAGGATTCCAAAGCCTTAAGGAATAGGACAGCCATAAGGTGGAAGGAATTTTGACCACTGAATTATTCACTGAGGACTGTCAATCAGGAGCACCAATGGTGGCCTTAGTACTATGTTAGATTTTAATGTGGAGTTTTGTTATTTCTTCAGCAAGTGGTACTCTAATTAATATACACACATAGCAAAATTACTGAGGAAAACTACCAAATTTTATCCATTGCACTGTATGATAGACAAAACTATAGGTAAACTTTTTAAATGTATTCTTTCCTACCACAAACATGTCTTAGTTGATAACCAATAATGTTTTGAAAATTTAAAAAAAGCAAACTTTAGAGGGCAGTGCTATATAATGAATTTCTTAGTAAAATATTGAATATTTTCAAAATAAAAATGTAGAGAATTACAAAGGTTTAAAGCGGGGGAGGAAAGTCTAGATTTATTACCTTTAAATACAATTCCAGAAAAATGATTGTTCCAAAAATGACCTAAGGTTAAACAACAAACAACAAAATAGGGGGGAAATTTGCAATTTATACAATATATGAAATATTAGTATCTGGCCCTAGCCAGTTTAGCTCAATTGTTGGAATGTTGGCCCACAGAGTGAAGGGTCTCAGGTTCGATTCCAGTCAAGGGGCATATACCTCAGTTGCAGGCTTGATCCCT
Organism: Lasiurus cinereus; assembly: GCA_011751065.1. Taxonomy (NCBI): domain Eukaryota; kingdom Metazoa; phylum Chordata; class Mammalia; order Chiroptera; family Vespertilionidae; genus Lasiurus; species Lasiurus cinereus. Next base: position 1,442,136 of record JAAGEH010000470.1, on the reverse strand, counting down.
GAACCCCAATCAGGGTGTGTGAGAGAGGCAACCACATTGATGTTTCTCTCTCTGTGTCTTTCTCCCTCCCTTCCACTCTCTCTAAAAAAAAAAAAAATATCAATGGAAAAAAATATCCTCATGTGAGGATTAACAACAACTATATATATTACAGTATTCTTTAATATATAAAGAGCACTTATGAATCAATAAGTGAGGGACAAGTACAAAAATTGGGGGGAAAATATAAATACCTCATCATAAAATAAGAAATACTAACTTATACACACATGAAAAGATTTTTAATCTCACTAGTAATAAAAATTAAAATAAGATATTCTTTAATTCTCTATCAGATTGGCAAACATTTAAAATATTGTGACTACGGCATCCAATGTTGCTGAGATTATGATAAATTGGGTCATCATACACACTACAGGAAAAAGATCAAAATGGTAACACGTTTCTAACAAGCAGTGGCATAATAGGGGAAAAGAAGCCTTAAAAACTATTTGATATTCTACTCATTTGTTAAAAGAAATAAACAAGTATGCAGAAAATTGTTTGAATAGAAAAAAATGAAACAACTTAGATAACCATCTGTAAGAGACTGGTAAGAAAATAAATCATGGAATGTGTGTATTCACATACGAGAATAATATATAGCCATAATTTTAAGTGATGATGAAGATCTACATGTACTAAAAGCACAATAGCGCCCACCATATAGAAAGCCAGGATACAAAACAATACAGACAATTAATTTAATTGTTTAATGGTGTATATAAATAAGAATATATGTTGGAAAAAAGGACAAAAAATCAAAGAACAGAATATATATTATAAATGCAGAAGAAAAAAGTATAAAAAAAGTTTTATAAAAATATTGGTAATAATTATCTCCAATAGGGTGATATTGTGAGTGACTTTCATTTCCTTCTTTATACTTTTCTATATTTCATACATTTTAAAAAATATATTTTATTGATTTTCCTACAGAGAGGTAGGGAGAGGCATAGAGAGTTGGAAACATTGATGAGAGAGAAACATCAATCAGCTGCCTTCTGCATACAACCTATTAGGTATGTGCCCGCAACCAGAGTATATGACCTTGACTGGATTCGAATCTGGGACCCTTGAGTATGCAAGCCCATGCTCTATCCACTGAGTCAAAACAGAGCTATATTCTATACATTTTCAACTATAAACATATATTACTTTTATTTTATTTTTTGTTTTATGAAAAATTACAAACACATACAAAAATAGCAAAAATATAAGTGCCCATTGAACAGCTGTGATTGCTATACCTGGCTGAGCTTGTTTCATCTGTACCTCTTTGTGCCCTGGAGTATTTTAACATAAATTCTGGATATATTATTCATTCAATCCATTAAGGATTTTTTTAAATGTTTAAATACTCAAACTTCTAATGGATTATTTTAAAAGTAAATATATGATGTCTCTTTTGTCCATAAATACTTAGCATGTATCTTTAAAAGATAACCCTAATAACAATATCACACCTAAAAATTAACAATTTCTCAATCTAAAATATCCAGTGTCCCAATTTTCCCAATTATCCCATACTACCTTTTTATAGTTGATTTGTTTAAATCTGGATTCACACAAGATTTATGTTTGCATTTGGTTATGTCTCTTGAGTTTTTCTGAATGTATTACATAATGACCTTTTTCAGGCCATTTAATGTATTGAATATATGGGTCATATGTCCTAAGAACTTCCTGACTGCATCCCCTTGATATTGTTTAACATGTTCCTCTATTCCCTGTATCTCCTTTCAACTAAGGTTTACTTCTGTCTAATCAACTTCAGGGTCTATTATTTTTCTGTAAGAATATTTCAAATAAATCAGCTAAAAAAAATTATTTTAAAGGAACCGAAAGAAATGCTGACCTTGCTAATTCATCCATTTCAGCAATTCATTAAAACTTGGGTGTCCCAAAGTTTTTTCAGAATACAGGCTAGGTCAGTGCTTTCTCACACAAGAAAGATGCTCAGTGACTATTCATGAACTGATTTGTTTTTCCAAACACATTCTTTTTGCATGTTAAGTCCATCTCCCCTTCTGACCCAGTGGTGAAGTTCAGCACTCTCTGAAGCAATGGCATCCCCTCAACTGGACACTTATGTCATCCTATGATTTCAGTTGTCTTTAATATTATTCCTTTCTTTTCAAAAAATATAGTGTGAGCACATAATTACAAATCTGGAAATGAGAGGAAAATGAAAGAAAAAAAATCAACCATAATGTCACCCCTCTAGAATAGTCAATAATGTTACCTGTATAGATACTTCCTTACCATCTTTATCAGGGATATACATTTTGTACCTAATTATAACCAGTGAATAATGGGTTTTAATATTCCTTTTGTTAACATAAAAAAACATGTAAAATTTGTGTAATTATGCTAAGGGCATAAAAATAGCAATAATATATACACATGTCTATACCTCAGCCTGAGGGAGAGAACTTGACCAATCCCTGAATGGCCCCCGTGGGCTCCGCCCTCATCCTATCCTCTGCTCTCCCACTAACCTGAAATGTTGTCTTTGCTCATTTGGTCTCATAAGTCTTACCACATGCATCTGGATGTTGAACTTTATGTAATTGGAATCACACCGTAGCTATTTTACAACTTGCTTTTTTAAAAAAAATATTTTTATTGATTTCAGAGAGTAAGAAAGAGATAGAAACATCAATGATGAGAGAGAATCATTGACTAGCTGCCTCCTGCACGCCCCCTACTGGGGATCAAGCCTGCAACCCAGGTATGTGCTCTTGAATGGAATTGAACCCAGGACCTTTCAGTCCACAGATCAATGCTCTATCCACTGAGCCAAACTGGCTAGGGCTACAACTTGCTTTTTTATTTAACATTATACTAGTAATTCCTGAAATTATTCTGGGTTGTCAAATGCAACTATGGTTCATTCATTTTAATAGTATAACCATATAGCTCTATTTCACTGTGAAACTATGCCACAATTTATATTGCAATTTCTGCACATAAAATTATATTGTAAATATCTTGTCACATTGCTACACATCTTCAAAATAATTAACAATTATAGTAGAGTACTATGCCTAGAGAAGACTATTTTAGTTTATAGTTACCCAACTGTTGGACATTAATGGTGTCTGTGTGTGTGTTTGCTTTATAAATAATGCATCAGGGAGCATCTTTGCCTAAATAGCTTATTAAATATTTTGTATTATTTCCTCCATGAGAGAATGTGGCAAGATGGTCCACAGAAGTGGTATTACTGGATCCAAGTGTATAAGTGAATAATTTGCTCTTTAACACACTGTAAAATTGTTTCACAATATTGTGATATCACTAGAATTGGAGATAATCACTAAAATATTTTTTTGGCTAATATATTAAAATAGTACTCTAATGCTGTTTTAGTCTACACATCTCATATTACAAAACTGAACATTTTCCATGTATTTGTTTAGTGTTCTGTCAAGGTTTTAGTACCTTTCTTTTTAATTTGTTTGAGCATTTCACAACAAAAACATATAATTCTGCCATGTTACTGCAAATATTCCCATTTATTGTTTCCCTGTTTGTTTTTAACATGGAGAAATCTTTGATTTTCCTGTAGTTTGATTGACTATTCTTTTCAGTTTTGAATGTTTATATTGTTTCTACGCAATACTCAATTCTATAGATTTCCTATGCCTCTACATTTTGCACTTAATTGTTTAATCTATCTATAATTCATTTTGAGGAAGTCAAAATGATTTTTTTCCAAATTGCTAACTAGGCATCAAAATTATTCACTGAATAATTTCTCTTCCCCGTTGATTGATGATGACTCCTTTGTGATTTATTAAATTATTTATGTGAGAGTCTATTTCTGAACTACCCTAGTTAGCTTACCTACTCCTCCTCTAATGCCAGCACCACTATGTTTTCATTACCAAAGCTTTGTAATGCATTTTAATACCTGGTTTGCTATATATTTTCTTTCCGATAAATCTAAGTTCCTTCCCCTAAAATTATTATTAAGAATTCCCCTAAGGATCTAGTCTCTTTATTTTTCCAAGTAGTCTTCGAACTATCTTGTGAAATTTTAAAAATCCTGATGGAACTTTGAGAGAAATGGCACTAGACTCATGAACTAATTTTTAGAAATATCCAAATCTTTCATTTCAATTCCACCATCTAGAAACAGGGTTTTCAGTTAAACTATTGAACGCTCGTTGGCCTACAACTGAGCACTCTGGAGTTAATGGTCATTTTATCCTTCCTTTATAATATGTAGTCTTCAAATTACTACTTTGTAACTTTCTGCATTGGCTCTTTGTTTCTGTCTCCATCATATCCCATGATGCCTTTTTGAAGTCCCAGTAAGGGTAATGCCAGTGAATGTATGCATTCAGTCTTTCTTATCACATTAAGGAATTGGTGACTTTATATGCCCCTCTTAAAGTAGTTTGTAAAAATAGAAGTTGAATTGAGTGAATATACTCTTGAAATTAATGAGATTATTATATAGTTATACTTAAACAATTTATGTGAATCCTATGAAAATATATGTATATGGTGCCAATCCTGCATTCCAAGAATAGAACCCACTTGGGTAACATGAAACATTCACATACTCTATTGTTGAAATCTACTCACTAGAATTTTATCTAAAATTTTTACATTCCTAAGCAAGACTGCTATAAAGCCTCCCCTTGGGGGCTTGCCAAATTTGTTATCAGGGTCATGTTTGCTTGACAAAAGATCTGGAAGTTTTCCCTCATTTTTATAAATCTTGGAATGGCATATATAGCACAGGAATGGTCTGTTCCTTGGAAGTTTAAAATGATTTTCAAAGGGCTTTTTAATATTTTAAAATATTCCACCTGGCACAGGCATGTGTGTGTGTGCGCGCGCGTATGCACGCATGCTCGCACTTGCGTCCATGTGGACATTACCATGTTTGTATATGTTCACAGAGAATCCATTCTATGTTTGTAAAATGACACTGTAAGATATTGATCTCTAATAGAACAGGGGATGGTTTTATTATAATTTAATGCCTTTCTTTCCCTCATGAAAAGGGAGCAAATGTCCAAGATAATAAAATGCTGAAAGCTAAACTATTTTCCCAGGCTCTGGTTCAGAGAGCCTCCTTCTCAGAGGCCCGGGAGGAGCCTGTAGAGAGTGGTCAGGGAATAGTGAGCACTGAACCACCTAAGCTTCGTTGCGGCTGTCCAAGATTAGCAGCCATAACTCATCACCTGCACATGGGACTAGGAAACCTAAGCCTTGCAAAGACGAGCAGGACATCAGTCTACCGCAGGTCATCTTTGTTTTCTGTGGCAAAGGTCTTCTGACTCTCGGTCCACCAAGCCATCTTCTCCAGCTGCAGGACACTACACCTCTCCACAGCCAAAAAAGCTTGCAACCCCACGGCTTTCTCTACTTCCTGCAGGGCTCTGGGACTGATGGCATGGGGAGCACTTCAAGGAGCCACAGAATGTTATGGACTGAATGTTGGTGTCACCCACTCCCCAAAATTCAAAGGTTTAGGTCCTAATCTAAACTCCCTTTGGGAATTAATTAGGTTAAGATGAATAACCAGGGAGGAACCCCCATGATGGGATTAGAAGAGGAAGGGGCACCAGAGCTCTCTCCAGAGCGTCCCAAGGAAGGGCGCTGTGAGCACACAGCAAGGAGGTGACCACCTACAAGCCAAGGGGCGGCACCTTGCCATCACCATGATCTTAGACTTCCTAGCCTCCATAACTGTGAGAAATAAATGTATATTGTCTAAGCCACCTCGTCTATGGTGTTTGTGAAGGCAGCCTGAGCTAAGACAAGAGGGTTGTGGTAATGTCTGTCCAAAAGAATGCTGAGCTAGCACTCTGCAGACCACATAACCTGCTGTAGGGTGAGATACACTGTAGGAGAAACAAGTGGTAAGGAGTCTCCAAAAGTTGTGATGGAGTGTCCACTAGAACACGCAGGGGCCACATGAGCATATGTGAGACTATAAACAGGACACCATGCCCAAACATGAAGCTGTGAATAGGGCAATACCTGCAGATGTGAGTCGGCCACAAACCAGTCTGCTTTTTTTTTTTTTTAATGTTAGCAATTTTATATATATATATATTTTTTTTTAAATTAATTTTTATTAATTTTTTATACATATCTCCCCATTGCCCCCCCTCCCTCCCAGGCATACCCCGACCCCCCAGTGTCTGTGATCATTGGTTATGTTTATAAGCATGCATACAAGTCCTTTGATTGATCACTTATTTACCTCACCTAACTTTAATCTTTCTGCTATAATTTCACAGTCTGTTTGATGCTTTATGATTTTTGTCCTCCTGAGAATTATCAGTCTACTCCCTTTCTGTGCTCCTGATTCTATTATATTCACCAGTTTATTCTGTTGATCAGATTTTTAATTCACTTAATGTTTAGATTCACTTGTTGACAGATGTGTATTTGTTGTTCATAATTTTTTGTCTTTTACCTTTTTCTTCTTCCTCTTCTAAAAGGGTACCTTTCAGCATTTCATATAATACTGGTTTGGAGTTGATGAACTCCTTTAGCTTTTTCTTCTCTGTGAAGGTCTTTATCTGCCCTTCAATTCTGAATGATAGCTTTGCTGGATAGATTATTCTTGGTTGTAGGTTCTTGTTGTTCATCATGTTGAATATTTCTTGCCACTCCCGTCTGGCCTGCATCGTTTCTGTTGAGAAATCAGCTGACAGTCGTATGGGTGCTCCCTTGTAGGTAATAAACTGTTTTTGTCTTGCTGCTTTTAATATTCTCTCTTTGTCTTTTGCTCTTGGCATTTTAATTATGATGTGTCTTGGTGTAGTCCTCTTTGGGTTCCTTTTCTTTGAGGTTCTGTGTGCTTCCTCGACTTGTAAGTCTATTTCTTTTACCAGATGTGGGAAGTTTTCAGTCATTATTTTTTTAAACAGGTTTTCAGTATCTTGCTCTCTCTCTTCTTCCGGCACCCCCACAATTCTGATGTTGGTACGCTTGAAGCTGTCCCAGAGGCTCCTTACATTATCTTCACATTTTTGGATTCTTTTCTCTTCTTGCTTTTCCAGTTGAATGTTTTCTGCTTCTTTATATTTCAAATTTTTGACTTGATCCTTGCCTTTCTCTAGTCTGCTGTTAGTACTCTGCGTAATAGTATTCATTTCAGTCAGTGTATTTATTATCTTCTCTTGGGTCTCACTAAATTTATCCATCTTTTCTAGCATATTCTTGCAAAACCTTATAAGCGTGGTTTTGAACTCTATATCCAGTCGTTTTTTTTCCTCCATTTCTTTTGCTTGTAATCCCTTCCCTTGTCTCGGCATTTTCACTGTGCCGGGGAAACTTCTGTGCTGGATTCAGCCGCAGAAGCCTCTGTTGAGCTTGGGAGGGTGGAGTCTCAGGGCTTAAGGGACGGCCTTGCCTCCCAGTCGGCCCCGCCCTCCACGGCCCCTGAGTCTCACGTGACTGGGTAATGGCTGGAGCGGTCCCTGTGCGCGCGCACCCGCAGCGCCTCCAACCGCTGCCTTTCCGGCTCCCCTGCGAACCAGGACCTCACGAGTCTAGGTCCCCAGGGTTTCGCCCAAAATAGGAGCCCAGTGGACTCAGAAGTGGCACAGTTTGGAGGGTCTGTCTCCCGCCCACTCGCGAAAGCCAGCGGCACAATCAACAATCCGTCCTCCGCGTGGTGCCGTGCGCGACCAGACCTCCGATCCTTTGCGACTCCCCTAAATTTCCGTGCACTTCTCCCTTTTCACAGTCCAAACTCCCCCCGTATGAGTTTCGGCTGGATCTGGGGTTTAGTGTCGTAAGAGAAGGGGTTCAATGCCTTTGAGAGTCTCCGTCTCCCTCCCGCCAGAGAAAGCCAGCCAGGTACTCCGGCACCGCTCTCTCAGCGCGCTCGTCTCCGTACCTCAGCTTTTTGCAGCTCCTCTGGGTCTCCGTGAGCCCCTCTCTTTCCCTCTAGTTGTAGAACTTCCACTCAGCCAGCTTTCCTGTGGTTCTGGATGATGTCCGTTCTGTCTTTTAGTTGTAGTTTTGAAATTGTTGTGCGAGGCAGCAGTATAGGTGTTTACCTATGCCGCCATCTTGGATTCTCCCAGTCTGCTTTTTCTTGAGAAAGACACGTCCTAGCTCGTGTCCTTGTTCACAGAGAACTCCTTAAACTTTAGAACTCAATGAAAATTTAAGATTAGGACAGTGAAGATAATGAGCATTGGGATAGCCTGGCAGGAGGGCAAGGACCTCAAAACCCTTTTAGGTCCAAGGATCCCACGATTCCATCCGAATTCCACACAGGCACAAGGCAGCCTTTTCCTCCCCTCTCCCAGGGCAGGGATGTTGCTCTTACACCAGTCATGGCCTCACACAGAAGCTTAATCCCTGGCTGGAAGGCAAAACATGTTTGTGGCAAAGCCAAGCAGGCATGTGAAGTGAAGCAGAATGAGGAACATTTTTATTAGTGCTCTGGCTGTTTGGTTTTTTTTTTTTAATGACTCCAAAAGGCATCTTTAAAATTTATATATATATATATATAGATAAATATATATATATATATATACACATTTGTCAGTTCCAAAATGCAATTGTTGCTACAATACCAACACTTACCAGGAACTGGCTGATGTACATTACACACTGCTTTTCTCAAAAACACTCTGACTCTCTGGGACTTTTTAGACCAGATTAAGTGTGTGTGTGTGTGTGTGTGTGTGTGTGTGTGTGTACACGTACGAGCCCAGGTGGGGGAGAAAGGGGGGAGGGGATCTTGCGAATGCACCTGTACTTTCCCATGCACAGAAGCATACCACACAACTGAAGGCCAAATTAAACTGCACAGATATTTTGGTTTTTAGGGTTAAAATATGTAAAAAGAAAAGCTGTTGACATACGTTTAAATTAGAACAATTTAAGTACTGCAAGATTTTCTTCCTACTGGAGGAAAATTAAACTAACAATTCTAAGTTAATGACTAAAAGTAAATAGTTCTTTCCTTGTAAAGTGAATTAGATTTATCAAGACTTGTGTTCCAGTGAATTTCTCCCATCCCTTTAAATCAAATAAAAATGTGACTTTGGAGGATTCCTGGGCTCGGAGAGAGGCTTAAAAAAAGTATGATTCTCCACCCCCTACAGTTGTCCATTAAATGATCTCCCCAGTGCTTGCTATGGATAGATGACAATGCAGCAACCACCCTAGATGTAGTTTTCACAGGTGTAGTCAGAAAAAATAAGAACAATGTAGTAAATTATTCTTAAAGCTGATTGTTGTCAATGTAAAGATTCATGTTTTAGTCTTAAATTTCTCCCTTGTTCTATTTTAGCATCAAGATAGTCCTTTCTGTTATGACATGTGGTGATGGATCCTAGGACTTTAAAAACATCACTCCTTGGAAAAATAGAAAATTGGTAGCCCTAAGCCAACCTTCCATTTTTTTTTCATTTTGCTAGTTTCTTGGCCCAGGCCATCTACGTGGGAGAACCATTTGTGTACAGCTCCCTCTGAACCATCTAGTAATCACAATGGTGACCAGCCCTGGGGGCAACCAACAACCTATAGAAAATTTAACTCTAATTTTAATCATTACTCAGGGGAGAGGGGGATGAAAATTTTTATGGTCTAGAAATCTTTGGTCTGTAAGTGTCTGGTTGCTCTAGAACTTCTTCCTCTCCTACAGGCCCCTCGTCGAACCCTACCCACTCCGACCCACAAAGCCATCTCCGCCTGGTTTGGGAACACAGTTGATATAGAGTTTGGGGGTTCTGTAACAATCTGTGCTCTCCCGATCACAAATCTGGGAACCCCAAATCAAGACCACCCTGGGATCCTGAGAGGTTTATGGCACCAAAGGCTCTAGGGAATGAGTTACAGTAGTTTGTCCAAATGAAATGCCAATGAAATAAATGCCCAAGACTAGCTTCTGGCTTCAGCAGCATCTCACCCAATCCAGGCGATCCTAAAACTTATCCGCTCAGAAAAGCCTGACTGTGTGGCTGTCTGAAGAAACCAGACCCAGGGAGGGTCACATGCTCCTCCAGGTCTCCAAATTGAGAACAAAGGCAAGAAAATCAGCTGGTTTGGCTCAGTAGATAGAGCCCACGGACTGAAGGGCCCCAGGTTTGATTCTGGTCAAGGGCATGTATTTTGGTTGCAGGCTCAATCCCCAGTGCAGGAGGCAGCTGATCAATGTTTCTTTCATCGATGTTTCTAGCTCTCTATCCCTCTCCCTTTCTCTCTGTAAAATCAATAAAACATACTTAAAAAGAAAAAAGAAAATCAGCCAGGATAGGTCATGACAGGCCATCAACTATTTAAAAGATTTCTCAACTAAGAATACATTAATATTTTAGAGTAAACTTAAAAATCTCTGTTTTCCCAGGGATTCTATACCTACCTTTAACTGTATGCTACCTAACATTTTCTTTATTTAGGTTTTTCCCAAAATAAATTCTTAAAAAAAAAACCAACAACAACAAACTTCAGTTAAAAAAAAAATCCATAAACACTAAATTTTTAATGCCTTTATTTCCTTCATCTCTAACAGATTTAATCAGTAACAGATAATATATCTGTTGTGAAGAGAGTTAATTTCTCAGATTAAATATGCACTAAACATAGACCTGTGACAATATTTTGAGATATATGATGCTAGTAAAAGTAACATTTATGGGGCCAGCCACTGGGCCACTGGGCACATTACTTAAATTACCTCAGTTAATCCTTACAACAAGTCTATAAAGTAGGTGCTATTCTTATTCCCACTTTATAGATGAGGTTATAAATGAGGAACCATGAGTGTAATTTAATCTCCACTGACCCAAAACTTGAGGTCAGTGTTTACTCTGGCTATAAAAAGGTTGAATAAGAAAATTAGGAATTAAACAGAAATGCAGAAGGCATACTTAATCTCCCAGAAAGTCCTAGGTTTTAAGACATACTGAAAAGTAGAAGCTAATTGCAAGCATTCCAACAGAAACTGTTTGGGAAGATTCCGTCTCAAACTACACTGTGTTAAAGCACTTTAAAATTCAGACTTTTCCTAGTTAAGACATGTTTCTTCTCACTACTACCCCCAACACTTAACCCAAATTAGTAGTATGGCTATAGATGATACAATATAGTGGATGTCAGCTGCCAATCTCCCAGAATCCATTTTCCTCCCAGAACAATACCCAGAGCTCCACTTATTTGTGGCCCTACCTCCCCCAGTCCTGGTGCTTTGGAGAAAGCAGACACACTCTCCTCTGGAGAGGGACAGGCCAATCAGAAGGAGGAAAAAAAACTACCATCCCCACCAATCAACGGGGGCATTTGCCTGGCCATTGGGATTGGCTAAGGAAATTCAAGCCAATGAAATGCCAGGGTTGGTTTGCTGGGGAAGGATTTCTGGAAAAGACACTTTCTCAATCTTTTTTAAAGAGTTACAAGCAGTAATATTTCTTTACTTCTGGCCACAGGGATGTGCGATAAAGAGCCCAAGAACTTGCACAGCCATCTGCCTCCTTGAGAGAAGCCAACCTGAGAATGAAGTGACTCTCTTGAAGAGTGAGCAGAGAGATGGGAAGAAACTGGACACCCGATGGCATGCCGAGCTGCCATTTCTCACCTGCCCTGGCCATCCATCCCATGAGCAGATTCATTAGCCCCTGTGCTGTGGGAGTTTCCTCTGAGTTTTTTTGACAAAGAATCCAAATGGACAAGTGAGAAATAAGTCCTAATAGTACAGCCTCTTTTAAGCACTACCTCAGATTTTGCTTTACACTGTTCCTCACTTTAAGTGTTCTCAAGAAAACATGATGGATTTTCAAGAAACACTTTCATGAACTAATGAATGGCCTTGGGCAGGTCATCTCCCTTTTCAACTATAAAAAGTTCTAAGCCTGACTAGAGGATTTCTGTTGTTCCTTCTAGCCCTGAAAGCCAGCCAACAGTTTTGATTCCAAGGCAGAAATAGCCTTTATAACATAGTCCAAGCAATCTGCAGCTCTTGCTGGGCCAAATATTTTCCAATTGCAACCCTCCTCCACTCAGTTCTGTGCCCCCAGAGGTTCTGATCTATATGGACAGTGTCAACATGACCCCCTGCCTTCTGGCTTCTGGCTGGTGTGCCTAACGGGGAGCACCAGCAGGACACAGGAGAACTGAGGGGTGTTCAACGTGGGTATTTATTCTTGTGGCTCTTTTCTACCATGTTGGTGTAGGTTGACTTTGTCCTTCTACCAGAGAAAGCCTTTCTATAGAGGGCTTCTCTTTCCAGTTCCAGTAGCCAATCCCACCCTCTTCTTTTCAGGCCTAGGCAAAGGAACAGCGCTGGCCCTGAGAAGTTTCCGTATCCCGGTGCTGGTTTCTCCTACCCTGTCTCAGCCACTATAAACAGTCCCATCAGTAGAGTCTCTCGGGGTTCTCCACTTGTGAATCATCTGTTTCCTACTGGAACCCCAAGACACATGGCTTAAAAGTTAAATCAAAATCAGCCACAACAAAAAAGAAACAGGAGCAATCAATTCACATCACAGAGAAAAAAAAGTGTGGCACTTGCTGAGAAAAAAAACCCACACACAACAAAATAATCAAATGAGACATGAATCACTACCCTCCTTCTCCACCATCACTGAGAATTTGTGGAAAGCAGCCATCTCTTGCTAGACCAGGGTTTTAACCTCAAAAGAAAAAAAATCTGTTTAGACACAAACGTATTGATCCTTCAGACAGCTTCTGTGTGGAACCTGGCAGAGCAATCCCAGCTCTGTGTCTATTTTCTAGATGGACAAACTGCCTGGAAGAAGACAGGGTCAGAGCTGATAAATAACATTGGAAATGCCCCGGGCTAGTTCAAAGGCTCCTTGGTCCAGGAATCTGCCTCTGACAGGCTCTGTGGAGTGTCTCAGAGTGGCCTTGGGTACTACCATTCTCCAAAGATGTCTAATTCCCTCCCAATCATCCAGAATTGGCCTTCATGAACATCCTTTACTGTTCACAACAACTCTGCAAAGTCCAGAGAGACAAGACAGGATGCCCTCCGCCCATTCCAAGTGGTGCTGAATCCCAATATGTGACTCCACAATCACTAGTCCTTTCCCAATGTTTTCCAGAAATCTACGGTTGTCCAGACCCAGAGCAGCCCTCCTCTCCTGCTCGGGGCATTTCCCATACCACAGGTGTCAAAGAAAAGATCTTATGGTTCCTTCACAAGCCATTCAGACACCAGGAATTTCCAGAGGCGCTACCTGTTTCAGAATGAAGAGACTCAGTCTTTCAGGGTCGTCCTGCTGTTGTGTCTTCCTCCTTCAGCATCCTCCGGAGCCAGGGCCTGTGGGAATGACCCAAACAGTATATTCAGGATACATGGCTTCAACATGGGAACAGACCGTCTCATCAGGGAGACTAGAAGCAGCCAAGGACTGAGCCCTGAACACCCAACAGTTGATGGACCTGTGCAGGAGGAGGACCCTGCAGAGGCTGCGGAGGTGGGTCCTTGAGGGAAGAAAGGATTTAGGAAACACACTCAACTCAGTCCTTGTAGCTACCCATGCCCCAAACCCAAGTCATTGCAACACTCCACGTTCAACCCATCAGCAAATGATGTCGGCTTTATCTTCTAATCAGATCCAGACTCTCACCACATCTCACCACCTCCACCGCTACCACTTTGACCCAGCTGCTTCTTTCCCTAGGTCATTGCAGTGACCTCATAACGGGTCTCCCTAGCCCACCTTCGCCTTTCTACAATCAATATGATGTGAGCTGCATTGGTCGAATTGTGCTCCCCCAAATCCCTATGTTGAAGCCCTAACCCCCGTCCCTTAGAATCTGACCTTACTGGGAAATAGGGTCATTGCCGATGTAATCAGCTGTTAAGACGCGGTCATCATACTGGAATGGGGTCAGTCCCTACTCCAGCATAACTGGTGTTCTTGTAAAAAGGAGAAATTTGGACACCAGCCCCCAATCCACAAGGGAGCATCATGTGAAGACTGGCGTTCGGCTGCCACAAGCCAACGAGCTACCAGAAGTGAGGGGAGAAGCTTGGGCCAGATCCTTCCCTAGCACCTTGAGAGAGAGCGTGGCCCTGCCAACACCTTTACCTCAGTCTTCTAACTCCAGACCTCCAAGACAATCAATTCCTATGTGAACCCATCCTGTTGGTGGTACGCACTTTGCTATTGCAGCCCTAGCAAACTATTATACAATGCTCCCCACAGCAGCCTCAGTGACCATTTAAAAACCACTCTTGCACTCAAAACATTCCTAATAGTGTTTCATTCCCCTCAAAGCAAAAGACAAAGTCCTTGAAATGACCCACGAGGCCCACACATCCTGGCCCAGCCTCTTCCCGGACCTCTTCTCCTCCTCATCTGCTCTTCCTCAACTTTCCCCAGCCACAACGGTTTCCTCAAACAGCCCACACAGGTCCTGCCGCAGGGCCTTTACACTGCTTTGCCCTCTGCCCAGAGCTCTTGTCCACTAAGTGTCCTTGACTCCCTCCAAGTTGCTGCTCCAGTTTCCCTTTCTCAGTGAGGCCCTCCGCCGCCACCACTGCCCGCTTTCCACCCGCTGCCACATTGACACGTTTTGCATAGCTTGATCTCTACCTGCCATTTGTTCCTATTTTTACCCCTCTTCTCTCACACTACACCATGAACTCTGAAAGTAAGGACATCGTCTTAGGGCATGCCCCAGAGGCCAGCATGTAGTAGTTGCTCAAGAAACAGCTGTTGGAAGATTGATCAGTGGAATGAAAGAAGACAGAAAAGAGAGAGTCACCCAAAGGAGGAAGTTGTCCAAGTGTCAAAAGCAACAAAGCGTCCAGAAAGATAAGGACCGTCGTGTCCGTTGAGTGTGGTAACAGGGAAGCCACAGATGACCTCAGAGAGGGCAGTTCCTGCGGGAGGCGGGAGCCCTCTGCAGCAAACACACCAGGTCTCTCCTCTGTGCTAGGCACCCCTCCCAGGGTCAGAAGCCAGCTTGAGTGGGCATGGCAGCGAAGGAGCAGAACCTGAGGACAGAGGCTCCCAGACTTCTTCTGTCTGTGAGGGGAGGGGAAAAGGGAATGTGAAATAGAGGGGACTGAAAGTGTGAGGAAAGAGTTTGGTGCTGAATGACAGAAGGGGGAGAGGTCCCAGGAGCTGCAGGACACAGAAGGACCTCTGTGCTGGAAGAAGTTCTCGGGGGAGGTTGGAGGGGGGAAAGGGAACATGTCCTTCTCTGAGTGGAAGGAAACCAGGTTGGAATGAGCCCAGATGCCAATAACCACCCCGGAGGGCATGCAGGGACCCGCGTGGGCTCATTGCTTTGGGAGAACCTGCAGGCAGGCAGGCCCTGAAAAGGAGGGTCTCCTTAACTTCTGTGCCCTGAGTGCCTCACTCCCCTCACCCGGTGCCGCCCCTGCTGCCCTGACTGGAGAGAGAGCTGGCTGCCAGCCAGCACCGCTCAGGGCCCAGCTGAAGCTAGAAGCCACGATTTCCTGGCGGCACAATCCCTATGACTGTGGGGTTTCAGGGACAGGCCCTGGGCAGCCTTGATTCAGGAGGGGAAACCTCCTAAGACTGAATTCAGGGACCCAAATAGCTCCACCCATTTCCCTCAAAGCTGCATGCTTCTCCCAGCTCCCAGGCCCAATGCACTGAAGCCTTTTGAGGCCTCCCTCTCCATTCCTCCGATTCTTCCCGGTCAATCACAAACCAGTCTCTTACACGATGAGAGGACCCCTAGTTGGTTGAGCATCTACTGTGTGCAGGGTGCAACACAAGTTAAATCCTCATACAACAATCCTATTTATAGATAATGAACTGAGATTAAAGAGATTCAGAAGCCTGCTCAAGGTCACACGGGTAGCAAGTGACAGAGCTGGGATCTGAAACCTACCGTCTCTCTATCCTCCTTTCTATATTCATGTCTCCACCCAAGACCAAGCCCTCAACATTTCATTCCTAAAATTCAGCAGGATAGATGCTTTCTAACTCACCTCCCAGCACCGCCACTCACAGTGCACACTCCCCGATGGACCTCCTTCCAACACTGTTTTCACCTGTCCCCATCCTATTAGCTTGGCTCTGGTGGCTCCCAATATGGGAACATTCCAAACTCTGCAGCCATCCCCTGGGACCTTCATAAACGATATGCACCTCCTTTTCAAGCTCTTTTCCCACAACCACCCTCCGCTCCACTCCATCCCGTGTGCTCCTTCCCTGTGCATCATCACCCCCAAGGTGACAAACGTAGCAAACACGCATGCACAAGTGCAGGAGGTGGCACGCCATGTGGGGCACATTCCTGCCCCTGTGGCTGCACCCCTCTGAGCGTCCTGCTCTCCTGCAGTCCCCTGAGCAGCACCACCCCAGTTTGCTGAGCTCTTCCCTGCTCTTCTCTGCTCACTGCATTTAGCATCTCGTGGCAAGCGTTCCATTTGCCCATATAGACTGCACACCCCTGGAGGCTAATTAATAATTTGTGTTGGAAACACCTGGGATTGCCCACTACTCAACACGGGGAAACATTACTTGATACACAAAACAATGCTGGTAAAGTTCAGCTGACGTACTTCTAGAAGTGTTTCAGAAAATATAAGAGACCTGGGACGAACAAGGGAAGAGGCGCACAGCCTTCTCGAAGGTTTTGGGAGCATGCCTGCTCTTCCCTTGCAGGAGCACCCACAATCTGGCACCCTGTCCCAGCTCTCCTAGCAACGAGGATGGCATACTCCTGCCCTGACATACTCCAGGTCTTGGTATTCTTCCTCAGGTACTCCTTCACACATTCTCATGGACACAGAGATCCTAGCTCCTTCCCTCTTCAGGAAAAAGGCTTGAAATGTCAGACATCGGGCTGTGGGGAGTCATGGTGATCAGCAGAATGGTCAGTGCTGGGGACCCAGAAGTAGGAAAAAGGA
Source organism: Lasiurus cinereus (assembly GCA_011751065.1). NCBI lineage: Eukaryota > Metazoa > Chordata > Mammalia > Chiroptera > Vespertilionidae > Lasiurus > Lasiurus cinereus. Next base: position 1,425,242 of record JAAGEH010000470.1, on the reverse strand, counting down.
TATCCCATTTCCAGGGAATTGGGATTTGGCCTTAACTCACTTCGATTGTCAGCACAGACCACACAACAATGCTGGGATTCCCAGAACCACAGGCGGAGGGTGGTCAGAAAAAGTGAAGTCAGCAAAGCCCTTGGGCCATCAAATTGTTCCCCACATGGACAGGACGGGCAGCACCTGGACAGTAAGCGTCTCAAAGTCAAGATGACGCTGTCTGCCCAGATACCCTATAAAAAATCAAGATCTCCCCAACCAATGGCACCAAAGGCACTGTGTGGGCCTTATGACATCGTTGAAATAATAGAAGCTCTGGAGTTGGGCCTGGGATCAAATCCTGACCTCATAGCTGTCCAGCCTTGGCCACTTACCCTCTCTGAGCCTGGTTCTGCGTGTGCTAATGTGAGGCCTTAATAAAACAAGAAATACATAGCAACATCTAGCACAGTGCCTGGCTTTACACAGGGGCTCAATGAGAGTTGCTTCCCTCCCTCCTTCCAGCTTCCAGCTCTCACAGCTCTGAACCCTCACGAACAGAAACAAGTACAGAGGCTACAGAGATTTCCCAGCCAGAAGGTCTGCAACGGATGGCAAAAGCCAGCAAAAGGAAGGGAAAAAAAAGGGCCGCCCATGGCCGCTGAGAGAGAAGCGCTGGACTTCTGTGAACGCCTGGGTTTTAAAACACACAGAGCTTCGAGCCTCAGACCAAACCCAAACAGGAAGTTTGTGATAAACTTAGCAAACATGCATGCACAACTGCAAGAGGTTGCACACGCTCAGAAAAGGCGAAAATCAGCATTGGGGGCCTGGGAGGGGGGGGATAAAAGGAGCATGCCTGGCCGATGCTCCAAATGCACAGACCGCTTTCCTGGGAGCCAGGGAGCTCCTCACCCCAAGCCCTGAGCCAAATCCCAAGAGCTGCTCTGGTTCCCAGGCGGGGTCTGGCTGCTCCTCCCACACTTGTCCCTCCTCTGCTCCTCAGGCACCAGGGGGGCCTGGGGTGACACAGGTTGTGCAATCGTTTTGGGCTGGAAGAACTCAGCACAGAGTGAAGGAATGGTGGGTGGGGATCCCACAAGGGCTCCTCACTCGCCACCTGCGGCTCCACACTAGGGTCTTCCCACTGCCAGCGTGTTGACCTCTGAAATCCTGCCGGGCACTGCCATTTGCGTGCGGACTGCTCACACGAGTATGAGGCGCTATAACTTCAGTTCACAAGTGCAGGCAAAGGGGGACACATCTAACTTCCATGATGCGTGTCTCATCACCCCAACCAGAGTGAAAACTAGGGTGTTCCTTCACCTTTGTGCACAATCTCTCAGCACCTGTGGATTGAGCCTGGATACTAGGCCACGTTTGGTGGGTGGGCTCCAGAAAATACCTGGTAAATAAATAAACATCAATGCCATTTCTACTATTCTTCCCCCACTAGGATGTGTCCCACTGCCCTGGATCCACTCTCCCCAGACAAGTCCCTGGTTCCACCCCTCTTGGGGGAACGGCCCAATGATAAACTCAGTCCCCTGGCTGTCAGTTGCACTGCCTGCCCCTCCCTCAGCACCTCACGTAGTGGTTTCCCCCCATCTCTAAGTCAGGTTCCTTTAAAAAAAAAAAATGACTCATTTAGGAAGAGACAAAACCAAAAACTTCAATGGTAAAGATAAAACAGCACCGAGTCTCTTTCAACACCTCCTACTCCGTGTAGAATTTAGATCTGAGAATGCCTCCCAGCCTGGACCTCCCAACCTGGAACTTACGGCACACGCAGTTCTTCTAGCAAAAACACTTCCAGTTAAAGTCCCCTCTCTGACCTTCTCAGTCCTCCTTCACACACAGAGGTGGCCTCAGGCCTCCAGTCAGTAGCTTTTTTCAAAATGCAGGAATAAAGAAATTAAAGTCCATGCTAAACTCCTGGGTCAAAAAGAAATTATTTAATGTTCTCTGATTACATTTGTGATTCTGACTTATTGGAGAAAGAATGTTGGCATTATTTCAGTGGCCTTCATGTGAATTATGGGGAGTTTTTCACAAATAGTAAGATTTCTTGCTATGTAAGACATTTACAAACATCTGTGCAGAGTGTGTGAAAGGAACAAAATTGGACAGTACAATACATAGAATCCTAATACTGTGGGGCTCAAACGAGCAATTAAGAGAACCCAGGGGTCTCAATGTCGGCTGCTTTTAAAAAACTCCCCGGTTCCATCCCCAGAGATTTGGATACATGTGGACTGGAGTGGGGCTCTGGTATTGTGTGTTGTTTTTTAAGTTTCCCAGTAATTTTAACACACACCCAGGGTTGAGAACCACTGATCTAACGTAGATAAGAAATTTAGATCTAAAAAATCAAGGTTCAGTCCAAGAATGCTCAGCCAGACACAAAACCAGAACCAAATCCGATATGTATAATGCCCGGTTTAGATCTAGTGTTGCTCATATTTCTAGTATTCACAGATTTGTTAAAAAAAATTATATATATATATATATATATATATATATATATATATATTTAATGATATTTACTCTCGGGCACTCACAGAGACTTGCTGTCCTTAACTTTTTTTTTTTTTTTGGTCAAGCAAGGTATTTTTTAAATATATATATTTTATTGATTTTTTACAGAGAAGAAGGGAGAGGGTGTTAGAAACATCGATGAGAGAGAAACATCGATCAGCTACCTCCTGCACACCCCCTACTGGGGATGTGCCTGCAACCAAAATACATTCCCTTGATCGGAATTGAACCTGGGACCTTTCAGTCTGCAGGCAGGCACTCTATCCACTGAGCCAAACCAGTTATGGCCAAGCAAGGTATTTTTATAAATAACTACCAATTACTATCACTGCTTCCGGATGGCTCTCTTGCTCATTTGCATACGCACCACTCTCTCCACCACAAGCCCAGCCCAGGAGGTGAGGTTTGACCATAGCAGGCCCTGGTCTAGTTTCACTCACTTCTCCTCCCTGTTCCTCATCAACACCCATGTGATAAATCCAAACAAAACCCAGGCTTCAAAAATTCTCCATCTCCTCCTTTCCCTAACTCCACAATATCTACTTCTGAAAGTCACTTCACTAACCCACAAACTATTTTCCAGTTCCGCCAAACCCACCCTACATCTTCTTCCTGACTGTCAGGTGACAGCTAATATTTGCACAAGTGACCACAACCAGTATTTACAGTTTGTTATCCCACACATGTTACCCCTTCTATATTTCCCAATAATCAAAGATAGACTGGAAACTTATAAAGTGGGATAAAAGGAAGTAGGGGAGGGAGGAGGGCAAAAGGGGTTCCCTTTACAGCTTTTAGTTTGAATTTGGGGCAAGCATGCATTTTTATTTTTATTTTTTCAATGGGAAATGAAAGATTTCTCCCATCCAGCCCTGGTTTCTGCACCCAGAGCCAAGGCTACCTCTATGACTGACCGGAGCCACTTCAGGCCCCGCCAGTCCCCAAGAATAGAGGTAGAAGAGATGCCCTAAGACAGTTGTCAAACCTGCTTGCTCAGCTTCATCTCCCCCTGGTCCCCGAGTTTCTGCCATGTGGATCAGCTGTTCTCTCCTAAGTATCTCCTCTGGTTCCTGCCTCTACGTTCCTACCCAGATGTACCACCCACCCTGACTTGTTTCCTTCCCGAGACCTCACCAAGCCACACCTACTCCAAATGACATTGAGACCCACAACTTGTAGATCAGGAGCCAAAAAACTCTCTGGATGACTTGTAAATGATGGGATTCTCCACAGTCCTCACGGTTCCCTCATGTCTAACAAGGCAATGAAGAAGGGTGAGGCTCAAAGGCGTGGAGGTCGGAGCGGGTGGGATATGCTCACAGAAGAAAAAGGTGTTTGGGATATCTGGAGCATGTCCTGGCATGTCCAAGGCCTGGGGGAGAGGAAATTCCAAAGAAACTTAACAGCAAAGAGAAGCCTGAGTGAAGGGTTATCAACCTGCCATCTGCTACACATCCATCCGACTGCTTCCTCACAAGTCACTCTGCCCTTCCAGTCTCCAGTTGGGTCGAGGCTAGCAGGAGTGGGTGGAAAATAGGAACAGAGAAAAAATAAACACCATGAAGCAACACTACACGGAGGCAGGCTGATGTCCTCCCAGTGCAACCGAAGCGACTGACCTTGGGTGATCTTGAGGGGTCAGGGGACCTGGTACTTAAGCCTCTTCTTGATGTCACCCCCAAATGTGAAGGACGTTTAAAACTTCCAGGGACCCCCAAGAGACTTTTCTAAAGAACTTTAAAACCTCTAAACTGCCAAGACACAGACTGGCCAGCCTCCACCCAGATGTCACTGTGTCCTGTGGGGCCTTGGGGGTAACACCCGTGGAGGGCACTGGACTAGCATCACCTCCTGTCCTGTGGGAAGGAAGGCTTGGACAATTTTGGTTCTTCGATTGCCCACCTCCATTGGGCCTGACGGCTTGGTTGATGCTACGCTCATCTTCCCCAGGGAAAGCAGCTCCAAAACAGTGCCCAGCTGTGTTAACTAGCAGCATGCCCGTCTTCTCCTCACATAGTCAACCACACTTTAAGCTCCTTCTGGTCTCAGCTCTTGCTGCTTCTCTTTTTTAAAAAAAAAATCCTCCATGCTGGCTCTCAGTGGGCATTTGTTAACCAAGTAGAAAACCAATCCTCAAACCCACAGCTCTTATCAAGTTGGAGTCTTCTAGGAGAAGGAGGACATGTATACACACAGAAGAGCTGGGTAACTGTCCGGGGTGGACAGTTAACTGCTTGCTAGAGGAAAGGTGTGTGGGAGGTGAGGGAGCGGGGCTGGAATGGCAGGTCGTCTCATAGAGGAAGTGAGATCTGAGTTGGGTATTTTAAAAAGGGTTCAATTGGGTCAAGTGGAGAGGAAGTGGGAAGACCATCCCAGGCAGTGGGACCAGCACACACGTGGGTCTGACCACAGGGTGGGGAGCACCCTGTGCAGGGGACTGAGGCCACAAGGCAGGGAGAGGTTATGAGTGTACATTAAGAAGTCAGGCAGACTTGCTCTGAGGTCAGCTATGTCTCTTGTTAGGTAGCTTACCTCAGTCCCAGGAACTCTTCATCAGCAACACGATAAAGGTGAGGATAATAATGGGACCTACCTGCTGGGGTTATTGGGAAGATGTGATGAGAAGATGCATGTAAAATGCTTAGCATGCTCAGGCCTTCGGTGATGGTTGTGTTCTTCTTGCTACAATCAAAACTACCCAGTGCCCATCCCGCTGATGCAGACAAGGCCCTTTCTTCTTTGTAACAGCCATGATGCTGGGAAGAATGGGACACTGGCTGACTGGTTACATTCTGAGTAACCTGAGGAGTGTAAGAGCCAGCTGAGCATTTAAATGCTCAGGGTACTCTCAACTACAGACACACACACACACACACACACACACACACACCCTTTCTCTTTTCTCCTTGGATCACCAACTTCCTTACAAGAACTACAAATTTCTTTCCCTTTTCCTCCTACTTCTCCACGGTTTGGGAGTGGTTGTCTCCCTTCAGCTTCTGTCGTGGGTCACTTTCCTGGAGATGACAACTTCCCACTGTTGCCAGCCCTGGGGTGCCTGGCTATCCTTGGGTTTCCCCAACCTGCGCACACTTCTATAAATACTCTCTTCATTAGCGTCTCTCCAGGTAAACCCTTAGCATGTGCCCACCACACTCAGGGGCTGAAGTGCAGACCTGTCTTCCTCTCATTCTTTTCTTCTCCTCGGAGGCAGCATAAATGGCAGTGTTTAAGATACCTTAATCCAGTGGTTCTCAACCTTTCTAATGCCACGACCCTTTAATATAGTTCCTCATGTTGTGGTGACCCCCACTTCATAACAGTAGCAAAATTAGTTATGAAGTAGCAATGAAAATAATTTTATGGTTGGGGGGTCACCACAACGTGAGGAACTGTATTAAAGGGTAGCGGCATTAGAAAGGTTGAGAACCACTGCAATCAATAAAGAAAAAAAAATTAAAAAAATAGATATAAGCACCAATGCATTTTACCCAAGGGCAATCAATCACGTGGGAATTTAACATTCCTAGGAATGTAGCTGTAACTCAAGAGGCTCAGGAAAAAGCCACTTCCCTCACCCAGGCAAAGCACATTCCAAGGCCCTGGCTCCTCCAAGGCCATCACACAGCAGAGCTCCTACAAAGCAGCAGAACCTAAACCAGTGCCCAGTACACAGAGTAAGTGCCCAACTGGTATTTGTTGGTACAGGTCCTTCTGGGTGAGGAGGTGAAATCCAAGAGATCTTTCCGGGAAAGGCCCTCCATGGAAGCAGCTACTCGGTAGGGTGGCTCTGAGATGCCCTGTGCTCATCCTGTCACATGACCGCGGCATTGAGATGCCCCATCCACAACCAGCAGGAGTTCAGATTCCAGTCCTTCATTCCACAAATGCTATTTCCTTGTTTCTCACAGAGCAGTGGTTGGCAAACTGCAGCTCGAGAGCCACATGTGGCTCTTTGGCCCCTTGAGTGTGGCTCTTCCACAAAATACCATGGCCTGGGCGAATCTATTTTGAAGAAGTGGCGTTAGAAGAAGTTTAAGTTTAAAAATTTTGACTCTCAAAAGAAATTTCAATAGTTGTACTGTTGATATTTGGCTCTGTTGACTAATGAGTTTGCCAACCACTGTCATAGAGTAATTCCTGAGGCTTATGGTTTCCTTGAATTTCTCTGGCTGTGTTTATTACTCCCACTCCCTCACAGGGCCAACCTCACCCTCAGCTCAGTGCAATGCAAAGGCATTTAGTAAGTGCTTACTGTGTACAAGTAATGTGCCAGGCACTGGAAACCCAAAGATGATTAAAAACATAAAGGTCTTGGGATCTAAGACACACACACACACACACACACACACACACACACACACGGACAAAGGCTTACTACTGACCAAGGGGATTCTCAAGGAGATAAAGCTCGAACTACACAGGTGTTGAAGGGCGAGACAATGGGGACAGAGGGGAAGGCACCAGGAGATGTGAAGAAGCAGGCGGAGGTGGAGGAACAGGGGACGAGGATGAGAAGGGCTGAATGGACAAGGACCAGAGCAGCAAAGAGCTGGGCAAGGAGTTTGTCTCAAGCTGGGTCTCCCTGATTCAAAAACGAAGCACGTTAACAGCAGACATGACACCTGACCAGAGGATATTTCCTCCCAGCAGCCTTCAAAGTTAGAAGGCCCCCACTTTGGAAAATGTTTAAAGGAAGCCAGGCTGAATCTAGGGCAAAGGTGCTTGTCCTGCAGGGATGTTTCTCGGCCTGCCCTGGGCTCAGCCAGCCCTCAATCCAGGGCCAGCAAGAGCGTCCCGCCCGATGACCAACAGAAGCCTTCCATACTCACTTGCTCTTACTGGGAATTCTAAAATTAAAAATTAAATGTTCATTCCTCTCCCCTCACAGCTCTCTTCCTTTATGAACTAATATGTAAATGTCTTGGGAGAGGCTAAGTCATAGCAGCCACATATCTGCTTAGGATGAATGCTTCCAGATCTTCCTGGAAAACAAGCTTTGCATAAAGGATGCTCAGGAGGTTAGCTGTGACTGAGGGGGAGGCAGGAAGGGAAGAGGGGGCTCCTGCACTGAAGCACCACAAACACCCCCCCAGGGCAAGGACTAGAGAACTAAGTGCCACGCCTTCCAAAGAAAGACGTTTGCTCACTAGTCATTGGTAAACTGAGAGGTAATGCACAACCCACAAAACCTGCCTTTAAACTGCCCAATCCAGTAGTTTTAGCCTATTCACAAGGTTGTACAACCCTCAATGCTATCTAATTTCGGAATATTTTCAGAACCCTCAAAGAAACCCCATATCCCTCAGCAACCTCTCCCCACTTCCCTCTTTCCCTGGCAACCATTTTCTCTCGGTGGATGTGCCCATTTAGAACATTTCACATAAACGGAACCTGGTGTCTGGCTCCCTTCGCTCGGCATCATGTTTTCAGGGATCACCCATGTTGGAGCATGGGGCAGTGCCTCACCCCTTTCTTGTGGGCTGGATAATAGTCCCCCGTCTGGACAGCCCACATTCTAAAGGGCAACATGCAGGACGCTCCTGCAGCAAGGAGCGTCCAATAGCCTTCACAACCATTTGTGAACTTTCCTTCTCTGCTCCTCCCACAGCCGGGTAGATGTGGTCCACACCCTCCCCACTGGGCTGGCGGAAGTTCCCAGCCACGCGGTGGCTCAGGACGGCCGCCCTGAATCACCAGGCCGTGACAGAAACCACTCAGATTCCTGCTGAGGGGATTTGTAATGACTCTTAAATGTGTTTTATAGACCTCCGTGGTCCCTGTAACGGCAGATGAAAAAGCAGAGTCGGCGTCCTCCACTTGCTTTGATGGGCTGCTGCCGCCTCCTCCTTAACTGTCTAGATACTTTTCAAATAAGGGGCCCCGAGTTTTCATTTTGCACGGAGCCCAGCAAACGGGGCAAGAGGCGAGGGTTTGGAACCTGACACTCTTCCCGAAGCGATGGCTACATCACAGCGGACTTAGGTCAGACCGAAGCAGGAGAGGGGCCAGGGCCGCAGCGTCCAAACTGCCCCGGGCCCGTCTTCCTCCCACGGGGCTAGCAGTTGGCTGATAAGGCCTCCCGGAACAGCCAGTCTGGTAGAAAGTAAACGTGATAAGTCAACAGGCTCAGACTGTAAAGCAGGGAGACTCAAACTGAAACTTGTTTGATCTTGTAATCGCTTGCAGGTTAAGACCAAGAAGAAAGAAAAATTAAAAAGAAAAAAAAAACCCATACTTACTGAAATAACGGGCTCTGAGAAAACTTTTCAAATAGCCACTATGTTCTAAACCGTCACTTTTACTTCCAGCATATCAAGGAAGTCATGGTTGCACCAAAAAAATCTGGGGTCCGAGCCCCAGAGAGGGGTGAGCTGAAAACGCAGCTGCTCAGCTGATGTCAGTCCTAGAAGGGACCTGTGGAAGAGCCCATCCACGTGGATCCCCAGGGCGCTCCACCCCCCTCACATGCCCTCCCCGCTGCCAGGTTTAGTCCAATTCTCATTTTGTAGATGAGGAAGCTATGCTGTGAGAGGGGAAGGAACCAGCCATGGCCACCCACAAGAAAGGGGCAGGACCAGCACCCGGAGCTTGCAGCTTCCTTTTCCAACCTCCCAATTTCATGAGCCCAACTAAAATTCACACATGGGGTGTATGCTCCCTACCCCCAATTTTCTCCTGGGTCCTCAGCCCATATCTTCGAGTACTTGTCCCTGGAAGAGAGAGTGAGGTCACATGGATAAATGGGAGACACATCAACCCTCAGGAAGAGCATGCGAGGAGCATGCGGCTTCCTCCCACCAGTGTGCTCTCTAGCCTATCATTCAGCAAAGGGCCAGAGCGCCAGTGAAGGGTCCAGAGCCTTTCCGTATCCACGGTATTTGTTCACACGGGGTTTCTGGGAAGAGTGAGTTAACTGAGTTTTTCCCAGTTCAAGGTATAAGAATCATGCAGGGTGGATGGAGCTCGGGCAGACAGGAAGTGCTGCCAGCCCACCCTACCAAAGAGACCGGTCCAGACTGCCCTGGGATGGGATGGGACTCAGCACACCGTCAAGTTCTGTCCCTTTTCTACAGCACAGATGAACCAAACCACCCTGAGCACCAAGAGCCTTTGGTTTCAATTTGCGTTTCAGCCTCCCTCCCTTTCTCCTTCCCTTCTGTATTCTTTCCTTCCTCTTTTTCCTCCTCTCCTTCCTTGAACAAATAGATACTGAGCACTTCTTTCGTGCAAGGAATGTTCTGGGTGCTCGAACACAGCAGTGAACAAAACAGAGGGGGGAAATAAGGAAAGAGTTTACAAATAAATGGATGCCATGTAAGAAGGTAAAAAATTATCTGTAGAATTACTCAGCAGGATAAGAGGATTCAAAAAGGCACAGGAGCCGAAACCAGTTTGGCTTAGTGGATAGAGCATAGGCCTGCGGACTGAAAGGTCCCAGATTCAATTCCGGTCAAGGGCACATATTTTGGTTGAGGGCACATCCCTAGTAGGGGGTGTGCAGGAGGCGGCTGATCGATGTCTCTCATCAATGTTTCTAACTCTCTATCCCTCTCCCTTCCGCTCTGTAAAAAATCAATAAAATATATTAAAAAAAAAAAAGGCAAAGGAGGCCCTGGCTAGTGTGGCTCACTTGGTTGAGCATTGTCCTGTGCACCAAAAGGGTGCTGGTTGGATTCCCAGTCAGGGCACATGCCTGAGTTTTAGGCTCAATCCCCATTGGTGAGCATGCAGGAGGCAGCTGATTGATGTTCAGCTCTCACACCAATGTTTCTCTTTCTCTCCCTTCCTCTTTCTAAAAATCAATAAAAGTATATATATTTTTTAAAATGTCAGGGCAAAAGGAAATTTAACTAGAATGGCCAGAAGAAGGGTCTCTGAAGGAGGTGAAGGACTGAGCATACAGATACCTGGGGAAGACATCCCAAGTAAAAGGATCAGCAAGTGCCAAGGCGCTGAGGTGGGATGTCCTGGTACATCAGAAATGAGGAGGAGAGTGGCAGGCGTGGGGCTACATCAGGCCAGTACTGAAACATGGTAAGGCCTTTGGTTATACTCCAAGTGGGATGGCTCTGAGCCAGGGAATAACTGCTCTGTACACAGGTTTTACCAGAACCATCTGGATCACTGTTGTTACTAGGCCACCTGTGCGGGGGAACCGGATTCCAAAGCCAGACCCTCACAGCCTCTAAGCAGCAGTGTGAGAAACACCTCCCTGCTCTGGGCCTCCGCAGTCTATGGGAAACGGGAAGATATGACGACATGATGTCTAAGGTCCTCTCCATGATATTTTCTGACAAGAATTGCTGAAAGCGTCAAAAATGTCTCAGGAAAGGTAAGGAACAGCAGCCCAGTGTTGGAAGCCTTCCACACTCCCCACTGCCTCTTCTGCGCACACCGAACTCTCACCCCACAAAAAGCACTGCTCTCTAGGGATCAAGGTCCAGCCCAGGAAGCAGCCAGGTCAGCAGTGTCCTCCAAAGATTATAAAAGGCAACCACTAAAGACAGCACAGCCTCCACACCGTGGCGGGGTGGGGCTGGGCCACTCAGAGCACTGCTACAGCCAAAGCAGAGGGCACGGCTGAACTGGCTTCTGTGGGGGCTGCCACAGTCTTTCCTATCTCCCCTTCTTCTAACATGGAGCCAGAAAGAAAGTTATGGGGTTCAGGCTGTTCCATCCCATCATTTCCTTGAGGGTTCTATCTGTTCACAAACTATCAGACTGGGTCAGAAAGCATGACTCAGATCTCCTCCATCAGGCTGGATAAGCAGGGTTTGTCTCTCCCCCACCAGACTGTGAATTCATCCTATGCCTCTTCCTAAACCTCCTCCATCAGACAGGGGGCCCCATGAGGACTGATGCTGTATCTCCCCAGATAGATAGGGGCTCTGCTACTCCCCAGACCCTTGGACTGAAAGCTCCCTGGGGGAGAAAGTTTATCTGTCCCTTCCCCTCTATCATCTTGAGGATATCCTTTTTATTGGTTTTATAGGGAGAAAGAGAAATATTGATGTGAGGAAGAAACATTGACCAGTTGCCTCCCATAGAGGCCCCAATGGGGAATCAAGCCTGAAACCAGGGTATGTGCTGGGAATTAACCCAAGGCCCTGCGATGCATGGACAATGCTCCAACCAACCGAGCCACACTGGCCAGGGCTACTTAGTGACTTCGTAAAATAAGAACTCAGACTGAATGATCATCCTGAGACACGAGACCCTGTGACCCCATGAAAACTATCTGAATACAAACCTCCAAGCTGAATGAAACAAAATTAACAGCTGGCATCCCCAAACGACGTTTTGGTAGGCTGGTGGTGACCTGGCTGAGGCCCAGCTGAAATGCACCTTGCGGACAAACAGCAGGGAGCCCACCGGCCTGGCCTGACCAGGGCTACACTGGAGGGCAGCCTGCAGCCCAGACTCACCACTGCCAGCTGCCAACTCTGGAATCACCCCAGGGATGTCGTGGGAAGTGGGAAAGTGGCTGTGGCAACTGGAATTGAAAAAGGGGGGTGGGAAGAATCCTATCTTGGAGGGGCAGGCCCACGCCTACCGGCACAGAACAGAGGCAGAGGCGGTCGGGAGGTAGGCAGGGATGAGGACAGAGACACCAGGGCAGCTCAGCTCCAGCTCCTGGAGCTCCTGGAGAAGCAGATGCAGGAGGGCACTCGTGTGCACGTGGGCTCCCCTGGAATCTGGTACCCTGGCTCATCCCAACCAAGCGTTTCCACAGAACTGCAGAGGAGGGGCAAGAACTTCCAAAGCCTGAAACCATTAACAACAATAACAACAATTGCTAACCCTTGCAGGCACTAAATCCTTTCCATGTATGTACTAACTCAGCTGATCTTCAGAATGATGCTAATATTACTCTCCGTTTACAGATGAGGCAACGGAGGCCCGCCCCACGTAAAGATTTCACGGGGGCAGCTCGGGTCCCCAATGCACTCTTAGCCACCTCCCTCTCTGAAAACAGTGGGGGAACCCTCCAGTATCTCTGCTGGTGCCTCTCAACCTCTGAGACTGAAGGCCACCTGAGGACCGGGGAGACGGGGGTGCTGGCGACTCAGACAGAGCCCAGCAGGGTCCCAGTGCTATTCTCCCCCAGTGCTGTGAGCCCACACCCTGAAAATGCCACCCTGCTGGCACTGATGACTCTCTCCTTCCAGGCATCTCAGGTTAAAAATCTCTATCTTTTCTGTCTGTGGCACATCCGTGGGGGAAGAATGGAAGCAGGAGGAGGACAAAGGGGTGAGGGGTGACAGGTCTCAGCTTCCACTGGAATCCCACAGGGCGTCTGAAAACTCAGGAAACATCGGATAGACTGGTTTTGAAACAGTTTTATTCTCAAAGTGTTGTTCTTCATCCTCCACACCTTTTCAGGTGAAGTTCATCTCAGCGTTACTATTTGGTGAGTCCAAATGTGACTGCTGCAAGAACAGAAAGAAATGGCCAATCTATTGGATTTTATCTTCAGATTGACAAGAACCCACTCTTCTACATGAGGGCTTTTCATATATCGACACTCCTGGCATTTCAGGCTGAAATGCTTTGCCGTGGGGACTGTCTTGGGCATTGTAGGATGTTGAGCAGCATCTGGCCTCTGCCCACTAAATGCCAGGGCATCCTCCTTTCTCAGCCCCCGAAAAGCGACAGCCAAAAGGGACTCCAGACATTGCCGAGTACCGAGGGAGAGGGAGCTGCCGGGGGAGAGGAACCTCTCAGTTGAGAACCACTGCTTTATGTTTAGATAAACTTCAACAAAAAAAGTGTCTGTAGGTTGGAAAAAATACATATTGAGCATAATGCTGAAAGTATAACTGACATAATAGCAAAAAGTAAGCACATCCTATTTTCTTGACGTCTCAGACACCATGTATTTGACATTTTTCTGTGCAGCTGCCATGCTCAGCACCCTGGGTGCCCACACTTCGCCCGTCCCATTTGCGTCCATTCCACACACCAATCCACCCTCGCTTGTGTTCAGCACACCACTGGGCACCTGCTCTCTGCCTGAGTCAGTGCTGCCATCTCTGAACGAGCCCTGCAGGGTGAGACCAGAAACCACAGGCTCGGGGACTCCACAGCCTCAGAAGCGGCCACAGCCACCCGAGAAAATGGACCCATTTTCCTGACCAGCGCTGTCCATTCATCCCACTCGCCAACGCCTCATCCAGACCCTGTCTGCCTCAACCTCAGGAGTGAGCTCTGCTAGACAGAAGTGGGCCAAAGACATACTGACTGAACAGACAGACGGCAAAATACCAACAGCCTGGCAGGAACTGAAAGAAAAACAAATACACATGGACTTAAACTTGTGGAAAAAATACTGAACCACACTCATAAGAGAAATGCATATGAAAACTAACCGAGATACCAATTTTCCTCTATCAGATTGGCGAAGATCAAGAAGTGTGATAACTCACTGTGTTGGCGAAGCTGTCACATTCATTGAGGGTGCTGGTGTAAATTACCACAACCTCCTTAAAGGATACTTGCAATGTCCACCACAATCACAGCTCTCCATTTGATTTTACCAGCAATTCCACTTCTAAGAATTTAATCTGCACACATGCTCCCACATGTGCAAAACGGTGTGTATACAGTGACACTCGTGGCAGTGTGATTCGTGATGACAGAAACCTGGAAACAGCCTCCAAAGCCACTGTTAGGGCATTGCTTTAACAAACCATGGTTCATAACACGAAATGCTATGCAGCTGTGAAAAATGACGAGGGCATTCTCTATGCCAGGGATCAAATCCTTCCCCATGTGCATTGTTAGGTAGTACAAGCAAGGCACTGAACCATGTGACATGGTAGCAGGTGTTGAAAATACTGTGTCCATGTATGCATTGAGATGCACAGAGTACCTGTGAAAAAGATAATCAAAAAGCCAATAACTGATTACCCTTACAGAGGAGAACAGGGAGACCGAGATAGGAAGGAGGTGGAGAATTACTACACACACTTTAGACTCTTCCTTAACTTTCAACTTTTATACCACGTGCTCGCATCAACTATCCAATCAACCCATCAATAGGAAAAGATTGTAACTGACCTAGCGCTACCATCATTACGCACATGTGCATGAAGCAGAAATCACAGGTCACTTTCGATGATAAATTCTCCACTCCAGTAAGTATCCACACTTGTCAGTTCAAACGCTCCAGGTGTGTGGTTTTTTTTTCTAATTCAAAAGTAGGATGACCCCACACACAGAACACACAAGAGACTCACCACACTTCCCTCCTCCATTAGCCTGGGAAAGCATCCATCCTCAAAGCTACCTTCCTCATTGGAAACATGTGCCTTCACTGACCCTGGGACCACCGCCCCCCTGAAGTTCCAAATGCAGGCAAGTGGGATCCCTTAAAAGTGCACGTCAGGGACACGGGGCACCCACGCTTCTAACAGAGCCTCAAAGCACTACCAGCGGCCTGTGCGCTCCTGTGGGGAGCGGTTCCACCCCAGCAGCACCGGGAACCCCTGCAGCCCTGCCCGCGGCAATGTTTTAATGGCGTGTAACTCAAAGGTGCCACAAGCCGTCACTTTTAAACCTGCCCCACTCCCACTGCCACTTCATCATAAAATAACCCTCACACAGAGTTTAAGCTGTAAATCAGCATTTGTCAAGTTCTAAATTGGGCTACAGCAATATTTATTCATCAAAGGATAAGCCTTCCCTGCAGAGTCATAAAACTGCCTAATAATTTAATACGCTATCACTCTTACCTGCAACTTGTCAAAAAGTGGCCTGAAAGAGGCCTGTGTTGTACAGTTGGCTAGCGATCACTCCACAGTGTATCAACTAGTTCACATTTTTAATTCTCTGTGTGTGCGAGGGGCGAGGGAGATGGTACAAGGGGCATGCCCTGTGCGGGGCCCACACAGTCTGAGGGTAGAGAAAAGCAGATTCCCCAGAGAGGACCAATGACATGTCCCATCAGCCTCAGGATGGTTGGTTTAGACAGAAAAGCAAGAAAAATTAAAATTATAGCACTGTGTATGCGGTAGGGGCAAAATACACTGTTAGCGGATTCACGTTGGGAACAGCTCCATGGAGCAACAAGGTGGAAAAATGTTAGAAGGGTGAAATATGACTCTAGGCTGCAAAATCATTACAGCTGGGTCAAGATACCAATTCCAGGGACCCCTGCAGATCTTTGGAGCTGGCAAATCCTCGTTGTGGGGCTGTCCTGCGCATTGTGAGATATTTAGCAACATCCTAGGCTGCTACCCATTAGTTGCCAGTAACACGGCCTCAAACAGTTTTGACAATCAAAACTGTCTCCAGACATTGCCAAATGTCCCCCAGGGCCAAATCACCCCAGTTGAGAATCACTGTCCTGAATGAATTTAGCCTAACTTGACAAAGGTGGGTGGATGGGGCTAAATCCACTCCACTCCAACCAATGGAATGTTCCCTCGTGGTGGTGTTTTTCTCTGAAGTTTCAAACTACCAATCTGAGATGCAGCCATTCGAACATCCATGTTTAGCTCACACACTGTTAACCTCCTCTCACTAGCAAAGTTAAACCTGCCTACAGGCCAAGCGTACCCAGCCAGGCTGTGCCTCCTTTCCCCCTCTCCCACCTCTGTAGCCCCTCTCACATCTCCCTGCCCACCAGTCTGCAGCTTTTACTTCTAACTTGCCCTCGATTTCCTTTATGTGTTCCCACAACCTTGTGGTTTACTCTGGCACAAGAACGTGTTTCGGGCTGGCATTCACTGGTAGTTAATGACAAGGTGGGTTTCTAAGCCACAAGTGCCATTAACGAAAACTGCTGGAGGGCGAGCGGGGGAGGCGATTCGCTCCCCAATGGTGAACACAGAACGCCCCACAGAACGTAAATAATCAAACAAAGATAGAAGAACCACTTTTTTTTTGTGGGGGGGGGAGGCACGCCGGTAGGGGTGCCACGTTCATATATTCACGCTCCAGGCCACATTTCCCACATGAATTTTACAATTAACACACCAAGATGCCACATGGAACCTTGCAACCTCCGGCCTAGGGACCTGTCTAGCTCTCAAGGCACTAAAACCAACTGGGAGACAACAGAACCTGGGCTGAACTCAGATACATGTTGTTAAAAGATTCGGCTTTGATTTCACTGTGGGTTTCTTTTTTAAAGGTAACTTTATGAAGGAAGAGTTGGAACAGGATGGGAAACACAAAAATGAAACTGGACCAAAGGTTTAGAAGGGTTTGTCATGTGTACAGACTCATCTGTCAGTGAGATAGTGCCCAACCCGCAAGAGCGGAAGAACGGGAGCTAGGTGAGCCAGACCCACCTACGTGGCCTTGGACTCGGGACCGGGTGGCCTCACATCAGGGCTGCACTGCGGCCACTGACCACAGTCTCACTCCTGTCAACCACCCCTCTGCATGTTTGATTCATAAAAAAAAAAAAAAAAAAAACTGAAAAGTCCACTGCCGTGAGATCTGCTTTAGGTTCTATCTTTTCCCCCAAAGTTCCACCCACCTGAAAAATGCTACTACCATTATCAACTCTAGACAGCTGGGTGGAATTGCCAGAGTAAGAGACGCCTCAGGCTTGGGCTCTTCGGAAAGTGACACTCCACTAGAGGACTGTCTAGAACTCCCACCATGACCCCCCAAAGCCAGATTTCCGCTGGAGGCCACCCTGCTCGGCTTTATTTAAAACCATTTAAGCCCCACCTGTTCCATTCACTGTGTGTAAGTTTGCAAAATTAGCTGACCATCCCGCTTGCTATGTCTCCGGTCCAACAAAATGAAAGAAACAATACAGAAATGAGGCCACAAGTAGGTAGGTAGGAAGGTGCCCAAGTCATGTGCCCAAGTCTCACATGTGGAAAGAGTCTGTCCATAACCCTCCGCCAAGACTTAAACTCAAACACTCAGAGCAGGCCTTACATAGGACCTGATCATGACACAGCCAAAATGCCTTCAACATGAACTAGGATCATGAAGGGGAGGGGAGGAGAGGAGCCTAACTTTCCTTTGAAATAGCGGGTGCCTGGTGCATTGCCAATGGAATACAGTTGACACAAATCTGCAAGGTTGTGGCGGGTAGTGAGGTGCGCTTGTGTCTGGGTGGCAAGGCTGCCTATCCAACAACAAAGCTAGTGGAGTCAGGCTCTGGGCGTCCTCTGGGACCAACGAGCTTCCTCCAGAGACACATTCTACTGCCAGGCCACGGACCACACCCCAAACCCAGCCATTTCAGAAATGAAGCCAGTGGACACAGAGGGTGACACAGGAGACCCAAGAGGTGGCACAAACGCACTAAGAGCCAAGATACCTGTGCCATCATTTCGGGTCACTGAGCACTCAGGCCTCTACTGCCCCCGTCCCCCCGTCCCCTCCAGCATTAAATAAGATCATACCTGTGACCTAGCACCAGGCCTTGGGACCCAAAGAATGTACCCAGCAAGTACTGGCTTACCATTCCTGCTTTCATTATTTCATTATCAGGATTACTTGCCATCATTGGTTGAGTCCTGCTTTCATTATTTCATTATCAGGATTACTTGCCATCATTGGTTGAGTGCCTATAGGTTCTTCCCTTCCAACTTCATAAGCTTGGGAGGAGGGTGGACTGTGGAAATGCAGATGAAACTTCTGCAAACACACAGCTCTTATCACCAGCACAACTCCCACAATCCCCTCAAACCCCCAGCCAGGCTAACTCAACCTGAGCTCACTCACAGGGCTCCAATATCCAAAGAGGGACTGCCAATCAGCAACTTCAATCCCCACGGCCATATCTGCTCTTCAAATGAAGAGTTATTTATTCAAACTAACAACGCCTCTCTCCATCTGGCCAGCCAGTGACCCCCCCACACACCATGTGAAGTGTGTCCCCGAAGGTGTGAAGTGTGCGGTCCCCATGGGAGGCATCTTAGGGAGCGACAGCTCTCGCAACCAAGTCAACATACGTGGGCCCTCACCACACCAGAAGTTAATTACTGAGTCTGCCCTCTCTCCCCTTTTAAGTCATTTAAGGAAATGAGAAACGAAGGTAGAGGCAGAAAAAGAAACAGTGTGGGGGCAGAATTCCACTTTCCCCACCGTCTTCAATTCAGCACCAGAGCTAAATCAGTCCTACGAAGCGAGGGCTAAAAGAGGAGCAATTTAAATAACTTTCCCAGCCCTCAGTAGCGTGGAGCGGGGCTCACAGGCCCAGAACACTACGGGATTTGCATACCTTCGCCAAGCCCAGGGGGAACGTGGTTGCATCTTCCCTAAACATGCGTTACACCCACCATACACGCTCTCCACAGGCCTCTCAAGGGCCTGAACCTTTGAAAACAAATAAGAACTTGCACTTCAACAATGTAAGAGGACTATATGATTTTAAAAAGAAAGAAAAAGGTCAACAGCGTTCTGAGTACACCTCGCAAGCTTTGTTCTGCTCACGGCCCCACTTCCTGTTGCTTCCTCACCTCATCACTTTTTAGTTTTGAAGCCTGTGTGTTCGCTCCAGTGTCACTGTAAGGTTTCAGTGGGAGGCCATCAGGGGACCAGGAGGAGGACTATCCTGCTCTGAGACACGACCATCAGGAAAGTACGCCCCAAATTTCAGCCCCTCCCGCTGACAGTGGGTGTGATAGGAAAACACTTGTGGGCGAGCTTTACGTTGTGGGGAGCGTCCTGTGTGGGCAACGGCCACCTAACCACTAGTGAATACCAGGTGGCTTAGAACTGGGAACCACGCCGGAAAATACTAGGCACCCACAGACCAAGAAATTCCCTGAAGGAGACCCATTCCAGACCTAAGTCCTTCCCTGAACCCTGCACTCCAGGGAGCAATGGCCACTTGGAAAAGAAACTAAAAGACTCCAATGTTTTGTGGGTGGGACCCGGTCTAATCTCCAGCTTAGAATAAAGGGCAGAGCAAACAGGGACAGCAAAAGCCATTTGACCAGCCCCCTCCTGTGACAGAGGAGGAAGCCCAGAACATGACCTGTATCAGAGCCCATTTATTAACATCAGAGCAGAGCCCGGCTCTCACCTCCCAGGCAGGGGTTTTCAGAGTCTAATCAAATGAACACAGAGCAGATGCTCCATCCATGTCTCCACCACGCTGGACACTGTTTGGGCCACATGCGTGGGGGCGAGGGGAGTGACCTTCAAATACTTTTTGTCTGTCTCACCTTCTAAAAGTATGTTTTGGCGGGTAGAGTAGCCTGTCCTCATAATCCACTCTGGCCCCTGCATTCCTTGAGTTAGGGGTTGCCCTAAACTGGCTTACTGCACCCATCTGTCATTATTCCCCAGCTGGGGATAAAAAATAAAATCTGGAAGACGGTGGTGTTGCACAAGACACAGGACTGGAATGGAAAAGTGGACCCCACTCTCAGTGAAATCAAGGGTGACCTCGGAGGAGTCTTCCTGCTCTCTGCACCTTCCGATATCCCTGTGTATCAGGAGAGCACTGACCTCCAATTGCCGCTAGCCCTGGGGTCTCTGATTCTAAATCTGCATAACCTCTCAACCCCCTGACCACCACAGAGCTCATTCTCGCACCTGCACTGCTCAGCCCTCCTGCCCAGTCCACCTGCCCAGCACATCTGGGAACCCCCAGTATGTACATTAGTATGGTCCTGTGAGCATCTGTCCCTGATTTGAGCTCACCAGGAGCTCTCACTGGGCCTTCCTGTATCATCCCCATGGATAAGACTTGGTTCCCAATCACCCAGCCAATGAAAATGTAATGAGAAGCTATTGTGTGCTAGGTGCTCATCTAGCTACAAGGTGGGCTATGTTTCAAGGGTGGTGAGATAGACGTCAAGGGTTAGAATCTACACAGCAAAACTCCAGGCCTGCCCCATGAGTCTCTATCTCCTTCCCTGATTAATTTTCTTATTAGACCTTAGCAAAACCTGGCAGGGTAGTGTATATTTATATGTTTATTTACCATCTGTTTTGCTCACTAGAAGAAATAAATGCTCTATGAGGGCAGGGGCTGATTTTGTTCATCCTGGCAACCAGAGCAGCACTCGGCACATGGCAGGAGTTAGATGTCAAATAAATGAATGAAATGCATGCATGCATGAATGAATATATGTATGCATGAGTGAATGCATGAATGAGCAGTCTTTCCTGGACCTTCCTCAATCATCACCAAGTTACTTACTGTCTCTAAGTTTCATGTTTTCCTCATTTCTAAAACAAGGATAATATTAATGTAGTCTTTATGTGACTGGAATGAGGATTAAACAAGAAAATAATTGCAAAAGCATTTAGAATGCACCTGGCACACAGCAAATAATCAATAAATGTTAGCTATTACTTGTTAACCATTATTATTACAGTCACTGATGGAAATGCAGAGAAATAAAGACTCTTTATTATACCCTGGGTAGTTTTTAGGCTAAATAACCAAGATTCTGTGTATGTCAGACCCATCCATAAAGGATCATTAAGAAAGGACTGGGCCATGGGCCCACATAGATACTGTAGATCCCTCAGAGCTTAAGTTTTAGTGAAAAATGTTTTCATGTAGTTTAAACCCATGAGCTCATTTGTGTAAATGCTGCTTTATGGGTCCCTATCATAGCCATCATCCAAGCAATTTAAAGTCTTAAAATATCGAATTCCTGCCCTCAAGAGCTTTTGAGTCCAGCTGGGAAAAATGAGACATTAATACAGGCATACCTCTATTTTATTGTGTGTTGCTTTATTGCACCTCACAGATTATGTACTTTTTAAAAACATATAAATTTAATTAATTTTTTTTTTTTTTACAGAAAGGAAAAGAGAGGGACAGAGAGCTAGAAACATCGATGAGAGAGAAACATCGATCAGCTGCCTCCTGCACACCTCCCACTGGGGATATGCTGCAACCGAGGCACATGCCCTGGACCTTTCTCTATCCACTGAGCTAAACAGGTCTTGGCAGCTTTAAAAAACAAACAAACAAATAAACAAAACAAAAAAACTGAAGGCAAGACCCTCCACCAGCAAAAAGACTATGACTCACTTTATTTCAGTATTCACTTTATTGCAGTGGTCTGGAACCGAACCCACAATATCTCCAAGATATACCTGTATATGAAAGGAGAACTATAAACTCAAATTCATAACATATGTCAACTGCCAAATAAGTGCACTGGAGACCAGGACTGCCAAGTGCTGGTAAATGCTTAACAACAAGCTCCCTCAAAAAAAAGTCTTGATTTTAGTGCATATCACTTTTCATGGTGTAAATACTCGCACTAGAGCCAAACTCAAGCGGCCAATGTGAGGGCCAGTGGACAAGGAGTCGGGAAGAGATAAACACAATCGACTCTAATGAGCCGGTGTGAGCCAGCTGCAGCACACCACTGGGTACTGTTCCTCAAGGTCAAGGACCATGGGCCAAGTGGTCAGTACTAACGACGAACATCTTTAGGGTACTTGAGGTTACAAAGCACACCAGAGGCCATGTTTGTATTTCACCCACACCATCTGGTCAGAAAGGTATTGCCCTCATTTTCCATAAAAGGAAACAGTGTCCAAAAGCACGAGACGTTTGCAGGGTCATTGTGCTGGTCAATGACATTGCCAGGGCTGGAACCAGGATCTTCTGGGGTAGCTGTGCGTTCTCACTAAACCAACGTGCCTGATAACTAGGACTTCCTGGAGGAGCAGTGGTTGAAGGGTGGAGAACGGGCGGACGTGCAGGAGAGGGACAGTGCTCACCCAGGGGGGAAACACTAGGGAGCGTGGAAGGCACGAACAAACTCGAAACTAACAAAACCACTTGGCTCAGTATGCTTCACCAGAGAAAGCTTTCCGAAAACAGCGATCCAGTTATTCGGATCTGCCTTCCCCAGTTCACTGCAGCACGGGGTGAAGGAGCAGAAGCCATGGCAGGCCCTGTGAATGACGACCACAGGGGGCTGGTTCAGTAAGGGAACACCCGCATCACAGCATGCGGTGCCACCACCCATGTCATTCTGCTTACAGCTGGGACATTCTAGCTGTTCTGAAACACATTACATAATAATACGTGCAGTCTGACTCCAGTTTTATAAAAATTAACAAGCAGGCAAACACACCTTATGTATATATGCATAAAAAAAAAAAAAGACTGGCGACATAGATTTCAAAATCCTTCAAATTCCAGAAGGGTGGGATTAGGGATGGTTTTTATTTTCTTCTCTATGATTTTCTGTATGCTCCAACTTTTTTCTAACATGTTGCTTTTATAACCAGAGAAACAATGAATGGATCATATTTTATTTTCAAAAGCTGAGAAAACTAGCGGCAAAGAATCCGTGATGTAAGCCCCAAGGAAGACATTCTTTTGGGGCAATGGCCCAGGTGCTCAGGGTTCTGATACATTCCTCAGACCCCTCAATGAGTCAAGCCAGGTTCCCCACAACCTTTATCTTGTACACACACACACACACACACACACACACACACACACCAGCACAAGTCTCCACACCGTCCCTTTGTCCCCTCTTTTCAACCTCATTCCTGATCCATGTCCAGTTTGGTGGGAGGCAATGCATGGAAGGCACAGTAGAGGATGGACAAGCAGTAATAATTCGTGAGTGCCCTCTGTGTCCCACACAGCCTGCCAAGAGCTTCTCCCATGTGTATTCAGATAGACAGCAATTCTAAAGCACAGGTCTTCCTACCCACATTCTACAGAGGGGAAATGAAGTTCAGAAACGATATCCAGGATCACACAGCCCACGATGATTGAGGAAGGGGAATGAAATCCAAGTCTAACCAGAACTGGTCTATAGATCTTTAAGCGGCTTGCCCAACAACTGTACTTAACCATCAGGAAAGGCAGAGGATCCTAGCTCAACCTGCTTTCATGTATACTCAGGCTGAAAGTGGAATGTACCATCAGTCCTGACTTGAGACTCTACAGATATTTAATAATTTTTAAAAGAAAGAAAGGGGAAAGGGGGGAGGGGAGGGAACACTCCACCCTGTGCTCATCCCTCATTCAGTGAAGTAAAAATAAAAACGGAGCCTTCCCCCAACACAGAGCTTTAATGAAAGCATCCAGCCAATCTTCTTCACTGTCACCCACCTCAGCCCACTTCGTTTAAATTTAGCCAAACACCAGGCAAACGGTACCCAGCTGCTTTATCTGACATGAAGTCATGAAGTCTTCATCGCTTCCAAGGAGAACGGGCAGGGCAGACAGGGCCAGCATCCCGGGTGGTCTGGGGCTGTGTCTCGGAAGACCCCATAGCAAAGAGCTGGTTCCGTGGCTGCCTCTCTGCCTGGAGTTGTGTGCCCTTGTGGCTTCCCCTCTGTGGGTCTCAGCCACTCCTTTACAAAGTCAGGCGTGGGTTGATGAAAGGGACCTCTTGAAGGCCCATCTCCGTGTGCAGCTCTGGTTCTGCACAGAGGGCACCCTGACCCACCTCCCACCACCAAGATGAGTGAGCAGCCACCCAAGATGGGGGTGACTGGGGCTGAATGACTTGGAGTTCTTCAGCTCCAGCTTTGGAGGACACGGTTCTCAGTAAATGTTTGGAGAGAGGGCTGAGCTTCGGGGAAGGCTTTAGTAAGGAGGCTCTGTGGCCAATCACCCTCTGGTCCCGTCCACCCCCCAAAACCAGCAGAGATTCTGTTGCTGGGACTCAACTAACTAGAAGTCCCTGATCTCTCCTCCTCACACTTGAATTTTTCAATGAGATTGGGCCAGAGAAAGGGGAGTGCCTAGCTACTGAAACATTCTCTGGTGGCTGCACGGGGGTGGGGGGTGGGCGGGGGTGGCAGAGGCTAAGCTGGATCTTTCTGCCATCGACCTAAAGCGTGGCTTTCTTTCCAAGGTTACTTCCAGAGTTTCGTTACATGTGGCTAAGCCCTTAGAGTAGGTCTGTACCCACTCACTCAAGCAGAAGCAGAGCACCCTGGAAAAAAGCGACTGAAATTAATATTCACATCTCAAGAAGTACTGCCTCAACAGAGCACAACTCCCAGCTGCTACTGGAGGCAGAAGCAACCGCTCTGTGATGGCTGAGACCCATGGACTGAGTGCACTGTTTAACCAAACTGGGACCACAATCTCTGCAATGAATGAACAGGCAATGCAGATCCCAATTCCATACACACTCAATTCCCGTCTTCCCCAGGCCTGCCTCCTCCACATCTCACACCTACCAGGCAGGTCCTTCCCAGTTCCTCATCTGCTGAGCCATGCCCTAAGGACTCCATCAGAAATCCAGTAGAAGACCAGAAAGAGAGAGAAAGATTTAGAGAAAGAAGAGGCCAACCAATGGCCTGAGTGCTCTGAAGTTCTCAGATGTGTGTGTGTCCAGCTTCAGGATCTGGGAGGTAAGCCTCCAGACCTCTCCCCTCACCTGGACCTTCACGGAACCGAGGAAACCGAGCGGAGCCCCAACCCTCCCACCTTGACCAGTCATCAAAGCCCAGAATGCCTGACCACTGGAAAGCAGTACTTTCAAGGTGAATAAAGGTGAGATTTACATATTACACAACTTCACACAGTGCTAAATTTACCCAGCCCATCTCTCCAAGAGGAAGAAATGACAGAATAATAAACATTTTTTAACTATAGGTAAAAGCACGGTTGATGCATATGGTAGTAAAAAATCTTGAATTCTAGAATCAGATCTGGATTCAAATCTAGGCCCTTTTACTTATAAACTGTGTGACATCAAGCACACTCAACTCTGTTCAGCTTTCTGGTCTGTGAAAGAGCATTATAGGAGAGAGTACATATAACTTGGAACTTACTCATTAACCCACAAATTGTGTTCCTCCAAAGGCTGAAATGAAAGAGAAAGAGCGATGTACCCCCCCAAAAAAGAAAACAAACTAAAAGGACCCCAATTCCAAGCAGAGCAAGAGCAACAGGGCAGGCACATGGCCCAGGTCCTATCTCTGACATCTCCACGTGCACCCTGCAGCAGGAGGTGCAGCCCCCACTCACAAACCCCCCTGGGCCACCCTTGCAGACATGAACACTGCAGAAATGCCCTAGGCATCTGGTTTTCCAACATGTTCTTTTTTTTAGCAGCGATTCCCAGACCCCAATATAGAGAATAAAGATAAAAGGCAAGATGTTCTTGGAGAAGCAAATTCTAAGATGAACTGATCTGCAGCCCTGGGAAAGTCTTGCAAACTGAAATTGTACCATAATAGAGAAAGAAGGGAAGGAGGCAGAGGGCATCAACAGAGGGGAGTGAGGACAAGAAATGAGCTGTGTAACGGGGTTTGGGACCTGCCGTGGGGGTGGCACCTCACTCTTCACTCTGACAAAACTGACAGCCTCAGGCACCTTCCTCAGACATACTCGTGGCACAAAGCCCTCACTGAGGGTCAAAATGATAAGACAGGGGCACCCCGGAGGTATGCTCTAGAATTACAGTATTATTTCATTATTGCCAAATATTTGCTAAGAGTCAAACATCCACTCTACTCCCAGAAAGACAGTCATCTACCTGACACAACCCTCATGTCTCAAGACATCCTTGGGAAATGGGTTTAGAATTCCCAATGCCCTGTCTACTGCCTCTGCCCCAGGAAGTCCCACCTCCTATCCAGCCAGTGCCTCACCCCACTCACTCTCGTTATTTCTCCTTTTAAATTTCATAGGACAGCATGGTTTGTCCAACAATAACTTCACCAAAGGGTATCGGGCCAATTCTGCCAGTTCCAATGCTTGTCTCCATGAGGAATTTACTCACAACGCACTCAAGCACAGAATGTGACTCGCCAGCTTGGGCAGGTCACAGAGGTGAGGAAACAATATATGTGGCAATCACCCGAGAAACTGGTCAAACAGCACAGTGCCAAGAGGGGCACTGAGGAGAGGCCTCCGCGAAACATGACCGCAGCGGGAATATTCCTTCCACCAACCACAGAAAGTTTGCAGGATGTGAGTTAAGACAAAGCAAAATATTTTCACAAGCATGCTTACCAGTCAGAAGCCAACTCTACTTTCAACGTGAATCCTATTGTTTGGGAATAACTGTTTAGCATCAGCAACTTCCCAGGAAAAGGTGATAAGGCACTAGTGTAGGGAGATCAGAGGCCCTGGAGTCGGAGTGCTGAGTTCAGTCCCGGCTCCAGCACTTGCTAGCTATGTTTCTCGAGTAGATGAGGTATGTCAATTTGATGAATGTGAGTGAAACACTCAGTAAATACTAGCCCTCTCCTACTGCCAACTTCCACTCCAACCATAACCCCCAAGTAAAAGCAGGTCCAAGCATTTTTGCAAAACCATATTGGGCAAGTACCACTCAAACCCAGGACAGGCTCACCTCTGTCTTTGTGCAGTGTGGGATTAAGGAATCAAGAGTGTGGCCATGGCATGCCCTTATTCCCTATTTCCCCAAGTGCCTTTTTATAGACTGCCAGCACCAAAATTCTATTCACCCTTCAAAATACAGCCCCATGCGTCTCAACAAAAAGTAACGCTGGTCGGTGGGGCGTCGTTGGTTGGAACATAGTCCCGTGCACCAAAAGGTGGCTGGTTCGATTCCCAGTCAGGGCACATGCCCAGGTTTCCAGTTCGATCCCCAGTCAAGGTACATACAGGAGGCCACCAATCAATGTTTCTCTCTCTCTTTGAACTAATTGGTTCTCTCTCTCTCTCTCTCTCTCTTCCTCTCTCTCTAAAATCAATAAAAAATATTTAAAAAAAACTAATCTCCTTCCACTATACCATTTTACCTGTATGCTTCTTATAGTACCGACTTTGTTCTGTTTCATATTATAGTTGTAATATAGTTCTGTCCCCCAACTCTGAAGAAAAGATACCTAAAAAATGAGATTTTTTGTCCCTCCCGACTCTCAAACCTTCAGCACATGGCACACTGCCTTGTGCAAGCAGGTCAAGACATATGTGGGCTAAATGGATGAATGGGGAAGAAATTCATTCAAGACTGTCTCGGCACCACATAACACACATTATTATAACAATGCTTTAGTGGTTAAGCAAGCCAATGAAACCACAGGGAGGACAGGCTACAGATGTACACCAACAGGGAGACTATCCCGCATCTAACACCCGCACCCTGGGGAGGAGCGGAGGCAGGGCCTGGAGCCTAAGCAGTGTCACTCCCTGTGGACTTCAGTCGTTCTCCATCCCATTATGGGCCGTTTCTCCATGGCAACATCTACCTGCCACCCGATCAAACACACACAGAGGCACAACCAGATGGCAGGAAGGAAGGTGCCCTGGAGGGAAAGTGCTGTGTATCCCCCAGGGTCCAGTGTTATTTTCTAAATGGTTTTGGTTTTTATCTTTTATCGTCGTATGTTGTTTGTGACTCTTCTGAACAACAAGTCCAAAGGAAGAGAAATGAAACAGACTGCGCAGAATTGTTTAAAATAAAACAAAAATCAAGAGGAAGTGGGACCCTCTCACAGGCTTCTCATTCAACCAACAGTCAAATTTTAGTAATCAGTTGTGCTATGGTTTCCATTACAGATGAGAGTATATTAAACCTGATGATCAAAGACAAAGTGCAGGCCTCACGGCAGCTAGATTCCACCCAGAAGCCCCCGGGACAGAGACGTCGTATCTTTCCCAATTGCCACCTGGGGGCCCTGGGTGTCCTTGGGCACCTGCCTTCGGGGAGAGAAGAGGCAATGCTGAAGGGAAGCTGACTCCCAAGTGCCGACACTTATCCAGAAAAGGGCCCAGGCCTTGGAGGGGCCACAGCGCTGGGGTGCCCAGCCAATGTGACGCTGATGTTGCTTTACGTTAAAAACACCGGACAAGACAGTTCCCGAAGACCGAAGGCTTTAGGAAAAGAATGTGTAGAGCAGCGATTTGTGCCTGGCACACCACGAGAATTTTTAAGACATGCCGTACTTGACTGTTCAGGCAGGGGCACTGGCCTCTTTGCCCTTCGGCTGTCAAATAACAAGGTGACAACAGCCAACACAACAGCAGCCATCCAGTGTGACTGAGTCAAAATCATACCTGTTATTTTTGTGGGTCAGATCGGCAAAATCTGTATTCTTGGTGCATTTTAGTATAAAGCTAATGTGTGCCATGAGAGGGAAAAGGCTGAAAATCGCTGCTGCAGACAATGCCTGGCCTAGTGCTGATTTGAGGGCACCGGAGATTGACCAAGGGGTCAGAGGTCAGGGAAGCAGGGAGGAGAGAGGAGCTCCAAGGCTCATGGAGACCAGAACCAGGGTGTCTGGGACATGTTTGGCAGTCCCTGAGGGCTCTGGGAACCGGGGCCGGCTTCTCTGTCTCCATTTCTGAGTCCCCTCCCTCACCGTCAGAGCCTCTCTCGTGTGGCAGTGAGTAGAGACCATCACTTCTGGTGACCATGACTATTCTTTCTGTTCTCCATGCAGGTTCCACAGGACCCAGCTGGATTGGGCTGCTGACAGGAGAGCATCCTAAAGTCCCAGGAGTCCGAGTATGCTGCAGAAGGAACACCTTCCTGGGAGTCAGAACTGCATTAGAATCCTGAGCATCACATACAAGGAGCCAGTGGACCTGGCTTGCCTACACAACATGAGTAGGTTTTCTTCCTCCTGTTGGAACCAGTTATCATGAAACAGAAGTCATAGGAACCATATCTTCTGTGCAAGAAAAATACTCCTGGTCCCTGGGAGGGACTGTCCCCTCAACCCTGCCAGCCGCACTCTAAGGCCACGTGGTTACTGCACGAGGGAGAACCAAGCAAAGGGAACTCTAGGGCTCACTGCGGTACAACTGAAATGATGCTACACAGCCCAGCACACACACATGTACAAAGAAGAAAGAACCACCAATTATAAGTCCCCCTTCTTTGGGGCTGCAGACAGCAAGTTCGCCCTTTGGGGATTTTTCCTCACTGTGAGGGGCTTTCATTAGCCCTTCATTCACTCCCTCCCTCACCACTGGCATACTGAGGGTGCCCTGAGGGTGCTGCTGCAAACAAGACACAAAGGCCCCCCACCAAGGACTTGGGAGGGTGGTGTGAGACCGGCAAACTCAAGAGGCAAAGGTGCTCTGCTCCAGGTCAGTAGCCTCCACCTCCGAAAGCTGGCTCACAGGGGGTAGGTGTGTACGGCCTGGGGATGGCAGAAGAGAGAATAGCCCCTTACCCACACCTGCCTTCATCACAGATAACACCCAACCATGGCCACCATTATTCTGAATGCCCCCAAAGTCTCGGTTGCAAATAGTCAGTCACCACTGCCCCCACATACCTTGGCTATGTCCCAAAGAGCCCCAAGTTGCAGAATCCCAAATAGATGTCCTGAACGACATGTTTCCGGGGGTTGTGTGTATGGAGGGGGGATAAAAATCTCAGGAGACCCAGGGCCTGGCTAGGGCCTTAAGATCACCTCCTCTGCCTGGCCGGCCAGAGCACAATGGGAGGGTGTGAACTGAACTGCAGGGGCTCATGACCAAGAGGATGCTGGGAGAGGGGGTGTCGTTGCACATGGGCCAACAGCAAATCCAAGATGGAGAGGCAGAAACTAGTCAAGTGAAAACAGAGGCCAACTTAAGATTTTAATTTAATTTCCATGGACAACCAGGGAGTTGACTGATTACCCAGAAGGCACAACTTAACTCCCCTCTTCTCACCACAGGGCATCCCTGCTCTCAAAACAGCAGGTTCGGAGCACTTCTTGTCATTACAACTACCACTTTTTGTGCCCTGCTATGGACCAGGCCTGTAAGAGGTGCCTTAAATATCTCATCAAATCCTTAAAAATCACCCATTTTACAGTGGGCCCATTTTACAAATGAAGAAACTGAGGCTGAGAGGTCACATAATTTACCCAAGGCCCAATAGCACAGATAGGCACACAGACATGCACAGACATCCATTCAATCAGATTTTAAATTACATGATAGCCCCAGGCCCTGCCACAGAGCCCTCATACAGGGAACCTGATTTTTATCAAGGTGCCAGGCATGCCCAGGGCACACTGTGTGTGCCTCTCCAGCCACTCACTCTCTCCACACCCTGCCCCACCCAGCCCCACCTGCAAGAGGGAACACGCTGCGCCTACCAGTCTTTTCGGCTCTTCACACCGAGCTCGTTTTCAAAGACTACAATGCCCCAAGCCCTGCTACCAGTGGAGACCAAATGGAATTTCACATTTTGAATCCTCACAAAGGAAATATTTCCACGGATCTTTGGAGAGAGAGAGGAAGGGAGAGAGGGAGAAACATCAATCAGGGCCTCCCGTACACTCCCCGACCAGGGATCAAACCCTCAACCTAGGTATGTGCTCTGACCAGGGATCAAACCCACAACCCTTCTGGTGTACAAGACGATGCTCCGACCGGGTCACCCAGCCAGGACTCACAGGTTCATCTCTTGAAAAGAAAAACATGGTGTGCAGGCAGGGAAGAGGCAAAGATGTTTCTCCTGCAAAGGAAAAAAGGTCTCAGACTTTGGAGCACAGTTCTTAGTGGCTCATAATCAAGAAACAAGCTCTAGCTGGTTTGGCTCAGTGGATAGAGCGTCAGCCTGTGGACTAAAGGGTCCCAGGTTTGAGTCCACTCAAGGGCACATTCCTAGGTTGTGGGCTCAATCCCCAGTGGGAATTGTGCAGGAAGCAGCTGATCAAAGATTCTCTCTCATCACTGATGTTTCTATCTCTCTCTCCTTTTCCCCTCCTCTCTGAAATCAATAAAAAATATATTAAAAAACAAACAAACAAGAGTAGGTCCTTTAAATTTATTTTCAACATTCCACAAAAAAACAAAACCAGGCTCAAGCATAAATCTCTAATTTGGGAACAAGCAAACACAAATTTGCACAGACTGGTTTAACTGACTTCAAAATATGACTGCTACTGTTTTATAGATCAAAATAAAACTCTAGGAGGAAATGTGAGAAGGAGGTAGCTGAAGGTGGTGGACCCTCACCCAAGGCTTCCCCACTACCGGAACCGCAGGAAGAAGTATTTTATGCCTCTTTTTAGCCATTCCTGGCTGGACCGCCAGATTGCAGGAGGCCTTTCTTTCCCGACTGGCATGTGTATGCTGGGCATCTGAAAGCTTTACAGTAAATGGTGACTCATCCATTGCAGCCACCATAGGTACCGCTAATGCAATAAGCCTCAGTTTGTTCCATCCACATGAAAGAGAAACGCTGGTGCAGGGCTGTGAGCCTGACTCAAACTGCGACCCCTGTTCACCGCCACTCATCAGCACTTAGCTGAAACCCAACTGTAATTACCCACTCCTGGGGACGGAGGGCAGGAAGAAGGGGGGTTTCTAAGGAAGGGTCACATCCATAAACACAGACATGTCACTTCTCATCAAGTTACGTCTCCTCACGTAATCAACAAATATTTACGGAGCATCTCAGAAATGCCCGGTACACAAGGCAGACAGACACGACAAATACCCCATGGGCGTCCTGCGTCTTGTACTAGCTGCCTTTTTTTTTTTCCTCATTTAATTTATTAAATTCTCCTTTCATAGCTCCATCTAACAGATGGGGAAACTGAGGCTGGGAGGTTAGAGCAAGGTCACAGGGCTAATTAAGTGGAAAGTCAGGACACAGATCCTCTTCCACGGCACTCTGGAGCTGGGCTCTCAAACACCAAGTTACCCTGCAGGAAAGGGAGACGGGCAGGTCTGTTTCATGTCAAGGAGCTCAAACCTACAGGGGACACCCACAATAGAGTGCTGGGGCCCTGGCTGGTTTGGCTTGGTGGCTGGAGTGTTGGCCTGTGAACTGAAGGATCCTGAGTTTGAATCTGGTCAAAGGCACATGCCCGGGTTTCAGGCTCAATCATTGCGTGCAGGAGGCAGCCAATCAATGATTCTCTCTCATCATTGAGTTTCTCTCCCTCCCTCCCTCTCCTTTCCTCTCTGAAATCAATAAAAAAATAAATAAAAAATAAAGAAATAAAATAGGATCTTTGCAAATGTAATTAGTTAAGATAAGGCCATAGTCATCTTAAGCCCACCCTAATCCAATGACCCCTAAGGAGAGAAAATAGACGTGAACACACACAGGAGAAGGCTACGTGGCAACAGAGGCCGACTGCAGTGAAGAGCCCACAAGCCAAGGAACACCAAGGATTGTCCGTAGCACCAGAAGCTCGAGAGAGGCAAGGAATAGACTCTCCCTCAGAGCCTCTGGAGGGAACCACGCCTGCCAACACCTTGAGTTCAAACTTGCGGTCTTCAGAACTGTGAGAAAATACATGTCTGTTGTTTTAAGTCACCCAGCTTTTGCAGGACTTCGTTATGCAACACCCGAGGTTCGTTCAGGGCCTGCTCTGGTGGGGCCCTCGACATTGGGTTAAGGCGTCTGGACTCCACCCTGTACCTTGCGGTGAAGATTTTAAGGCACAGAGTGGGGTACGTTCAGGGTGGGTGTTCTATAGAAATCACTCTGGAGCGTATGGCCTTCCAATCTGCAGACTTCCAGTTTTATACCTGTTAGTGTCCTCCAGACCTCCACCATCCACCTCCTCTGCTTGCTGGTCTCACCCACACCTGTGGCTTCAAGTACAGAATTTGTCTGCAGATGCCACCAACTTCTGCCAAGACATTCTTCTGACCAGATACCTCCACCTCCTGTTCTCACAGGTTCCTCAAATGCCACATGTTCCAGGTGAGCTCAGCTCCACGTCTTCCCTTTCACCTTGGCTCTGCTGGTTCCTCCCTACCTCTGCTGGTGGTACTACCAAGTCCTACTCATCGCCCTAGAACTGGGACTCCCCCTGGTCTCTTGTGCACACCTCCACACCCATTCCACTCCCACTTTCTCATCCCTACCTCCTTTCCCACCGGACTTGTACTTCTCTGTGGCCGCATCATAGACTCTCACTCCTAGGAGGACTCCCCCTTTCCTTCCTACCCCCCATCCCAGTCCAGCTGTCCTGAATATCACAGCTAAGCACAGCTCTCAGAAAACCTGGCCCCACTGCATCGGGCCTGAAGGCCTCGGGCTGGTTCACAGGCCTTGACTCGGTCAGAAACCCCACCCAACCTAATTTCCCTCTCCTCCCACCCCACAGGGTCCTCCTTCCAGCCTCTGGATCCTACCCTCCAACTGTTCTCTTGGCCAATCCCTCCTTCCGTCCTAGCTGAGCAACCACAGAATCAAAGGGCCTAGAAGTCAGTCCAGAACCTTGGAGTTGCCTGCTTTCTGTTGGGAGGAACTCCCATAATGAGTGAGTTTTCTTTGTCTTCATCCAGTGGAGCTGCGTTCACACTTGCCGAGCTCAGAGAACTCCTCTTGCCTTGGGCATAAACAGGGAGGTGCAAGGGTCACTAAAGCATTTACATCCAGTCAAGGCTAATATACCCATTCCCCAGGCTCCAGGCCCCTCTCCCAGGGGCTGGGCAGTGCCCTAGGTTACAGCCACCACTTGGCATTGTGCTCTGGAGCTTCACAATAAGCGAGGAGCTTAGTGAAGTGCTGCTACCTCTGCCACTTCTCAGACAGCAGAGTGATGCCCTGAGGGTTAGTCCCTCAAGTTTTACAGTTGGGAAGAGAAAGGCCTCCATAGAGTACAGCCCCTGCTGTCCCAGCTGCCTGCTGAGGAGGGCATGAGGAACCTGCTCACTGGGCCCCAGGACACCAGGACCCACACACAGTGCTCCATGCATGTTTGCTTGGGGATCAACACAGGGTTTGCATCTCCTGT
Source organism: Lasiurus cinereus (assembly GCA_011751065.1). Taxonomy (NCBI): domain Eukaryota; kingdom Metazoa; phylum Chordata; class Mammalia; order Chiroptera; family Vespertilionidae; genus Lasiurus; species Lasiurus cinereus. The sequence goes on along the minus strand of JAAGEH010000470.1, from coordinate 1,391,174 downwards.
GGGACTCTCTATGCCTACATGTCCTCATCTGAAAAACAAAAATAATGACCCTCACCGCACAGGATTGGGAGCACTTACAAGAGCTAATTAATGTATGTAGGACAAAATGTCTGACATATCAAGGGGCTGCTTATGGTTTGCTGCTTTAAATTGAAAATAGAGAGGGGCAGAGAGAGAGAAGCATCTAGCTACCATGTGAAGTAAGAAGTGCTACTGACCAACAACACAGAAACACCACCACTGGGCGGTGGGGGGAGGGTGGCTCTGTTCCTTCCTGATCACAGAAATAACAGCAGTGGCCGCTGTCATGCTCGGGAAACTTACAGGAGGCCAACGCTCTCCATGCAGAACTCGGGATGGGTTTGTCTTCCCTCACCCGCAGGAGGTGAGCTGCTCATCCCCATCCTACAGAGAAAGAGAGAGACTGAAGCTCAGAGAAGAGGAAGGACTTGGTCCCGGCCATGGAGGCTGCTGGATGTAAGGCTGGAACTGACCCACAGGTGACCGACTCCGGGTCCCTTATCCTAACCACCACCTCCCCCAAATAGTCAGACCCCCTTTGGGACCTCAGGTTCCTTCTTCTCCGCCTCAAAACGTTTCCTGCCTCTGTGTTACCCTCTTCTCCTCTACCACCTCCTCACTCAGAGGCAGACGCTGAACTCTGGCCAGTGCCCACGACACATCTGGAGAAAGCTCGAGCTCCAGGAAGAGGACCCAGGAGTCAGATCCCGTCAGTCCCTGTGAAGCTGAGTGCCCTCACCTCCCAGTTGCTAGGAGGCTCCCATGAGGTAACAGACACAGATGTGTTCAGTATGTTCTACAGGATGACACAAATCCACCTGAGGCATTCTGGAACCGCCCCCTTACATACCACTTCTTTTTCAGGCACCCTCACACTCTAACTCTTGACCAGTCACCCTGAAAGGCCCCAATCTTCCGCATCCTAAAAACACTATCCCTGATCTTGCTGGCTTCTCATGACCTCCCTGTGCAGGGATTTGGGTCATGGCCCCTCCCACTGGCTGGACCAGCTCCCCTGAGGCAGGGATGATCATTTAGATGGCCCTGTGTTTCTGATGGGACCCTACATCATGCCTTTTTTGCTGTGCATTCAGGGAAAAACCGTGACAAGCAATAAGTGAAAGCAGAGAACACTTAAGCACAGCACCCCAAGTCATTCTCACAACAAACTAAGGAAACGGAGGAAAACCAGGCTCTACTTGAGGAGTTCAAGGCCACCCAGCTCCCAAGTAGAGAAGCTCGAATTTATCAGTTGGGCCCCAAAGTATCCCACGCGCTCCACAGAAGTGCTGGCCTCCTTCCCTGCCGGCCAGATCCACAAGCAAGTTTTGTAAAACGGTTCCACTGCCTGGTGTAGCTGAATCCGATCGCATGGCTCCTTAAGTCTCAGTCTTTCCCTCTTGGACCACATCTCTCATTCCGAAGGGAAGGCGCAAATATTTCCGTTTCATGCCTCCCGGGGCTGCAGGGCCTTCTCGGGGTTACCTGCACGGGCTCTATAGGCTGCTTCATTGGGGAGGGGGTTGTCTGCCGCCCCACTCGAAGTGGACCTGCCGCTGAACTAGACACTGCAGAGATGGGGACAAAATGAGGGAGAGCAGGAAAGGGCCCAGCACCGCAAAGCAGTTCATGCAAAGAATGCTTGCTCAGAGGCCAGGAACGCCTGGGATCTCATCTGTGGGTGTCGCCATTCCCTCCTCCTGGGGTGGAGACCAGGGGCTGGGGAAGATCTGTGACTTGCCCCAAACCACAGGGCAACGTAGTGACTCAAATCCAGCCCCTGTGGATGCCTTGCCAACTCCCCACCACAACACACTGCCCACGTTTCCTCTTCTTACTACCAGAATTTCCCCCTCCCTTTCTTCTTCTGAAAACCTGCATTACCTATTAACAATTTGCCAAGGCGGGGAGGGGAAACAAACGATCAAACACACAGCAAAGGCACTCTGTCCTTCCCAGATTCTTATCACTGTGTGTGCACAGGACTTCATCTGCTCGCCATCAGCACAGTAAGCCACCCGTCCTTCTTGCTCCACTTAACGGCATTCCATCGTCTCTACGAGGGTCCGTATGCCACTGTAATGCTGTCACAGGGTTTACGTAACTACCCACATGTGGATTATTTCTGATCTCCCATCTTTGGACAAATTGGTTTTCTGCCCCTTTATGATTATTTCTGAGGGACTGCCAGACATAAAAATACTGGTCAGGATAGATGAACACCAGCATTGCTGTTGTAGTCCGAAGTCACCACTCTCCAGGAAAACAGGTCCAGTCCTCAGGACCATGAGTGGTACCCTGTTCTCTCCCCACAGTCTCATCAGTGGGCTTTATAACTTAGATCTGCTTGTCCCTAATATCACAGGCCAACTGAAGTACCACCTCAGAGCTGCTTTGATGGTTAGCAACCTGAACACTTTTGCTCTTCTCCGTTTGTTACCTGGGCTTCATGTGACATGACCAGCGCCCAAGTCTTACCTTTTCACCAGTACCGTCTGAGTGTATTTGCCTTAAAGGGCTTTCTCAGCCTGGCATGTGCTTATCCATCCGTTGATCACAACTGTTTCCCTCTTCTGTTACCTTCCCTTTTAGCACAATTGTTATTATTGTTGTTGTTTTTTAAAACCACTTTACTGAGTCGCACCCAGCTGTAAACGTGCCACTGTGAGAGCCCCACCCCAACCCCAAGGCCACACAGCCTGGGTACATGGGTCTTATTTGTGTTTTGCAGACTTCAGTCCTCTACAGTTGAACACAGACCATGCCGCCAGCACTCATTTTGACAGAAGTTTCCCAAACACATGTGCTCTCTGCTGCCAGGAAAATAGTCCATCTGCTTCCCGCGAGTTTTAAAACTAAGTTTTAATACATCTAGAAGTTATAACAAATTGAGGCATAAGTCCAAGTCCATCTTCTTCCTGTTGCTGTCTAGTTTTTCACAAGAGCTATTTCCTTTGAAATCATTTCTTTCACTATTGTTTGCCTTTCCAAATGTGCCATACACAAATGTCTTGCACTTGTTTAGATCTATCGTGCTGTACCAACCTTCCATTTTTCCACTGTTTGTTAATGCCACACAGTTTTAATAACTACCTGCCTAGTTTGCTTAGAGGAGCCCACTGCTAAATGATTTTCAAAGCATATTTCAGTATGCTTGTCCACCAATGTTTTCTGATTATTATTGTCATTGTTATCACTTTCCAGGCTTGACAACTATTTCATTGGAATTTCAACTGCCAGGGCATGAAATCTAGGCAGAAACCTTGAGATACTGACTCCACAACGCTCTCACTTCTGGTCAGAAGCACACATGTAGAATTTTGTAATTTTCTTTGAATAGAAATTGTGTCATCTGAAAACAGCGATATTTTTATCTCTTCCTTCCCTATAAGAAGTCCCTCTAGTTTCTTTTTGTTCCTATATTGTTATGACAAGTGTCTGTTACACTATGTTAAATAAGAGCCTCCGTAAGGGACATTTCAGTTTAGTTCTTGTTTTGAGGGGCACATTTCTAGCATTCTGCAGTCAGTATCTACAGCCCACAGGGAAGGCTGGGTACATGATTATACATAAGCAGGGCTCTTTATCATATTTAGGGGTAAATCTCCCCTGCACACCTACTTTTAGTTTTATGATGCTTTATAATACATACACAATTATTCCCAGTATTTTTCTACATCTACTGAAACTAACTTCATTCATTCATCAAATATTTGTTGAGCATTAATTTATATTCCAGGCACTGTGCTGAATACTGACTGTTCTGAGGTTTACAGTTTATTTCTATCTCAGACTAGTCTCTTCATATTGAACCAGACACATATTCCTGAAATGAGCCTTGCTTATTATTTTTCAAGACTCATTTTTCACAAGCTTAAGTGACTATAACATTCACCTGGAAAAATGGACAGACAAAAATACTGAGATATCAACCCCTAAGAACCAGTTCAAACATCACCTACTCCCAGAAGCCTTCCCAACCTTCACTTTCCTGACTCCCACATCCTCCCTCCCTCCATCACATTTATCTTAGGGACTGAAATGGAATCCATGCCCACGTGTCTGCCCCTAGCCCTAACTCCATCACTGCCCTGTTGACAGAAGCATACTAGGCACCATGACTAGTGAATAAGAGTAGCTTATTAAATATTTGCCGAAGTAGGTATGTCATTCATCTCTTAATTTGTTTCACTGGTGATTTTACAGCTATTTTTTAAGTGAAATTAACATGCCCAATCCTCCTTGGGATCAGCAAGGCATGGACAAGCTAGCAATTCCATATGCACACAGCTCCTCTGTGATCCTCAGTGTGCACATGGAGGGCAGGGTGCTCAGTGACTTCAGGAAAGAGAACAGCACAAAATGAAGTTAGGAACGGTCCCAACAAATGGGCAAAGGCCTGTGATGGAGGAACCAGACCAGATGACCCTCTGTAACCCAGCGGGACATCTATGGACGGTTTCCAAGGCCCCAGCTGGCTAGATAGGGCGAGACTCCATCCCCTGGGAGCAGGACTGGTCATGCTAATTACTGGTTATCAATACATACTATGCACCAGACACCTCACACAATTATTTTTCCAACCACCCTGGAGAGGCATATTCTACAGTTCCCATGACACACAGCAAGAACCTGAGGCCAGTCGGCTTAGGTAATTGACCCGAGTCACAGGGCCAGCATGTGGATGAGCTGGGAATCGGGTGACATCTTCCCACCACGAGTTGCTATCTCTACTAAATGACCAGGGCAGGGTCTTAGTCCTCGCACAGGACCCAGATATCCGTCACGTTAGCAGAACAGGAACCAACCCAGAAGCCTCTTAGAAGAACTGAGACTTAGAGAAGGAAATGGGACACAGGAACAAGGCAGGAGGCCCTGCTAATGTCAAAGCCAGTACTCTGGCCGGAAGGGATCGGAGTCTCTGCTTCCTCAGACCACAGTGATTCTAAAAGCTGAGGGCAGGGCTGAGCAGTAGGGAAGTAACCCGGCGGGGCTGGCCTCACCCGGGATAATGCAGGCTGGGTCTGCATGAGAATCCCCCACTTGGTTCCACAGAACCAGTGTGTAGCCAAGCAGGCCTCCCACTGCCCTGGGCAACACCACCTGCACTTGGAATGGGAGAGAGCAAAAGGTGCTGAATCCGACTTGAAACAAATGCCTGCAAATCTTGGCCTTTGGTCTCCTTTTCTGCAAAGTGGACAGAGCTGGGCCAGACAGCCTCTGTCATTCCTATGAATTCTGTTCCTTATCCAGGAGTCTCCATGTATAGGTTTCAGGATACACGAAGCCCTTACAAGCAAAAGAAAAATTAGGTTTTCCAGTGTGCACGAATGAGGACATATTTCTGGAGAGAAAGTCCAGAGCTCCCATCATATTCCAAGGAGCTTCATGATTCAAAAGGTTCAGAACAGCTAATTCAAATGTACCTAAGAAGTCAGCTAAACAGGTGAAGGCTAGATAGCGGTGCGGGGCCCAAGTCCGCTCAATCAACCAAAGATGCCCGGAGACATCCTGTAGCCACAGACACTTTACTCTCCTCAAACCATCTGGAAAGCGTGTGGTCACCAATGCAGTCAAAGGAAGTGACTGGGTAGGTCAGGGCATCCCAACTCCACACCTCTGAAGAACAGTGTGGGTTTTATGCAATAGTTAGGAGCATCATCTTGACACTGTTGACGGGTTTCCTGGATGCTAGAGACCTGAAGATATGCCCTATGGTCAGAGGAAGAGCAGGTGCCATTTCCTCTACTTTCTCACTCCTCACCTGGAGCCAGTGAGAAATGCAGTCTGGGGCCTCATGTCCTCCCAACAGTCAGCTGGCTCAGAATGTGCACCCTCTCTGGTGGGCCTCCCCTGCCCCAATCGTGCACAGGTGGGGTCCTCAGCCTGGCCTGCTCCCTCTCACAACTCCAGCCCAATCCCCACAGGCCAGGCCTACTAAGGCACAAAGTAGGGCTCTTACTGTCTGCACATGCCCCCCACTCCCAGGCAGCTATCTATCTATCTTTCTCCATAAATTTCTCACAAATTACACACACACACACACACCCCTACTTATTGTGGGGCTCTCCATTCTGTCCCATCACTTGTATTTACTACCAAATTATTTTAATTATTATAGCTCCATGCACCGGACCACCCCAATACCTGTCAGCTGGCTCAGACTGTGCACCGAACAAGGACTCTAGGCCCCAGGTGACTTGTGTGCATAAGTGGATGGAAATTCACGATAGTAAAAAACAAAGAATAGAGGAAAAGTTAAGAGTGAAAACAGAAAGGATAAGAACATGAACGAATGTTCAAAAGAACAGAAGTCAAAAGTTCGCTTTTAGAAAAAATAATGAAATTATTAAATCAGGAGCCCAATTAATTTTAAAAGAATAAACTAGAAAAATTAGAAAGAAACAGAAAGACCCAATAAATTAGCCACTGACAGACTGTTTAAGGGATTTTGTGTGCAACCTTAAACTAATAACTGAAAAAACAAACTTAAGCTAATACTTAACAATTTATAAGATCCCAATTAAAGCAAAAGGAAAGACATTTCAACTGATCAGTAGGAGAAAGTGAATTAGAAAAAGGCAGAAACAAGCACCTGTGTTTAACAGCTCTTTGGCAAGTATTTCTATAATGTGCAAACATTTCTTTCATCACATAAACATATATGTAAAACATTCACACTTTTTATTTTTACGAATTAAAGCATGCAATTTAAAGCCAAGCCCTCTCTAAGTACCATGCTAGTCCCCAAAGGACACCTCTATGAGTCTGTGCACATTTTTCAGGCCTGTTTTGTGTGAATACAGGATTCCACCAAAAATACAACACTGTCAAAAATACGACATCATTTTTTTTTTCAAAAATGGTATCACACTGAACATTTCTGAGACCTTTTCTTATCAAAAGGTATCTATCTTGCCTAACAGGCATCTCATGAGTGAGCAATGAACAGTGAACCAGGAGGTTACAGTTCGATTCCCAGTCAGGGCACATGCCTAGGTTTCGGGCTTGATCCCCAGTGTGGGGCATGGAGAAGGCAGTCAATCTATAATTCTTTCATCATTGATGTTTCTATCTCTTTCTCCCGCTCCTTTCCTTTCTGAAATCAATAAAAAGTATATAAATATTTTAAAAGGTACCAATCCATTCTTTTAAACCACTTTTGCATTGTTTTTAGTACCAAGTCCTTGACTTAGTCCTGCAGTAAGGAATATATTTTCTATTTACCCAGTTCACACTTGTGAATACGCAAAACTGAAACAAAAAAATCTCACCAAGTATTTACCGTCACTATGTGCAATGCTCTCAGTTATTTTCTACTCTTTGTTTCACACTGTGTCACAGACCACTAAGTTGATTTGTTGACTCACTAATGGTCTGAATAGCCCCAATTTTATTTAGCCCTTACTAAATAAATATTTATCCACCCTACTGATGGATCTGTACATTGTTGTCTTTAATTTTCCACTATGGCAATAATCTTCGATGAATATCATGGGTGTATGTGAATGTTTCTCCAGAGTAGATACGCATGAGTGCCTTTCTTCTGCTAACTTGTCTTCCAAATCGCAGGGTCCTAAGATATGGGCATTTATCATTTAGATAAATATCACAAATTGCCTTCCAAAACAGCTGTATCCATTTACTCTCACCAGCCATGTCCAAAAGTGCCTTTTCTTTACAGCCTCGCCAACTCAATATATTACCAAAGTTTTGATCTTTTTCAATCTGATAGGTTACAAATGCCGTTTTACTGTACTTCTGATTTGCATGTTTTATTTTAAGAGAGAGTTTATGCATCTTTTCCTTTGCCGAGTCATTTACCCTTCTTTACCTGTGAATTTCTGTTCCTGTCTTTTGCCAAATAATGTCAATTATCCTTTATTTCTAAGAAGGATCTCTGTATATTTTAAAAAGTTAGTTACTTTTATTATATGCATTGCAAATGTTTTTTTCTCAGATTATCACCTACCTTTTCACTTCGTATAAAGTGTTTTCCTCATTCAGAAGTTCTCCCTTTTATATTACCAAGTTTATCAATCTTTTATTTTATGTCTTTTGGAATTTGTCAAACTTAGGAAGATCTCTCTAATACTATAGAAAAATTCACTTTCATACGTTCGTTCTTTATTTAAATCTTTGATCTATCGTTGGTACTTATTTTTATCTAAGGCACAAAGTAGGGCTCCTACTGTCTGCACATGCCCCTGCTCCCAGGCAGCTATCTATCTATCTTTCTCCATAAATTTCTCACAAATTACACACACACACACACACACCTATTTATTGTGGGGCTCTCTATTCTGTCCCATCACTAGTATTTAGTACCAAATTATTTTAATTATTATAGCTCTTAAAATACTTAGTATCTGTTAGAGTTAGACCCTCCTGTTTCTTTTTCACATTTTCACACATGCTATAAACTTAGAATGAGCTTTTTAAAAAATTTGTGTTTTCAATTATAGTTGACATACAATATATTAGTTTGAAGTATACAACATAGTGATTGGACATTTATTTAACTAACAAAGTGATTGCCTCAACAAATTTAGTACCCTTCTGACAGCATACATAGTTATTACAATATTATTCACTATATTCCCTTTGCTGAACTTTATAGCCTTGTGACTGTTTTTATAATAGCAATTTGCACATCTTAATCCCTTCCCTTTTTCACCCATCCATACAAGCACCCTCCCATCTGGCAACCATCAAAATGTTCTCTGTATCTATGAGTTTTTCTGTTTATTTTGTTTTCTAGATTCCACATAAAAGGAAAATCATTTGGTATTTGCCTGACTGATTTCACATAGCATAACATGCTCTAGGTCCATCCATGTTACAGATGCATCATTCTCTTTTATAACTCAGTACTATTCCATTGTATTATATGCACCACTTCATTACCCATTTGTCTATTGGATACTTAGCTTACTTCAATATCTTGGCTATAAATAATGCTGCAGCCCTGGCCACTTTGTTTAGTGGATAGAACGTCGGCCTGAGGACTGAAAGGTGCCACGTTCAACTCTGGTCAAGGGCACATGCCCAGGTTGTGGGATTGATCCCCAGTGGGGAGAATTCAGAAGGTGGCCAATCGGTGATTTCTGTCATCATTGATGTTTCTCTCTCTCCCCCTTCCTCTCTGAAACCAATAAAAATTGTATTTAAAAAGAATAATAATGCTGCATTGAACATATAAATGCTATGTCTTTTCAAGTTAGTGTTTTGAGTTTCTTTGGATAAATACCAAGAAGTAGAACTGCTGAGTCCTTCTTTGTCTCCTATTATAGCCTTTGTTTTAAATTCTATTCCATCTGAAATAAGTATTGCTACACCAGCTTCCCCCACCCCCTACCATTTTTGTGAAATAACCTTTTTTTCATCCCTTTATTTCCACTGTATGTCTTTTATCTGAAGTGGGTCTCTTGTAGACAACGTATGTATAGGTTTGTTTCTTATCCAGTCAGCCACTCAATGTCTTTTGATTGGAGCATTTAATCTATTTACATTTTTTTTAAATATGTTTTTATAGCATAGCTGGTGTAGCTCAGTGGTTGAACGTCAACATATGAACCAGGAGATCACGGTTCGATTCCTGGTCAGGGCACATGCCCGGGTTGCAGGTTCAATCCTTAGTGTGGGGTGTGCAGGAGGCAGCCAATCAATGATTCTCTCTTGTCATTGATGTTTCTATTTCTCTCCCTCTCCCTTCCTCTTTGAAATCTGTAAAAATGTATTTTTAAAATGTTTTCATTGGTTTCAGAGAGAGGAAGGGAGAAAGAGAGAGAGAGAAAGAGAGAGAAACACCAGAGAAACATTGATTGGCTGCCTCCTGAACTGGGGATCGAGCCCATGACCTGATCATGTGCCCTGACCAGGAGTCAAACTGTTACCTTCTGGTTCATGAGTCAATACTCAACCACTGAATCACACTGGTCAGACTAATCCATTTACATTTAAAGAAACTATTGATAAGTAGTCATTGCCATTTTATTATTCATATATTTTATCGTGTTTTTCTTCTTAAATAAATTCCTTTAACATTTCTTGTACTGCTGGTTTTTTATTTTGTTTTTAATCCTCCCCTGAGAATATTTTTTCCATTTATTGTTTTTAGAGAGAGTGGAGGAAGAGAGAAAAAGAAACATTGATGTGAGAGAGACACATCAATTAGTTGCCTCCGCACACACCCCAACCAGGGTTGGGGCACTTGCAACCAAGGTACATGCCCTTGACTGGGAATTGAATCTGAGATCCTATGGTCCACAGGCTGACAATCTAACCACTGAGCCAAACCAGCCAGGGTTCCTGTAATACCGGTTTAATGGCGATGAACTCCTTTAGCATTTTCTTGTGTGGAAAACTCTTTATCTGTCCTTCAGTACTAAATGATAGTTTTGCTGGGTAATCTTGGTTGTAGGTCCTTACTTTTCATCACTTTGAAAATTTCTTGCCAATTCTTTCTGGCCTGCTGTTGCTGTTGAGAAATCAGCTGACAGTCTTGGGGGAGCTCCCTTGTAGGTAATTAACTGCTTTTCTCTTGGTGCTCTTAAGATTCTTTGTCTTTAACTTTTGGCATTTTAATTGTGATGTGTCTTAGTGTGGCCCTCTATGTGTTCATAGTGCTTGGGACTCTCTGTGCTTCCTGGACTTACATGTTTATTTCCTTCACCAGGTTAGGGAAATAAATAATTATTATTTCAAATAGATTTTTGATTCCTTGCTCTCTCTCTCTTCTCCTTCTGGTACCCCTATGTTGTGAATGTTGGTACATCTGATATTGTCCCAAAGGCCCCTTAAACTATTTTCATTTTTTTGGTTTCTTTTTTCTTTTGGTTATTCTGATAGGGTGTTTTCTGCTACCTTGTCTTCCAAATCACTGATTTGATCCTCTGTTTCATCTAATCTAATATTGATTCCTTCCAATGTACTCCTCACATCAGTTACTGTATTCCTAATATCTTACTGGCTCTTATTTATGTTTTGTAGCTCTGTTTTTATGTTTTTATTTATCTGTTCAAGTTCTGAGCTCATTGAGTATCTTTATAACCAGTGTTTTGAACTCTGATAGATTGCTTATCTCCATTTTGTTTATTTTTTCCCCCCCTGGCACTCTGTCCTATTCTTTCATTTGAGACATGTTTCTTTGTCTCCTCATTTTGGCACCCTGTTTGTTTTTATGTATTAGGTAGAGCTACTACATTCCCAGTCTTGGTGGAGTGGCTTTATGTAGTAGGTGTCCATTGGGGACACATGGCGTAGTCTCTCTGATCATCTGAGCCAGTGCTCCAAGTGTGTCCCTTATATGTGCCCTCCTATTGTAGCTGAGCCTTGGCTGACACTGGCAAGGGAGAGACTGGCCCTCAAACTGACTGGCTCTGAAGACTGGCCATGACTATAGTGAAAGAGTTATAGGACTGACCCTACAAGTAGAATAGACTGTATTGGGGTGTGGTATCTCTGAGTCTGCCTTTTGGTTTTTTGTTTGTGTTCTTTTTTTTGAGTCTGCCCTTTGGATGTTTCATTTATTGTGGTGATTGGGTGGTATTCTGAAATTGACCACCAGCTCTGTTGGTTTTGGGATCTCTTTGGAAGAGCTCTAATGCAGGCCAAAGTCAGCCCTGGGACTTTGCTCTACCCAAAGCCACCTGATATGAGCTACAGAGTGATCTGCAGACATTTGTGCTGGGCTTGGAGGTACCTGGGAGAGGCTAAGCTGCAAACCAAGATTGGCTGCCACTAATGTCAGGTTTGGGGCTGCTTAACAAGAGGTGTGGGGCATGCCAAGTCCAGATGCTGCTTGTTTGGAGTTTGTGAAATTTTGAGACTTTAGGAAAGTCTGCAGCATGAGCCAAGCCAGGCTGTTTGTCTAGAATTAGCTGTTCTACTACCAAAATAACCCTATTGCTAATTTTATTGGGATCACATTTTACATGTATAAAAGTGTTATTTTTATAACACTAATTCTTTCTAGCCAGTTATATTATCTTTCTGTGTAAGTCTTTTATGCCCTTTGTAGCACTGAAGTTACATATAGTTTTATTATTTATTAATATTTTATACTTTATAAAATATTTCATGTTTTCATATTTATGAAGCTTATAACTAGATTATTTTGCCTCTATGGTTGCTAACATAAATGAAATATTTTCTTCCATCATGCTTTCTAGTTGGATATTATTTACATGGGAGAGCTACTACTGATTTGTGTGCATTATGTATGGCTCAAACTACCTTACTGAATTCTCTACTTGTCTTTTAGTTTTACCTTCTCCTACTTTTTATACCTCTTGTGTCTTTCGCTTATCTAATTATATCAGTTTCCCCCTCCAAAACAAGGTTATATAATCATGATGTTTAATCATTATTTTAATGGAAATGCATCTAGTAGTCACCATTTCAATGCTAAGCAAAATTTGGTACTAGCGTAACAAAGCTGTTATTTTCTCACAATGAGGAGGTATCTAATTATTCCTACGTTAGAAATTTTTATTAGAAATAGATGCATTTAATTTTTCATAAATATTTTCACCATCTTGTTTTCTGCTTAGATTGTTTAACATGGTGAATCTTATCAATAGAAATCCTAAGGGTAACCTATCTTTGCATTCCTGTTTTGAAACCCACCCACCCATGGAATTCTTTCAATGGCCTGCTAGATTTTATTTTGTCTGATTATGTTATTAGGGTTTGGCATCGGCACTCAAAACTGAGACCACTTGGTAGTTTTGTGTGTACACATACTGCTCTTTTGTCACGTTTCACTATATTAACTTCATAAAATGAATTTGTGTTTCTTCTTTCTTTGCTTTAGAAAAACTTAAATGGCATTAGAATCACCTGTACCTTCACTCTTTGGAAAGATTTACCTGTGAAAACATCTGGCCCTACAATTACTTTAAGGAGCAGGTCTTTAGTAACTTTCTCAATTTCTTCTATAGTAATTGGTCTGTTTACATTTTTATTCTATTCTGATGTCGGTTGTTTTTATTTTTTAATTTTTAAAAGACAAATACTCTCATGTTATGTAAACTATTTCTAAACTTAGAAAAAGATAGCCTCCACCCCAAGTGGCCTGTTTCCTAATCTCTGCAGCCATCCTCCTCAATCTTCCTGAAGGCCTCATCTTTACTCACCACCAAGCTCACCTACAAAGAGAATGGGTAGGTTTGCAATAAACCACAAACACACTGGTGCTCCTCCTCTCCCTCCAGTCCCATCTGGCAAAGACTGTACACAAAAGGCCCAACTCCCTCTGCTTCCCTTAGTGGAGTCCGTTCCAACTCCTCTGAGCTTCTTTTCGAGCCCTCACCAACTCTACCCCATTCTGGGGTCAGCAGCCCACCTCACTTCACTCCCACCAAACGCTCAGCCTCCTGATGAAGGCACATCAGCAAGGAACCCACAGGCTTTCGTCACCAGCACGGGCCAGATGCCTGGGGTACCTGCCCTCTAAAAGGGTGATGGGTGAAGACCTGCCCTCAAGGACTAACAAGGTCCAGAATGACCAGGTGCAAAAAAGCAGAACCGAACAAATCAAGAGTGCGGAAGACAGAGAAATCTCTGAGCGACTAGAAGACAATGGGGAAGACACTTCAAGCAAGTGACCCAAAGCCAGGCCAGATGAGGATCAGCCCAGTGAGCTGATACAGCGTAGGATGCTGCCTGGGCAGGGAAGGGGATAGATAATTCCAGACCCTGAGGGCCCCTGGGAGCCCCAGCAAGAGTCCTGGACATGACACAGCAGGCAATGGGAGCCACCACAGGCTCCTGTGCGGGGCAGTAACAGGAAGAAAGTGGTGTTTTAGCACCCCTCCCCCCCACATTCTAGGATGCCAGACTTGCCTTCAAAGAAATGACTAGCTGTACTAAGAACTCGGTGAGCTGTTGGGGAGGGCTGTAAACCACAACCCTAAGCTGATGCCACAAGTGACAATGGACACACACACACACACACACACACACACACACACACAGGTCCAGGTTCTAATTAAAGACACCAAGCTAGAATCCTACCACAACAGCAGGGTTGAAACAGTTTAGTGTGCTGGACAATGAAAATCACAGTGGCACAAATCTCTAACCTCAGGGGGCATCTGTGCAGGCCCGGTGCCTCTCAACATTAAGGAGCACCCGAATCCCCTGAGCACTTTGTTTAAAATGCAGGTCCTAATTCTGCAACTCTGGGTTCTGCGTTCAGATCTCAGACGCACCCGGGTGATGCAGGATGCCATAGATCCAGGGACCCTGCTTTGAGTAGCAAAGGACCAGATGATACTGGGCCTCTAGTGAACTCCCAGGCAGCAGCTTATGGGCATTAATTAGAGACAGAGAGAAAGCTGAGGGCTGTCTACAGCCGAGCATCAAAACCAACCAACTCATTTTCTATTAAAAAATTTCGCCATGGGGGCTCATAACAGGCCAGGCTTCCCTGAAGCCATTAGTAAATGTAAACCACCCTGCATTTCACAACTGCGGTCTAATTACTCTCCCTGTAACCTTTCACAGCAGCCCTCAGCCAGCTCTTTCAAGTGCTGATGCCACTAATTAAGTCATAAAGCCTTAAAGCGTCATATTATTAGCCTTGATAACAGCGTAAAACAAACCCAACAACAATCCCATTTGCCTTTCCTCCTGGCTGAAACCACCAGTTTGGCTAACATTTGTGTGACAGCCCTTCCCAGGTCAAGGGAAACGCATTTAACTACCAAGAACCTCTCCTATCTGCAATAGGCCATCCAAGAGAAATTTATCACCTCTTTCATGATCCTATGAAAAGATTCTGGAAACGAATCACCATTTGCCACAATCCTAGCAAATTTCTTTACTATCCCCAACCAACTTCTTGGGCAACACCTGGAAGAAACTTCTATTTCAATTACCTCACTTCTGCTGAGTCCCTTCCTCTCAGGTCACCTACTCGGATGCAAAGTGACCCCCTTTAAGTCAACTCCCATCACAAACCACAGAGCTCCCGGGTGTGGCTCAATTCTGAAATCAGATGGCCTGTGTTTCAAGCTGTATGCCTGGGCGGCTTAGAAGGATACAGGTGGCCAATCAAAAGGGACTGGTCAGCCCTAGCCAGTTTGGCTCAGTGGATAGAGCGTCGATCAGCCTGTGGGTCCCGGGTTTGATTCTGGTCGAAGACAGGGGGTGTGCAGGAGTCACCTGATCAATGATTCACTCTTATCACTGATGTTTCCATCTCTATCACTCCTTCCTCTACCTTCTTCTTTGAAATAAATAAAAATGTATATTTTCTTTAAAGAGACTGTTCAAAGGTAGACCTGGACCATACTTCCATGTGACCCACAAACTACACACACACACACACACACACACACACACACACACACACACACACACAAAATGCATCAGGTGTCTAGCATGTGCAGAACCTCCACGCCCTGCTATACACTGTGGGGATGTAGAACACACAATACCTGAATCTGAGAGTTGGTTGAAGAGGAGATATAGTGCCCTGTGATCATGCAGCAACCAAGCTTTACATTTCCTGATAGCTGGCACCCACCATCAACCAATACTTTTTTAAAATTATAAAATAAGTGTACATTCGTTGCAGAAAAATCAGAACTTGTTAAAAGAAAATCTTAATTGTAAACAAATGCAATTCTGTTAATTAAATCACATTCCAATTGGGACTCAAAGAAACCCCAAATCTGAAGAATTTCCTGTCCTTGTTGCCTAAAGTTCTAGTCTTCATGAAGATAGGCCATTGGCTCTGCAAGGCAGTAAACTTTGGACATGTTCGCTGGGAGTGAGTTGACTAAGCAATACCTGAAGAACAGGAATTAATTTGTCTTCTGATGGCCGTGGGCAAATGACTCACCCAAGATTACACAGTGGGTTTTAAAGCTGAGAGCAGAACTTAGGTCCCTCAACTCTCAGATCAAGGTTCTTTCAACTAAATCACACTCCCCTTCCCTCCACTTTGGAACTCCCCTCCCTATGAAATTAGAAAGCTTGTGGCTTGGTTCTTTATCTCCCCCATATCTTAATCAGTCTCTAGGGCCCCTCTCTCTGGGGGAAGCAACTTAACTTAAACTATTTGACAGTTAGTTGGTCCTGTTTTGCTCTCCACAAGATGGACCAAGAGCAAAGCAAAGTCATATCCCTTCTTCAGTACTCAGTAACATGAAGAGGTTAGTGAAGATGGCTTTTAAGATCCCTTTCAGCTTTAAATACAATCAACGGAAGCTGCAGTTTGCAGTTAGGAGAGAACTGGGGCTCCCCTCAGCCAGGGCCCCTACACCATCCTGCTCTGTGTGGGAGGATGGGCTGGGTCAGCCAACTGATAAGAAGCTGCAGGACACGAAGAACCTGTCCACCCGTTCCTCCCAGGGTCCACACAGAGCTTCCCCAGCCCCTGTCCACCCATTCCTCCCAGGGTCCACACAGAGCTTCCCCAGCCCGCAGCGGAGGAGGAACAGCCAGCTGCCAACGTCGTAAATTTGCCAGGAAGAATTCTTAATTAAAATTCATTGTTGCACTGCGGTATTATATTTTTTCTAATGACTTCTTTTCCTAATGACTTTTTAAATTATAAAACTGATTTGTGTTTGTTACAGAAAACCAAAAAATGTTTTATTTTTAATAACTTTGTAAAGTCATAATATAAATGTATATTCACTACAAAAAATCAGAACCTGTTAAAAGAAAATCCCAATTGTAAACAAGTCTAAGTCTATCTGTTGGTGAATTCACATTCCAATTGAGAATCAAAGAAACCCAAGAGTTGGAACTGACCTTGGAGACACAGGTTGAGGCCTGGGCCTTGCCATATAATGTCAGAGGGGGCGACAGGAATCCATAGTAACGCTCTCGTCCAATACCACTATTTCCACGGTCCCTCACAGGTGGCCACCCACCCCTGCACGAACCCTAGCTACTGACTAGCCCTTTTGCAGGAAGCTCCATCAGTGGTTCTTCCTGCAGTGCAGAGTAGTCATATGCAAAAGCCATGAGAGGCCTGGACTGATTCGATTCCACAGCATTCTTATGTGCTCCATGGCCCTGGGAAAGTCACTGATCCTCTTAGAACTTGAACCTCCTCATCTCTAAGATGAGAACCATAATGCCTGCATGAAAGGGTCATGCTGAAATTTAAATGTCTATAAAGCACTCTGCCAAGTGCCTAGGCCGGTGTAAGTGCTCAATAAATATCAAGTAGTTGTATTAAATGGTAGCTTGTGAAAATGGCTTCCAATTTTTCCACCTTACCCCTATAAAGAAATTATACTTTATATCATGACTCAGTACATAAAATGTATAGCCACCTATAATAATAAAAGCATAATATGCTCATTAGACCGGACAGCTGAACGACCTTCCAGATGAAGCTGCAGCTGCAAGGGTTGAGCCCCTTACACGAATTTTGTACATTGGGCCCCTACATCTATACTAATAATAGCCTAGATGGCGTCACACCCTCATGCATCATGCCCTAACGTTGTCACAAGATTGCTGCATGCACAGCAGAGGCGTGGCCCAGTGGGCTGCTCCACACAGGGAGGCTAGGCATCTCCACCACCTCCTGCGGAGGGAGGAGGCAAGTCCTGGTGAGGAGGCAGGTTGGGGCAGGGGAGGGCAGCTGTGGGTGATCAGGACGGCTGGGGAGCGGTTTAGGGGTCGATTAAGCTAGCAGGCAAAAGCGGTTAGGCAGGCAGGCAAGTCGTTAGGAGCCAGCAGTCCCAGATTGTGAGAGGGATATCAGACTGCCCACAGAGATCGGGCCTAAACCAGCAGTCGGACATCTCCCAAGGGGTCCCAGATTGGAGAGGGTGCAGGCGAGTTGAGGGATACCCCCCCATGCATGAATTTCATGCACTGGGCCTCTAGTAAATATATAAAACTGAACAAATATTTTCTAAGAAACAACTGTGACCCAAACATCTGATCCTCTCAAGATTTTTTTCCAATTCTATTGTTTCCATTCTATTTCTTTTCTTTCTGTTTTGTTTTACTCAATCCTCACCCAAGGATATGTTCTTCACTGATTCTAGAGAGAAATACAGAAAGATAGAGGGAGAGGGAGAAAATCATCAATGTGAGAAAGGAACATATCAGTTGCCTTACGCACACACCCTGACCAGAATCAATGCTCCAACTAACTGAACCACACTGGCTAGGGTCCTATTTCATTTTTTTAAATTCCTGGTCTTGATCATTAAATTGACTGCACGACCCACTAATGGATCGCAAATTGCAGTTTGAAAAACACTGACTTATTCTAAGACCAAATCTCTCCTCCTATACCTTCTTCCACCTTTCAATCCTATCTTTTCCTTCTGGAACTGCACAGACCAGCACGCTCTGTCTTCGACATATTAAACTCTGGAATGTTTGAAGCATTCCCTATTCTCTCAAGTAGTTACTGTATGTGATCTGGCTCTCCAATACCACTTTGTCCACCTTGCCTCCTCTGGCCTCCTTCCTTCCACTGCAACCTTTCCTTCTTTTCTCACTGCTGCCCAGGAGGGTCATGCTCACTTAGCAGGGGCTCTGCTCCTCTGGGGACCTCTACATCATCTCAGGTCAAGCAGCCCGATACGAGCATCTTTTTGAATCTTCCCACCACATGCACTCTTCATCTCCAAAGGAACTCATCTTGGCTTCTTCCAGCCCATCCCACCTGCTCTCTGGTTCGTTCATTTGAAGGTGCTCCCTACAGCTCCACTCTGTCCTTCCACAATAGAGATGAGGATACCTCAGGCCATCGACGAGAAGAGCGAAAGTGAGGAAGAGTTTTGATATGTATGTCTGAGCCCAAATCTACCACCTGAAACAGCTTCTTCCTTACTCATCTCTGAACTAGCTCTGCCTGGAACTAAACCGAGGGGCCTCATCACCCAGCCACATCTGTCCCTTCATGAGAAAGCGGCCCCGCGACAGGGAAGCTCACACCTGGCTGCAGGCACAGCCTTTCAGAGCTGAGAGCTCCCAGCACCCCCTTGCATGTGCAGGAAACAAGCGCTATCAGATTCAGCCGCAGTTTCCCATGTCCTATCTGCATCTGTGGTCATCAAAATATGCGTTCATGCTAATAAAAAATAAATAAAATGCACACACATGCACCTAGTGTGACTGATCTGATGTATGACAATCTGTAATTTGGGTTAAAAAAAATTTTTCCAAAACAAAAACAAAAGTGTCTACTAGGCCTTCAAAACATGAGCTGGCTTCTCCTCGCTCCAATCTCTATCACTGCACTTGGGCATCTCCTCACAAACACATCTCAGAGAGCCCACAGACAGAGTCTGCAAGCACCCACCACCCACCGTTTATGGTTTTATTATATACTAGAGGCCTGATGCACAAAATTCATGCAAGGGGCTCGGCCCTTGCAGCCCCAGATTTGTCTGGAAGGTCATCCGGAAGGTCATCCACTGTTAGGTCGTCCATTCTAATTAGCATATTATGTTTTTATTATTATTGATATTTCTGTACCCTTAATCAATGGGTCTTGAACTTTTTGCTGACTTTAAAATTTATTTAGAAGATAACATGCTATATGAAATAGTCAGAGTCTTTTTAAAATTCTACCTCAGATTAATAAGATTCACTCATGAGGTTGCATTGTGATTTGTATTCCCTGATTACTAATGGAATTAAGTGTCTCATAAAAAGAGAGGTCCTCTCCCAACCTAATGCCCTGTACTTTTCTTTCCTGGCTCTTATAAGAGTCTATAACTAAATATTTGTGGGATTATTCGATTAGAGCTGAACACCAACTCTGTTTTCGTCACCACTGCATACTGCAAAACAGATAAGAAGCAGGGCCTCTGTGTGTTGAACGAATGAATGCATGAAGAGCTGAATAAAGGAGACTATAAGGCTCAAACCTGATCTCATTAAAAGCCTGGGCTCATGAGTCAGGGTCTGATCTTCCCACCTGAGTTATAAAAGGGGTAGAAGGATGTAGAGGTGATGAAGTGGTACCTCCAAACGTGGACTGAAGGGAGGGAAAGATCCACAGAGGACAGACCCAAATTCAGTCCTAGTCCAGGGCAATTTGCAGTATCTCCTCAATAACAATAATAATAAAACAATGATTACTGTGAATTGTGAGCCTAACATGGGCCACACACTTCATACCAAATAATAAGAGCTATTACTTATACTACGTGTTTACTATATACCAAGCTTTATGTTCTTACATGCTTATTAGATTATTCATCTGATATTCACATTTCTATGGAATGAATATGACAGCCCCATTTTACAATCAAGAAAACTGAGCCTCAGAGGGTCTAAGGAAGTATATCCCGGCACATAAGGGGCGAATGCAGAGTCAGAGTCAAATCAAGGTCAGTTTCACCCCCAAACCCAATGCCCTTTCCACACATCAGTACCATCCCAGTCCCCAGGGATTTGATATCTTCTTGGCATGGGGCTGCCTTTCTGCCTCTCCTCCCCATTTGCCCCCACAAAGCCCCAAGTTGTGCTCCGCAGCCCACAAATGCTTTCCCTGCACTTGGGGAGTAGTGCTCAAGTAAAAGGTCAACCTATCACTTAAATTTCTGCACTGACAACCCACTTCCTGGTCAGATCCCTGGCTGCAAGATGTTGTGTGTCACCCAGGCAGTTGGCACAGGACATCACCCAGGCCTTGCTCTCCCAGGGTTCTCTCAAGTCAACAGTTCCCACCAGTGGAGGTTCTGCAGAAACCAGCTCCTTTTCAGCTCTGAAAGGCTTTTTCCTGCAACTGGAAACAATCATCTAACAAATACCAACTAGACTTAGGGCACCTGACAGGCCCTAACTCAGCAAGAAATACTATGTAGCCACTAAAATTATGCAATCCAGGCCCACCATGGAAATAAGCCCGGAAAAGTATGTGAAGTGGGGAAAACAGCAACTCACAAATAGTATCTATATGCCCAAGTAAGTGCACACAGCACTCCCGGCAGTAGAACTGAGTGTTCACTAGAACTTCTTTCTTCAGTAAGGTTACTTAGGTTTTCAATGCTCCCCCCCACACACACACAGCTACTTGCCAACCACTTACAGCAAGTCTGGTTTCAAAGCAATGCTACTAATAGCAGCAAAGAATTATTCCCAGCAAGAATGAAGCTCCCTGAGTGAGAGTCATGATCCTGTCGGTTTTGTTCATAGCTGTATCTTTTTTTTTTAAATCCCCATCCAAGGATATTTTTTCCATTGACTTTTAGGGAGAGTAGAAGGGAAGGAGGGAGAGAAAGAGAGAGAGAAATATCAATGTGAGACATAGCTATATCTTACTTTTTTAATCCTCCCTAGAGGACATGCTTAGAGAGAGAGAGAGAGAGAGAGAAACATCAATGTGAGAAACTTTGATTGGTTGCCCTCCATATATGCCCTGACCGGGAATGGAACTGGCAACTTTTAGGTGCAAGGGACGACATTCAAACAACTGAGCCCTTGAGCCAGGCCATAGTTGTACCTTTAATGAAGAGGGTGAAAGGCTGACCAACAGTGGCCTGCCACCTGGTTTTATAAGTACAGTTTGGCACTCAACCATTTATGTATTGTTGATAGCTGCTTTTATGATACCATGGCTGAATTGAGTACTTAGGACAGACTGGCCCACAAAGCTGAAAATATTTACTTTTATTAAGTTTGCCAATCTTGGATCTAATGCTTAGCCTAGTGTTCTGCATATATGAGGATTCAATAATACAGTGGTACCTCGAGATACGAGTGCCCTAACATACGAGATTTTTGAGATACGAGCCAACGAGCGAGCGATTTTTGCTTTGAAATACGAGCAACATTTGAGATAGGAGTAATCGCGCGGATCAGCTGGCTGCACACGAACCACCAGGTTACCTCGACTCGAGCGTCTCATAGTTTCCCACGCCTCAAGGTTACGGAATAAATTAAACTCATATCTCAAGGTACCATTGTATTTATTTAGTTAACTATTTCAAATGAGCCCAAATCAAGCTAATACACAAGAACAAAGACCTAATTTACTCAGGACTTATAATAAGAAATGCTTAGCAAATAGGAAATAAGCTCTTTTATATATATACCAGAGGCCTGATGCACAAAGATTCGTGCAAGAATGGGCCTTCCTTCCCCTGGCTGCTGGCACCGCCTTCACTCAGGCCCAGAGCTGCCTTTCCACCTTCCTATATTGCCGGGAGGCCTGTAGTGGCTGGGGCAGTAGGGAACGCCTGCATCGTCACCATGGCAATGACACAAACATCCCACTCTCAGCCACTCAGTGCCTGTTTATGCAAGCCAACCCATGTTTGTTGGGTTAATTGGCATACTTACTCCTGATTGGTTGGTGGGCATTGCGACAGTACGGTCAATTTGCATCTTTCCCTTTTATTAGTGTAGACTAGAGGCCCACTGCATGAATTCATGCACTGGTGGGGTCCAGCCAGCCCGGTCCCAATCAGGGCAGATCGAGGCCAGGCCTGTCAGGAGGAGGAGACAGCGGGAGGTTGGCCAGCTGGCCCAGGCCCAATTAGAACCAGGATGGCTGGGGGGAGGGGCCACAGGCAATTGGCTGGTGGGCCCCGGCCCTGATTGGGGTGGGGGGTCCAATTGGGAGCAGAGCCGGCCATGGGGAGGGGCTGTGGGCAGTGGGTCAGCCAGCCTTACCCCTGATTGGTGTGGGGGAGCCCATCAGGGGCAGAGCTGGCTGGGGGGAGGGGCTGCAGGCAGTTGGCTGGCCAGACCCAACCCCTGTTGGGTTGGGAGAGGCCTATCAGAGGTGGGGCCAGCAAGGGGGAAGGAGTCACAGGAGATTGACCAACCGGCCCCAACCCCTGATTAGGCCAGTTTGCTGGCCTCAGTGGGCATCATAGTGAGGGTCATTCCAGCATTCTGGTCACTGGCTTTTTATAAATATAGATTTTTTTTTTCCAATTGGATTCCTGATATCTCCATAGATAGGTGTGCCTAGAGCACTGTCTTCTTCCATGGTCAAAATGGACCGTACCACGTCATGTACAATCCAGAGCTGCAGTGAGAGCCAGCCGGTGTGGGGTTGGCAGGCCATCTGAGCGGTTCTAGGAGTCAAGTCTGGGTAATTGGTCAAGTGAGGCTCAAAGCTGGATCTTGGCCTCCCCAGCCTCATATTCTAAACAACTAAGCTACAGGCCCAGAACCAACCAAGGTGACATCATTTCATTTATTTCCTACATAACTTCTGGTCGGAAAATGCATCAATTGTAAGCTCAATTATTGCCCCTTATTCTACCAGTACATCTTCATTATAATGCAACTGCATAGCTTTAGTTTTGCACACTCAGTTTTTCAGAAGCTGGTCATTCATTCGGTTGGTGGCTTTTTGAAGCTCATTATGGCCCCAGAACCAGAAGACAGGAGAGGAAATGAAAGGAGGTGAAACTCAAATCAGTTGGTATTGCTCCTTTATTAGCAGATGAGATACCAAGATTGGGGTGGAAGGAGTGGCAGAGAGTGAAACCTCAGGGCTGGGGGACAAGGCTCCCCTCACGCTCCTCTCTCAGATCTCCACACCTGACCCCATTGCACACTGATAGTTTATCAGTCATTTTGTTACCCTGGCCTCGTCCTAAACTGACCAAAGAAGACTGCTCTCTAAGCTCTTTTTCCTTATTCGTAAGAAAACCCAAAAGTCAAAAGGAGATTCAGAGTTGAAGGTCTGAGGCCTAGAACAAACCCGTGGCCTGTTGGAAGTCAGGGGATAGGTCTGCCGGGACTCTGAGAGCCAGAGCATGGACTCATTTAGGGAAACGGTTCAAAAAGAATGCTGGGAGGAGTCTAAGCCACTTCCTCATCCATGCTGCCTCCTCCCTCCCTTCCATACACATTACTTTTTCCCAGCAGGCCTTCCCACTTCCCAGGAACCCACAGATCCAGAAGAAGTTTAACACACTGGCTCTGAGCCACTGGGTTACACCCACGGTCCCTGGTAGTGTCCCTCCTACAGTAGAAGGAGAAGTAGCTGGAGATCTGACTCCAGTCTCAGGTCCACAGCCCCTCAGGCCTGTCTGCACCACTACAGGCGTTCCATTACTGCTGTTGAACAAATGAATGAAATCCACCTAATTTAAGTGAAAACTAAAAGTCACACTCAAGGAAGACCACACTCCTATTCCCTTTGTGACATGATTCCTCCAACTGAACCACAGGAAATGCAGATCCCTCCTTCTCCCTCCTCTTCAGCCTGCCTCCTTCTTCCTCCATTCTGAGTACTGGTGACGGCAGAAAGCCTTCGCTGCAGGAAGGTCAGATCTGGCTGACAACAGACCCTCCCTCGATGTGTCCTGGGAGGTCTGGGATCCCTGCTCAGCTCCACCCAGTGGGGTCCAGGCCGTCCTAAGTGAACCACCACAGAGAAAAGCAAGGAGGGGGAATGGCAGGAAGCACACAGGGCTGCTGCCTCCTCTCACTTTCCCCAGGGCCTCAGCTCTGTCAGATTCTGAAGCATAATGAGTTTTGTTTCATAACAGTCTCAAATGAACTGGAAGGGGGAAAGGGATGACAATGATAAAAATCTTAATTAAAAAAAAATTCCAACAGGCAAAGAGATTTTCCAGATCCTAAGATGTGATAAAAGTCTCTTGAGCTGGAAGGCCTACAGAGCCCCCAAAAGACCCAGCATTCAGCATTTACTGAGTGCCTACTAGGTGCCTTGCATGATTCTGGGTGCTCCGGATACTGCAAGGAGCAAGCACACAAATATCCCTGGCTTCTCAAGGCTCATATTCCAGGAGGGAGGAGACCGTAAAAATAATGAACAAGTAAACTATATGGAATGCTAGAGGTTAAAGTGCTTTGGGGGAAAAAAACAAACAAACAAACAAAACCAAGAAAAATAGCAGATAAGGGGGGGGGAGGGGAATCAGGCAGGAGGCGGGCCCAGTGTTAAATACAGCAGTGAGAAAAACTCAATGAGGAAGAAAGAGACATCTGAGCAAAGACTTGAAGGAGGAGAAAGTAAGCAATGCAAATGGGTATCTAGGTTCTGAAAGAGCAACCCACGCAGAAAGGATGACCCATGCAAAGGCCCGGAGGCAGGCACATGCCAGGTGTGTTAGAAGATCAGCCAGGCCAATGTGGCTGGAGGAGTGAGCAAGGTGGAGAACAGTTGATAGAAGGAGGCAGTGTCACAGAAGCATGTGGAGAAGGGACAAGGTGTCTCCAGACTCTTGTAAGGACTCTGGCTTTTCAATGACTAAGGAGGGGGACCACTGAAGGGTTGTAAGCAGGGAAGGGACAGGTATCCCTGCCATTCGGTCATTCTTCCTGGGAACCTCCTTTGACACCATTGAATAAATACAGCTCAAAGCTACCGCTCCTGCAAAGCCCTCTCTGACTAACCAATGCAAGTTCTAAACTCAAACAACCAAAAGGAAAACAGCTATTTCCCACCCTTCCCACCCTCCCAAATACTGGACCCAAAAGGGAAGATGGGAGGTGGGTGGGAAGATGGAAGAGGAGAATGGGTACCAGGAAAACATGACAGAGAGAGACCTGGAGATACACAGCACAGCAAGCTCCAAAGAGAGACAAAGTTCAATATGCTCCTTACACTTCATCCACTGCAACTTATTAGGTTCAATATACCAGCGCTTAATCTTTTCAATCCCTGATGCCCAGTGGCTGGCCTGATATTCTAACCAGTGCATGAGCCCTCTCTTTACACCTCTTTCCTCTTTATCCTGATGTTAAGTGGAACTGGGAAGAGAAAGATTACTTTACTGTTCCTCTCTACAGTGCCAAGGCAGTGGTCCAGCTAACACTAACCAGTCAAAACAGAGATGGAAGCAAAAAGTCCCTTGTCATTAAATCCACACCCGAGACCACCATCAGAGTCACTAAAAGCCCCCCGGCAACCTTACGTGGCAATCTAGAAAGTGAGTTGCCACCACACAAACCCTAGTCCCCAAAACTACTTCAGTCCATGGTACCTCCTTCCCCAAACTGTCCCCACACCCACACTTATCCCCCAGCAACCACACTGCAGAGGAGAAAAATAATGCCCAATTAAGGAAAGACTAGGGAAGCCCAGGAATAAGCTAAAATTAGTAGAAAATAAGTAATAAATTAAAACACTAACTCAAGATGGTACATTGCAGGAGCTAAAAAGATGAGCTCTAGATTCAGAATGCATGGCACAGCTCTGCATTAGGACAAGTGTGTGACCTTGAACAAGTCACTTGTCTGACCTTGGGCAAGTTATCTACTCTCTCCTGCCACAGATCCCTCACCTTTACAACCAGGTTCTTATTAGTACCAGTGTCCTAGGGCTCCTAGGAGAATTACAGTCTGTAGAATAAAGCATGTAAAAGAATGTCTACCACATGGTAAGCATTATATAAATATTTTTAACGCAAGAAAAACACTTTTTTTAAAAGGAAAGCTTCTTCTGAAATATCTGAGAAAAGACCTACATTTTATTATGTACGTGATGTATACATGAAAACAATCACTACTGATTAATAGTTTCAACTCTGAAAGTCCTATTTCATACCTTTAAAATATTAATAAAATGCTTTGCACAAAGACATTTACTGCATTATTTATAAAAGTAAATTATGGGAAATGACCTAAATATCTGACAGTAGAAGAATGGCTGAGTAAATCCTGAAAGTCATAAGAAGGGGGTTTTGTGCAGATATTAAAAATCACTTAATAAAGAAATTGTGAAGACATGAAAAATACTTATGAGGCAGATAATAAAAGACACAGAATTAGACTTCACTTTCAGCTATCATGACCAAACAACTATTAAATGAATCAGACTTCTATACAGAGCAACAATAAAGGCAGATAAAATACAAAACAGTAATAATAACAAGAATAACAACTATGTGAAGGTATGGGAGTGCAACAGGACAGCTGAGACTTGAGGGACCAAGCTCTTAGAGGAAAGGGGCGCTCAGTGAGGTGTGTGTCAGCAGCTAATGCTCCCCCTCTCGAGACATTTTCCGATCCAGTAGAAGGAACATTGAGGCAAAATAGAAAGCAGCAAATTCAAGCTTGCAGCAGATTTCTTCCTAAACTGAGAAGATTAAAAACTGGAGTTCAGGGCTACAAAGACATCAGGATTTGACAGGCCAAGATACCAGAGAAAAGTGACCCACAAAGAAGCGAGCCCAGTGCTCTACCGATTTCCCCTCAAGGCATCTGCTGACATGGGAGCCATGTGAGGAGAGGGTTAGATCCTCGCATCCAAGCAGAAAGAGGCTGCTTAAAGATTAAAAAGTTAAGTAGAAATTTGGGTTTCAGTGGCAGAGAAGCAAAACTTGGAAACCCAGGCCTACCATATAGGAGGGACACTATCAAACACCCACCCTAAAAGTGAGAGCGAATCAAAAATAAAGTAACCTTACCTGAATCAAGGTGTTGCACCAACCTGAGCCTCTACATTGTCCATGTAAACTGCCCAGCATTCAAAAAACAATGACCAAGCATTCAGCAAATAGGACCAAACCAAAAGAAAGCCACAATCATAAGCAATAATCCCCTCAATAGAAGAATGGATAAATAAGATGTGATACATATGTACAATGGAATATTACTCAGCCATAAGAAAATAATGAAACCTAGCCATCTGTGACACCATGGATGGACCTAGAGGGTATGATGCTAAGTGAAACATGTCAGACAGAGAAAGACAAATACCATATTACTTCACTTAGGAATCTAAAAAAAAAATTAGTAAATGAAAATACAAAACAAACTCATAAATGCAGAGAACAAGCTAATGATTGCCAGATGGGAAGGGACAGTGAGATGTACAAAACAATGAAGGAGATTATATACAAACTGCTAGTTATAAAATTAGTCATGGGGAAGTAAAGTTTAACATAGGAAATATAGTCAATAACATTGTAATAACTATGTATGGTGCCAGATTGGTACTAGACTTATCATGGTGATCACTTCATACAGTATATAAATGTCTAATCACTATGTTGTATACCTGAAACAAATAAAATTTGTATGTCAACTATAATTTAAAATAAGTTTTAAAATTAAAATTAAATAAAAAAGAAAAGCCATCCACTCAACATATTTTATTATATATATAAAGATATATTTTTAGTGTTTAAACATTATTATATAATATTTACCAGGTGTACCAGTTAATAATGCAGATGTTTTTCAATAGATGGAGTTATACATACATTGATATATATGCGATTTGATATGTATGCTATTTTGTTGTATTGACAACAAGTTTCAAAACTTATGTCAAATTTTCTGACGGTGTTAACATCATAGATATTTTTACGCTTAAAAATGTCGAATTTTGTGCCAAAAAAAGAGCTTTTACAGAAAGTTTTAGTTCATTATTTTGAAGAAAAGTGCTGCTGAAAGTTATCATACACTTCAGGAAGCTTATGGTGAACATGCTCCATCTCAAGATACTTGTGAACAATGGTTTAAACCCTTTAAAAGTGATGATTTCGATGTGAAAGACAAAGAATGTCCAGGTCAACTAAAAAAGTTTGAAGACCAACAATTACAAGCATTATTGGATAAAGATGTGTATCAAACTCAAAAACAACTTGCAGAAAGATTAAACATTGCTCAGCAAACCATTTCCGATCATTAAGAAATGGGAAAGATTTTAAAGGAAGGAAAATGGGTGCCACATCAACTGAACAAAATACAAATGGAAAACTGAAAAGTCATCAGTAAAATGTTGCTTCAACAGAACAAAAGAAAGTCTTTTGTGCATCAAATTGTGACTGGTGATGAAAAGTGGATTTATTCTGAGAATCTCAAATGCAAAAAATCATGTGTTGATCCAGGTCAACCATCAACATCGACTGCAAGGCCAAATGGCTTCAGAAAAAAGACAATGTGCTGCGTTTGGTGAGATCAGGAAGGTGTGGTGTATTATGAACTTCTAAAACCAGGTGAAACTGTTAATACTGATTGCTACCACCAACAAATAATCAACCACATTTTGATCATAAAACGACCAGAATGAGCCAGAAGACACCACAAAGTAATTTTGCTTTATGATGGTGCACCATCACACACTTCAAAACCAGTTAAAGACACGTTAAAAGATCTTGCCTGGGAAGTATTAACCCACCCACTGTATTCACCAGAACTTTGCTCCTTCAGATTACCATTTGTTCCCATCAATGGCACATGCACTTTCTGAGCAGCACTTCAAAACGTACAAAGAAGTGGAAAATTTGGTCTCTGAGTGGTTTGCCTCAAAAACAAGAAAAGTTTTATTGGGACGGTATCCACAAATTACCTAAAGATGGGGAAATGTGTATCTAGAGATGGACATTACTTTGAATAAAGCACTTTTGATGTTTCTCTTGAAATTATCGTGTTTTCTACGATTACAAAAATCCGCATTAATAATCGATATACCTGGTATATGTAATTAAATATTTACAAAAATAAAAGCAAATTAAACATTGAATTCATGAGTTTGACACACAAAGAAAAACAGAAGAAATAGCAGAAGAGATGACTGGTGAACAGGAAAATAGGTCAGTAGAAAAAATTTTCATATTGAAGCAGAGAAAATATAAAAATGAGCTTTCGGGACATATAGAGTATCGTGAAAGGATCCAACATACTAGTATGTATAGGAATTGAGAAGAGCAGAGACATAATGAGCAAAAGAACTGCCTAAGAATTTTCTAAAACTGACCCCCTCCAAAACAAAAAACAAAACAAGCCATGAATTCTGGAAGCTCTCCAAACTCCAGAAAGAATACATACAAAGAGAACCACACTTACTAAAGAGAACAAATATGTTACTTTTAAAGGAACCACAATAAAACTGACAGATTATAATAGAAATAAAGAAGCCAGAAAACAATGGAATATCTTTAAAGGATAATTTTTTTTTTTAAAAAAGAGACAAGCTAGAATTCCATATCCAGTGAAAATATTCTCCAAATATGAAGGTGTTCATATAAAAACTGAGAGAACTGTGAGATCAGCAGACACACTCCACCACCACACATACAGATATACACACAAGCACAGGCACACTCCCCCACAACACACAACTAAACAGAGTTCCTTAGACAGAAGGCAACTAATCTGAGAGAGGAACTGAGCATGGTTATACAAGAAGAGAGAAAGAACACCCAAAAACAGTAAATATGTGGATTAATCTAAGTTATTGATTTTTAAAATAATGTCTTGTGGAATTTAATATACAGGGTTGGGGCAAAAGTAGTTGCACAGCTGTTCATATGGAAAATAATATAATCTATAATAATAAAAGCATAATATGCTAATTAAGCCGGATGTCCTTCTGGATGAAGCTGGGGCTGCGAGGTTCCAGGTGCCTGCGGGTAACTAGAGGGAAGCCCGGGTCCCGGGTGCCAGAGGGAAGCTGGTGCCAGCAGCCGGGGGAAGGAAGGCCTACTTTTCCTCAAATGTCATGAATCAGGCCTCTAGTAAGTAATAAGTAATAATACAAAAATAAACTGTTTTGTGTAGTTACAACCATAAACCTACTTTCCTCCCTTCCTCTCTCTCTAAAAGAGAAATCAATAAAAACATATTAAAAAATAAATCATAGGCCGAAACCGGTTTGGCTCAGTGGATAGAGCGTTGGCCTGCGGACTGAAAGGTCCCGGGTTGGATTCCGGTCAGGGGCATGTGCATTGGTTGCGAACACATCCCCAGTAGGGGGCGTGCAGGAGGCGGCTGATCGATGTCTCTCTCTCATCAATGTTTCTGGCTTTCTGTCCCTTCCCCTTTCTCTCTGTGAAAAATCAATAAAATATATTAAAAAAAATATTTTTTTAAAAAAAAGGATCTTTTAAAAAAAAATAAATCATAGAACCCTAAGCGGTTTGGCTCAATGGATAGAGCATTGGCCTGTGGACTGAAGGGTCCCAGGTTCGATTCCGGTTAAGTCCATGTACCTTGGTAGCAGGCACATTCCCAGTGGGGGGTGTGCAGGAGGCAACCGATTGATGTTTCTCTCATTGATGTTTCTAACTCTACCCCTCTCCCTTCTTCTCTGTAAAAAAAAAATCAATAAAATATATTTTTTAAAATATCATAGAACTTCGAAAGGCATTAAGGACATAAAAGGAGTCTAGGTGTTATAAGAAGCTTGTATTGTCCAGGAAATGGTTAAAGTATTAATTTAGGGTAGGCTCTAAAAATCAAAATATAAAATCATGCACACAAAGCATCCCAACTATGTAAAGATAGGTTTGTTTGTTTTTTTAATACTTGAAAGAAACAACTTTTTGAAGCAGAAATTCTCTAACAAGATGATGAAATGATGACTGGTTTTCATCTTCTTTATACTCCTCGGCATTTTCAGAACAATATTTGGTTTCGTATAAAACAACTACAGTATTTTCTTGAGGGAGGTGAAAGTAGCCTTCATTTTCTTACAAAGGTTCAAAAAGAACAAATTCCTAGAAAACTGGACAGAGACCCTGTAATTCTGCAGCCAATTATTGGCAACATTTGTTTGAGTGAAGAATGCTTTGGTCTGCCAACACAGACAGACCAGGTATCAGACACATCCTGTGCCCCAGACAGGGACTGGCCACTCACTCACTGTGTTTGGTGTGAGAGCACGCCTCAAGTTGTCTCTCCATAAACATGAGGAAACCCTAACTCAGCAGAAAGAATCACTCCTGAGAATAATTCAGGTCATCTGCGCTGTCTTTCCACAACAAAAATACAAAGATCTTGAGAAATGAACAAGTAATAGTCATCATGCAAGAGACATCTGCACTCCACCTTGCAGCAAGAAGGAATGAAGCCCACAGAAGTGATGCCTCTAGTCTAGAAGGTAATCCCTGCGACCCAAGAATCACCACTGTTGCGAAACAATGATGAAGTGAGGTGAGTACTCTCATTCATATGTAATAGTGCAAACAGACATTCATTTTTAAATTTTGTGAGGGACAATTAGGAAATGTTATCAAAAACCTTAAAATGCCTATTTCCTAAAACAGCAATTCTCCTTTCCAAGAATTTATCTTAAGAAAATAATCTGAGCCCTAGCTGGTTTGGCTCAGTGGATAGAGCGTTGGCCTGCAGACGGAAGGGTCCCAGGTTTGATTCCGGTCAAGGGCATATGCCCTGGTTGCAGGCTCGATCCCCAGTGCAGGGGGCAGGTGATCAATGATTCTTTCTCATCAATGATGTTTCTATCTCTCTCTCCCTCTCCAGTCCTCTCTGAAATCAATAAAAATATATTTGAAAAAAAGAAAGAAAAGAATCTGAAATGTGATCAAAGATTTATGTACTTGGACATTCATCAAAGCAGCCTATCTATACTAATATGCTAATTAGACTGGGAGACTTCCAGACAAAGCCATGGTGGTGGGGCCGAGGCAGAGGCAGTTAGGGGAGATCAGGCCAGGAGGGGAGGGCAAATGGGGTGAGCAGACTGGTGGGGGTGGGGCAGCTGGGGTTAAGCAGGTCAAACTTGGGAATAGTTGGGGGCAATTGGGTTGGCAAGAGGGGGCAGTTAGGGGCAAGCAAGTTGGCAGGCAGGGTGGTTAGAGATGATCAGGCAGGCAGGCAGGTGAGCGGTTAGGAGCCAGCAGTCCCAGATTGTGAGAGGGATGTCCGACTACCGGTTTAGGCCCAGTCTCTGTGATATCAGGCCTAAATCGGCAGTCAGACATCCCCCAAGGGGTCCTGTATTAGAGAGGGTGCAGGCCAGGCTGAGGGACACATCCTCCCTGACCCCCATGCATGAATTTCATGCACTGGGCCACTAGTAGTATAATAAAGAGCTAATATGCTAATTAGACCAAACAGCAAAACCATCGTCCAGACGACATTCTGGTCAAAGACAGGGCTGTGAGGACTGGCCGAGGCTGTGAGGGCTGCAAGGGCCGAGCTGCTTGCATGAATTTCATGCATCAGGCCTCTAGTTATTTATAATAGTCAAAAATTATAAATAAGCTAAATTTCTAATCACAGAGACTAGTTAATAAATAAAAAATAAATATTTAGTAACCATAGAATCCATCTGAGAGCATGCTAAACAACTATTTAAGAAAAATAGTTTCTAAGGAACATTTACTTAATGAGTAATATATTAAATATATTAAAAAACACATTCAAAATACCCCTCATACTATTTTAAAGCATAATATCATAGCAAGGGTTTATTTGGGAACTTGCTATCTGCCATGCGCACCCCAAATGTTTTACATGCATCATCTCATTCCATCTCACCCAGCCCGACAGGTCAGGGTTATCATTTCCAGGGAGTGAGGGCTCCTGGATTCAAACCCAGGCAGGTTATGCTGCTGGAGAAAAACTCGGGGAGGAAATGATTAAAATGTTCATAGGAAGGCATTATAGGCTATTTTTATTTTCTTCCTTGTACCTGTCAATAGTGTCCATATCCTCTGTAACTACTGTGTACTATTTGCAGTCTCCTTCCCCAAAAGAAAGTTTTCGGAACTACTTTCACTTACCATTTACACAACTTCAGTGAAAAACAAGTCTTAGCTCTAACGAAGCTTTGAGTCGTGTCTCCTCCAGGCCTTAAAAGCAGGAGACGGTTGTGCAAATCTGAGCCATGACATTCTGACCAGGGAAAGGGGATGGGCCACGAGACTGCTCAGCAGGCTGTGGAGTCCATGACGTCCCTTCCACAAGCACCTGTCACCATCTGGCTGGCACAGCACTGATTTTTTTTTACCTATGTTCTGCCATTAATCTTCCCAACGACCTATCCAAGTAGTTGTGACCGCTTCAGGAAACTGAGGTTTAGGAAGCTGAAGTGACTTTCCCAAGGTCCTGCAGGGCACCCCAGCTCTTTTCTCACTCATTTCTTAACTATAAACTCAGTCACTCCAGCCTGTCCTCCACACCTCTCGGAATAATCTTTCTAATACAGGAAGCAGGCTTGATCCCATTCCCCCACATAGCCCTCTGCACTGAAACACTAGTGACTCCCATTGCCTATAGGATCGAGACCAAGCTCCATAACATGGTACCAGGTCTTCCCTGCCCAACCCCTGCCTACCTCTCCAGCCCCACCACCTGCACCTGTCACTGGGAGTCTCCCAGGTGCCAGACCCCAACTGGGTACTGGGGACACAAGGATACACAGGACTGGCACAAGGATGAACAAGACCTGGCTTATACTCTTAAGAAGCCAGAAGTCTTGCTGGGGAGACAGACACAGAGAGGGATTGTGGGAGAGAGGGCTAGGCTGGCCCCTGGAGGAAGTAGGGAATGAGCCAGATGAGGGGCAAAGGAGGAGACATTCCCTGCAGAAGAAACCTAGGAGCAAAGTTTGTGGGCAGTGTCAGCTAACAAAACTTTCTCCACTAATGCAAATGTTCTAGATGCTTCCCAATATGGTAGCCACTAGTCATATGTGGCTACGGAGTACTTGACAAGTGGCTAGTACTGGGGAACTGAACTGTTCATTTTATTTAATCTTTAATTAATTTCTATGTAAACAGCCACGCATGGCTAACAGCTAGCATACTGGACAGCACAGTGCTAGAGCATCAAACTGAAGCTGACAGAAATGAAGTTAAGTAGGTAAGTTCTGAAGTAACGTTTCGGTCAGGCCATGTGGCTTCTTATACTCACCTTGCTGTTCCCTTCCCCTTGTCTCCCCGGCAAGCCCCACGGTCTGCTCTGCACCGTCTCTTGCACGTACTACTTCTACATGTTGTCTTTTCCTAGGCAGGCATCACTGGGAATCATATTTATATGTCCTCATCACCACCCTCCACTAAGCTCTGAGCTCTGTCTCTTACTTGTCCTGGTATTTCCAGCCACTGGTACAATCTTGGCACATGGGAGGCACTCAATAAAAGCTTGATGAACAAGTGGCCTGGCAGGGATGGGGGCGGGGTGTTCACCTCCTCTAACAAAGACGGGAATGCCTAACCTCCACCTTCCTTGGAATGACCGCTCGGATGAGTCCTCACGAACCTCCTGCCCACCCTCCTATCACTGTCCACACCCGGCCTTGCAGTGGCTCTATTTTGCCCAGGTTTCCGAATCTAGAGATCTGAACAGGGGAAGGGACGAGCCAGCTTTCAAAGGCAGCAAAACGAATGATCAGGAACCAGTCTTTGGAGTTAGTCCTGGGTCTGGGGACCAGCTCCGAAACTCAGCACCTGCGTGCTCCGAAGCTGGTGCCGGGATGGCTCTGAGCCGGTTTCCTTGAGGGAGGAGTGGGCATCACCTCGGCCTCTTACAATTGTTGGGAGGCTGACTGACTACACATCTACACAGTGCCAGGCACACAGTAAGCTCTCTGTAAACAGCAGCAAGCGATTTGGAACCCCCATATGCAAATTCCGGAGCCCCTAAATAGCTGCTCCTTGGTGCTCTCTGGGATGGACATGATCCAATCTCTGACTCATAAGGTGTTACCAAAATTCTTCTCGAGTTCCCAAGAGGAAATTGATTTTATTTCCCTCTAACTTTAAACCGTCCTTACAGCATTTTGGGGTGGCAGGGGTGAGGAAGGAGACCATGAAATCCAACAAGCGGCTTTGAAAAGGTTACAAACTGATGGGAGAAAGAAAGGAGAAGGCAGCTGGAGGGGGTGAGCAGGGGGGGGATGGAGACAATCCCCTGAGTTTCTGCTTATTATTGAATACCCCAACTCTCAAAGCAGCCAGGCAGCCTCCTCCTCCACGTGGGCTAAGCTCTGCTAATGAGAAAGCCGCGCTCTGCCTACATTACCACAATAATGATTTCCCCTTTGCATTTTTACATGCCCGCCGCTTTATCATAGCAGAAGTAGACATATATTTTCAATAAATCCCTTCTCCCCTACCTCCTCCCCAACTCGAGCTCTCCCAGTAAAAGCTGTTCTCTCTCTGCGCCCTCCCCCAACGCAATCCCAACCCTGGAGCACAATGAGTTCCACTAATCAAAACAGAAAGAAAAAGAAAAATGGAAAAATCACAGCTGCTGAAAAACAGCATTCGCTACAAGTCAAA
Organism: Lasiurus cinereus; assembly: GCA_011751065.1. NCBI lineage: Eukaryota > Metazoa > Chordata > Mammalia > Chiroptera > Vespertilionidae > Lasiurus > Lasiurus cinereus. The sequence goes on along the minus strand of JAAGEH010000470.1, from coordinate 1,355,241 downwards.
GCCCTCCACATTTTTTCTGCGTGCAGCGTTTACTTCTTCAAGGACACAGCACCCCTCCCCTATCAGAAATCTTATGTAGAGTTGCTCAAAGGGGAGGGAGGAGGGGCGGGAAGAAATCTAATATTCACTCTCTTTCCTATTTTGACTAAGCCAGCACAGACCGAAATATAGATAAGGCCTTGAATAACTGATTTAACAAAATGTCACTTATTAAAAGGGATGGGGGATGGGGCCGCATTTGCATTTCAGAGCTCGGTTAAACCACCCCAGCTAAAGGCTGGGAGGCCACGAAAGCAAGAGGGAAGGAAACATTTCTCTAGTCTGATCTCCTTCAGGGGCTGCAAAAACTGACCCTGGTGGCAGAGAGGCCTGGGTTTCTCCTCCAACAACAACCAGTGGAGGAAAAAACCAAAGGCAAAACAACAACAAAAAGCTGATTCTTAAATAAAGTAAGCATTTATACGGCATTAACTAGTGCCAGGCTCTGTGCTGGGTGCTGGGGGCGTAAGAATGAATGACCCAGTTCTGCCCTCCCCCGGGCAGTCTAGAAGGGGTGGAAGACACGCCCAGTGATAAGTATGCCAATAGCACCAAGGGCTGCAGAGCCCAAGTACTCCCCTTCCAGTTCACCCCAAAGCCCTAACCCACAAGTAGGCGCATGGGGCCCTCAAGAAGGACTTCAGGAATGAGTATCTGCACAGTGAAGCTGTTTGAATTTCATACTGGTTTCTGAAGAAGCTCAGACTCTTCAAAAGGAAAGACACCCCAAAATGTCCCACCTACTGTGGCTCCCCAGGAAAATCCCTTGGCTCACATGTGTTCACCCAACTAAAAAAGAAAAGGGAACAATTCCCAATACTTAACCATCAGCCTCAAGGACTGGCATCTTTTGGTTGGCTTTTAAGAGAGCTTGGTATCTCCCCTGGTGATGACAACAGAGGGAACTCAAAGGACACCCCTATTAAAACTCCCTGGGCATCAAATCCATCTTTGTTTTTTCTTTTGCTTTTAAAAAATCGTGCAAAGAAGTTATGTTGGTGGCAACTTCCCAAAGGTGAAGAGAAGGCCTCAGCGCAGCCTTTGTTATGACAAGGACTCCTGAGGCCCTCGGGCGACTTTCCAGGGTAGCACACTGCCCACGGCCCCGCTATGTCCAAAGCCATGGCCCGGAGACTACAGGCCACACGCTCTGAAAATGACCATGGATTGTCCCGGTTCCTCCACCGAGGGGCCCCACAGACGGGACTGGGCTGAGAGTAGGAGGCTGATGGAGAATAGCCATGCGATTTGTTCAAGTCAAGTTTTGGCTTTAATTATGAAGCAGGCTTAACGCTATGTGCTCCAGAAAGAACCAGACAATTTAAGTTCTTAAAAAATGTAATGCCCCAAACACGCTTAAGTCATCTGAGTATTTCCAACTAAGGCCACTAGACGCCTAAACCTGAAATTCCCAGATGAACGTTTTGGTTGCCATGATCTCTTGCATATATTCTATCACATTCTTACTTAATGCTGCATAGCAATAGCTATTTGAGAATGCAATAACATTGGGAGACAGTTTAAATTCTGGGCATTAAACCCAGGCTTTGAAAGCTGGTCATATGACTCCAGGTTAATCGCTTATTTTTATTTTTTCAATTCTACTTCTTGAGCCTCACTTTCCTCAGCTGTAAAATGAGAATAATATCTACCTCCTATGGTTGTCGCAAGAATAGAATAGGACAAGTCAAAGAGGCTTTGGACTTAGGTAAACAAATGGCAGCATCCATTTCCTCCCTCTCTGCTTTTTTGTTGTTTGTTTTCCCCTCTCTATGAAACCAGATGATACTGGTTGCACTGAGCTTAATAAATTGACAACTTGTATTTATTACACAAATAAATACCGAAGGCCCTGTTATCCACAGGTGTGCAAAACCTGCCGAATCCAGGTGACGGGACGAGGGAGTTCATTCCACTGCTGTCTGCTTTTGTATACGTTTAAAGATTTTTTCATGATAAAAATTAATGTAGAAAGAAAGGAGAGCCTCACCCTACTGAGCAGATGCCAGGGTCTGATTAGTGAAAAGTACGGTCTATTTTTTTATTTTTGTTATTGTTGTTAATCCTCCCCCGAGTATATCTTTCCATTGATTTTTTACGAGAGAGTGGAAGAGACAGCGAGAAACATCGATGTGAGAGAAACACATCAACTGGTTGCTTCCTGCATGTGCTCCGACCAGGGCCCAGGCCGGGGAGGAGCCTGCAACCAGAGGCACATGCCCTTGACCAGAATCAAACAGGGGATCCTTTGCTCCGCAAGCCGACACTCAATCCACTGAGCCAAACTGGCTAGGGCCTGGGCTATTTTTTAAAACTGGAAATGACTTCCCAGCATACACAGTAAGACTAAAGGCTAAAGGACTGTTTTTTAGTTAGACTCAGTTTACACAACAGTTTTCATTTGCAAAAAACGAACAAATGCTGAACCAAACGAAGACGGCTAACAGCAGGGGACCACGGTCAGGTTTCTTGGGTAGTAGGTTCAAGGTTCCCCTGCACCCAGTTCACAAACCAAGTAAGTAAGTCTGGCCCTTTGGGTGGACAGGTCTCAGATTCTAAATATGGAATCAGAGTTTGAACCTCTACTGACTGACCTTTCACAGACAGCATTCTGATGCCTGCCTTCCAGCAGCAGGATCAGTTTCGCCAAAGGGATCACAGAGGTCTTGAAAACCCCAAATAGAAAGTAGCTTTGAGGAGGAAACATAAATGGGAGTGAACACGGTGAACAGCTTTTAGTAGAAGCTTTGGAAAATTAAGGGATGTGTTTAATTGGTTGTCAGGTTTTTATATCTGAAAAGATCTGGCTGAAGATCAATTCACCTCGCTGCTGCCTGCTACAGTTTACATAGCACTTTTCGTACATTATCTGATTGCATCCTCACAAGTCTAAGAAGAGAGGCCACAGATGGTATCACCCTTATCACCCTCTTTTTGCAGATGTGGAGACAGGCTCAGAGGCCCACTTGCCCAGAACGAAGATGGAGCTGGATCCCACCCCAGGTTTCCTGACTCTCTCCTCCCCCACTCACCTCCCTTGCAGACCCCATGCTTGGCACAGAGGCGGGCAGTCGATGGCATATTTTTTATGAAAGGCAGCCTGAAGGAGAGGCAGATCTCTGCCCTTTCTTCTGGAGCTTCTTGTTTAAAACATATGATACAGTGCCCACCAACTTTAGAACAGGCCCGAACATCACGGAGGTCTTTCCAATCATAGTTTTCAAATAAATCTAATGTGAGGCCCAAATTACTTTAACTGAAGACTCTTTTCCCAAGCAAAAGAATCTGCTCCTTCCTCTGTACTGCTCAGTAATGCAGTCAAATGCTCAAAAAAAAAAAATGCAGCACAATTTTCTGATGCAGTCTTAACCCTTGCAGTCTTCGGCAGGACTCAAGTCCTGAGCCCAAAGCCCTTCCAGGGAGGGTGCGGCCTCAGCCTGGAAAGACAGGGCACCTTAGGGCCCGGCTCCCTCACCTTCCCTCACCTGCACCTGCACTCTGGCCACATGGAGGAAGTGTCCTCCTCCAGGAAAAGCCAGTACCCCACAGGCCTCCAGGGCTTTGGCTCAGGCGACCCAACCCAGTGATCTTGATCAATCATCCCCCCTCCACTGTTTCCCATCAGCACACAAATATATCACCAGTACCTCAGAAAACCCTTTCCCTCTACCACGTGTTCTTCCAACTCCCACTCCATTACCCTGGCCCCCTTTCTGGGTCAAGCTGTCCCCAAAAGTTGTCTACACATGCCACTATCAGTTCCTCGCCTCCCATTCCCTGCCAACCCCTCCAACCTTGCTTCTGCCCAATCCATCGCTCCACTGGAACTGGTCGCAAAGTTGCCAATGACTTCCATTTCGCCAAATCCATTGGTGATTTTTCCAGCCTTATCTCACACACTCACACGCATTGCCTTTTCCCTCCAGGCTCCTTAGGACAATGTCCGCCAGTCTCCTTGATTAAAATGCCACCCCCTGGCTGGCGATCACACATTTTCATCTCTTGCCTGGCCATGCTGTTATCAGACTGCTTGCTTAACATCTCCTTGAGTCAGACAGGCATCTCAGATTCCAAGGAGCCCAACAGAAACTGTGTGATTTGGCTCCCCACCCTCTCCCTCTTCCCCAACTCAGCAAACAGCACCATCCATCTACCCAACTGCTCAAGGCAGAAACCTGTTATCCTAGATTCCTCCTCCCCAACCCCCACCAAATCCATCCTCAAGCCCTGCCCATTCTACCTTCAATATGCGTCTGGCCCCCACCCGCTCCCCTCCATTCACCTTCTGTCACCCCCCACCTGACCTGCTCCAGCTGCCACATTACTGTGCTCTCCAATCCCACACCTACTTCTCTCCACCAATGCATTGGGTAGGGGGTGTCACTTCTCACTGTAATGGCTTCTCACTACACTTCGGATGGAACCCAAACCTTTCAAAGCCCCCAGAGCTCTGCCTGATCAATCATCTTTTATGCCCTCTCTCGCTCCCATTACCCACCATGCCTCTCTTCAATGGCCAAAACCAAGGGCCTCCCCCTCTGTCTGGTGCCCTCTGTTTCTCCCACCCCAACCCCCAGAGAGGCTCTCCTAGGCTGCTCTCGTTCCCTGGGATTTCATCAGAGCATTTGTCACATTTTGCAATATCTATTCCTTTACATGTCAACCTCCCTTCTGTAAACTAGGGAGAGGGGTGGGGAATGGGTAGAGGGAATTGATTATGTTGTTCTGAATTATCAACATATTCCCAGAGCCTAAACTTAGGGCCTAGCAAATAATCAGTGCTCAGTAAGTAATTGAATGTACAAATGAGTAAACCAGAGTCGGCCATTGCATGAAAATAACTGTTACCCTCTATGAGCCTAGACTTATCGCTGCCATTTAGACACATAGGTTCTTTCCCCCTGGCTTCCTCTCTATAAAAAACAACAACAACAACAAAAATAACGTTTTAAGATTCCTAAACCAAAAGCCCAATAGCTCAGCATACCTCACCCATTCTCAGCTTGTCTTCCATGAGGAAAAAGCAAAAATCATCCATTTCCTCAGTAAACCCAAATTAATCAGTAGGCCCTCCAAGCAGCTGCCCTAGAGAACTTAAAAATCCTTATAAAATACCACAGGGTCTTTTTGTTGTGTATTTTATTTAACCCAGAAAAATAAAAACAGATTAAGAGAGCCATGGAATCAAACTCATATTCTCAAGCCTATATTATTCCTTAAAATGCCACAGTAGCCTTGTTGAAAAGCATGCCAAGAACAGATCCAGCTGCTCTTGTCTTCCTCTCCTTACAAAAGAAAGCAACTGTTTAATATCCTCTTTATTTTATTGGCTCCCCTTAAACATGCAAATTCAGAAATATTACTAATCCACAAGATCCTAGCTGATCCTATCCCTCTCTCCTCCTTAAATCATAGTTTTATGAAGTCAGAAATAAAATGAGCTGAATTTGACTGCTTTTAGAGCAGAACAATCAGCACAAATTTGTACTGCCTGGGGGTCTGAGTCACTTGTCTGGATCCTTACACTACTTGTGAATGTTCAAAGTCAATAAAAACATCAAGAGCTTTCCCTCCCCCCCCCAAAAAAAAAAAATGCCCACGGTGAAATATGAGATATCCCCAGAAGCGACATTAATACAATATCATTACCATGAACCCTATGGCAAATATACTACCAAATTCCAATTCCCACCTGTGAATTTTCCACAGACAGTGGGTAAAGCCACACTAGGCTTTCTGGTCTGCTCAATTAACCTTAGATTTGACCAAGCATCATTAGGCAGGTGAGCCAGCTGGTTGCAGGGGAAACTTCCAAGATGAACTGAAATTATTTTTGGTGCCTCAGATCATGTGTCACTCTCTATTGACACATATAATTGGGTATCAACCATGCACTTTTTTTTCCAAGACAGTGGCCAGCTTTCTTAAGTTTTTCCTTGTGTTGATGGTCAAGATAACCAGGCCACTCAAGAGTCTTTTTTGGAATGCCAAGGTACAACTCCACTCTCTCCATGAGAAGACAAAAACGGAAGTTAATCAACTCAGCACAAGTCCATGAAGCAATTTGGCCGTTGGCCCAGGAAGACACTGTCAAGACCTCTGGAGACTTCTCTGGAGAGCTCTCTCCACAAGACCGAGTGATAGAATTTCAGACACAGATGTAACTCATGGATCAAACTGTGCAATCCTAATTTAAAAAAAAAGAAATCTGACGGCCAGAAATGCTAGAAACTGGACATTTTCCCCCTGCTGTGAGCATCAAACCACCTTAAAAGTTCTTGGTCACTTTTCAAATACTGTAAACTCGAGTCAACCACTGAATGCAAAATCATGCCAATATTTTCTGATTAATCAACTTTATGGAGAATCGTTATATTTTCCCAAGAAAACAATGCTTTTGATTATTATGACCAACCCAACCATCAAAGGATAAGAAAAAGAATATGATAAATAAGCTTTGTGTTTTGTTTTTTTATCACACACTTTATTATATAAGCAGCAGTCCGCTCCCTTATAATTAATGCTCCTACCTCAACAAAAACCACAGGCCCAAGCGGGTTAAAGGAAGCCAAAGGGAGTACTTTCCACACAGTTCATAGAACAACTGTTTTCACAGCAAGCTCACATAAATGCTATGTGATATTAACACACGCCTGCCTGCTATGTGGAAGCATGCTTACCAAGCTGTGAAAAGACTCGTGCTTACTATGAAACCTGTAAAATTAATCTTCTCAATGCCCATAAAGCAGATGGAAACGCTCTTTTTTGAGATGTCAAGCTGGCTTCTCAACAAATCTTTGGCAAAAACGGACATGCCTAAAAGGGCGGGGCCCAAAGAGCTGTGTCACTCCCTGTATCAATTCCTATAAATCAAATCCTGACAATCACCACAATATTTTTAAAAGAATGAATTATGATTCATGGGCCTTCAAACCTTTATTACCACAAGAACATTCCCAGAAGAAGAGAAAAAAAAGCTACTGTGACTTGATTAATGGCCAAAGCAAGACAATAAAATAAATCTCTGTAAGAATAAAAAAAAACCTGAATGACTGTTCTTGGCTTCGAAGGTAGCCATGTCAATAATTCCACTATCCTGGGATAAACACACATAAAGGTTTTGTTTACCTTCCCAGCATATACACCACCAGACGCAGACTTTCAGCAGGGGCAAATTAATAGCTAATTTGTTTAACTAATGCCTAGTTAGGAACATTTGATAAATGGCAATATTTATTTCCCAACTAACTCAGCTCTCAAGCTGCCAAATAACAAATGCTCAATCTGGAAATCTGATAACAGTAAGGAAAGAAAGCACTGTCCATCCGTAACATGTAGAGAAATATTTTTAAACCCATTATTTTCCCTGCTAGAATTGAGCCTGGTTACAGAACTGCAGAAAGCTTAATCAACTTTAGTTAACCACACTGCCTAGTGTTTACTCCTGACCCTACTAAGCATGTCTGGGTTTGAACCTCTGGTTCTAAAATTATCCTGGCAAAGTTAAAACTCCCAGCATAATCCAGGTACCTGACAGCCAAGACCTACAACCCATCTGCAGAAACCAGAAGGCTGAGTACCAGGAAAACAGGCAAAGACTGCTGGTTAACTAGTAAACCGCCGAGCACTTCTGCTTGTTATCCTTCCAGTGGGCACAAAACCCATCGTTGGTGGCCAGACTGCTTTCTTGAAACAGTTAATGATGCAGAAGGTTGGTACCAACTGGGACAACTGAAAACTCCTTTCTTAACGCTCTGCTCCAAGGCCTGCTAAAAAGTGCACCCAGCCGGCCCGGGAGGCATTTTTTAAAAGAACTCTTCAGCCATCCCTGGATCCCTCATTCCTAAGCATCACTTCCATGCACTTCACAAGCCCAGGCCACGCTGTTAGCAACCGGCTTCAACACGTACTTTCACTTGCCAAAGCCACCGAGTCTGGGAAGTTTCCACAAAGCTGGCTCTAACAGGCCAGTCCAAGACACACGGAGGAACCAGAATGTCATTTTCTTTTCACGGAAGGATGGCTGGCCCACATGCCCCAGCCCAGCGTTGACCAGAGGCCACCGGCCAGGTGCTCTCGGCCTCCGCCAGTGAGTGGGTGATTTTGTATTGTTTACTAATATCTATTTATTTAGATTACCAGCAACAACTTCCAGACTGAAGTTAAGACTGGAGGGGCAGGTTTACCCCCTCACACATTTCCCTCGTCTGGGTGGCCACTTTAACTTCTGGTGGGTGCTCAAGCCCCCAAAGAGCATATATATATATATGTATATATATATATATAATGTCAAAAACCCCAAAAGGCACACCCCTAGGGTCCTGCGGTTTCTTGGCTGGAAGAATGAAAGCTTTATAGCATCACAACCTTCAAGTGCAGCCCCACTACCACCCTTTAAGCCCAATCTGCCAATTTGAGGGCCCATCGCACCCCTCCCCCTTTGCTGGGATGCCTTGCAGCACAGAGAGGGAAGAAGGGAAGCAGAGAGAAGGCCCGGTTAACATATTGAAAGTAAAGAAAGGGGTGGGGGAGACTTTTCTTTCCCCTCCCCCATCTTCTCACGGAGCATCCCCCCCCCCCGCAACTAATTTTTAAAAAAATAAAACTTAATAAGCTTCTTGCCTACCTTGGCTGTTTCTGCAACAAGTGCATGGGCAATCCGACAAGAAGACCAGTCTCCGCTTGGGGGGAGAGATGGGGGGGAAGCAGAGCTGATGGAGTAATTTCAATATTAATTTATGTCAGAGCCGCCTTCTCGAAGCGCTACTCACTTACAGTACTGCCCTCAGCCAGTAAACAAATATCGCTCCGCCAGGAAACATACTCCCCAGATGCAAGCCCCTCTCCCCAGCAGGGAACCCGGCCCTTCATCCCCCACCCCCACCCAACAGCGCGCTCCCCAACCCCGGTAGGAAGCTCAGCGTTACCAAAGCACCAACCCACCACCTCCGCCACCACCCGAGCAAGAAACTTACTCGGTCCGTCTATGCCTCCACCCTCCCTTCAGGAAATCTACTCTCCATATGCATTCAGCCTCCCCGCAGGAAATCTGCTCCCCCCTCCCCCCTTCTATATACATGGTCCCCTCCCTCTCCTCCTCCCCACTCGCCCTCCCCGGCCAGAAACTTACTATCGAGCAAGCGTGCAGGCTCTCCTGATCCTGGAAACTTACTCCCAGATATAGCGCCCGCCAACCCCCTTCCCGGCCCTGCTCCCCTTCCTGCCCTCCGCCGCAACCAACTCCAAACTCTCCGCATCCAGCCACTCTCCCTCCCCGGTGGAAATTTGCAGCGCGGGGCCGCGCGCGTGCAGCCACCCTCCCCTTCAGGAAACTTACTCCCCGTCTGCATGCACCGCCTCTCAGCCATCGCTTAGAGGGAAGGGGGTGTGCTAAGAAGACAGAAATACATATGTATCTCTCGCCCCTCCCCCGGCCGCAGCCCACTCGGGGCCGAGCCGCGGTAACCTGGCCTTACCTTTTGCATTGCTCCCCATCCTCGCCCCTCCCTTAGCCCTCCTTATCTGCTCCCCGGCGCCCCCCTTTTTTCACCCTTTACCCACCCCTAGCAACCGTTCCCAAGCTCCTCTCGGTCTTTTTTTTTTTTTTAATCCAGGATGCAAATTCCTCCCCTGTCAGCAAATCGACTGTCAAATTATTTTCTTGCAAAAGGAGAAAGGCGGGGGTGGGGTGGGGGGGAGGGGGGTAGAGCAAAAGCAAAAAGGGGGGAGGGCGGGGGAAGGGAGAGAGGGGGACAGAAGAGGGGAGAGATATCCCTCCGCAGAGCTGGGTCTGGCTGAGGGCGGGGAAGCAGGAAGTAAGGTGTCCAGCGCCCGGCCGGCGGGTCCTACGCCGCGGCCCCCGCCCGCGCCCCGTGTCCCCCGGGGCGCCTCGCTTCGGCGGTCGCGGGCCGCCCCACGCATTGTTCACAGCGTTCCCGGCGTAGCGCTGCCGACCTTATTTGTTTGCTCTGTATGTGCATGAGGTTGCACCTTTTGTAGGCTGGAGAGAGTCTGGACCAGGATGGGGTGGGGGGGCGAGGACCCAGTGGAGGCCCCGCACGGGACCTGTCTGCAAATCGAAATGTGGCAGACTCTCCGGCGTGGCCGGAAAATCGAGGCCCAGGAGAAGGCGGCGCGGCAGGGAAGCTGCCGCCTCAGACCCGGACCAGTGCAGGATTGCTTCCTGCGTAGCCGTCCCGGTTATTGTAACGCGCTTTGCAATCTAACGGCTGGGGTTGGGGTTTGGGGTTATTTTGTTAAAGGGCTTGAAAGATGCCTTGGTCGAGGTGGGCTGCGGGGAGACGGTCTGCACCTACTCCTCCTTACCCCCCTCTTCCCCCCCGCACTGCACCCCGGCTTTGGTGAGGCTGAGAGAGAGGCCGGCGCTCCGGGGAAGGGGCTGGAGATTCGCGAAGCGCGCGGCTCCATTCCTCCGCCCCGATGGGGGCGGGGAGCGGGTGCTGCAGGCGGCGCTGGAAACGCAGCTCTCTGGGGAGGGGTCTCCATCTCCGCTGCGCAGCAGGCCGGGGAGGGAGGTTGCCTAGGAGAGGGGCCGGGCTGGGCAGCTGAGGGGAGGGGGTGCGGGTGCTGCCGCGGAGCGCGCTCGCCCCTCCTCGCGCGCCATGACTGTGGAACGTGGTGCCGGGAGGAGGGACAGCCGCCGGGGGCTGCCCGGGGCTGCTCGCATTGGTGCAGAAACCCGAGCCGGAGCCGCTCCTCGCGCTGCCTGCTCCTCCTCCTCTGCGGGGGAAACCGCTGCACCCAAACCGAGAGCAGCTGCGAGCAGGGGGCAGGGCGCGGGCTGAAAGGCGAGCCTAGGGTTCAAACCTCGGCGGCGCCAGGAGGGCGAGGACAGGACTGCCCCCGGTCCCGCGAAAGCACGGCCGCCTGTCGGTCCAGCCTGGGACCCAGCGTTTTCAGGTGTGTTTTCTCGTCCGAGGAAACGTGAACCAAAGATGGTTCAGCTCAACAGACCACTTTGAGGCATCTATCTCATTGAGGGCAAACGACCGCGAGTCATTTTTGCTCAAGGGAAAGTTAAATCATTCATTTTTGCAATAAGGGGAGATCATTGCACCCCATTCCCCCCAAATCACACAGGATAGATAAGGTGCTCCCGCTACCCAGATCTCGGCCACTCTCCCCGACCCTACCCCCACTCAGCACTGGGTGTGGACAGGGCGGGGGAAGGCTATATAGGAGCTTAAAGCATGAGGTCATGGGCGGAGGAGGCTGCTGCCAAAAACCGTGGAGGTTTTTGTGTATATCGAGGGGGTAACGGTCCTCCGTCCTCAGCAGTGGTAAGTTCTCCCGCATAACCCTTCCAGTTCTGGGGCACTTGGACCAGAGAGCCCTCTAAAGAGGAGAGGGTTCTGGGCCACTCTCATTGGGAATTTGGCTGGAGCCCGGCCCGCTATGGGGCCCTTCCACAGAAGCCAACAAAGTCCAGGGATAGCGCACAGTGTCGCGGAGACAGAAAAGCTCAGATGCGAGGTTCCCCTCTCTCCCTTTCCTCAATCGTCTGTCATCTTCCAACCGGGCAGTTTTCTGTGATAGCCTCCTGGCCCCCTCGGACCCCCTCTTCCCAAGCGCGTGCCGGAGTCTTTCTAAAACTCCTGACTGCATTCCTCCAAACCCCTCCCAATTGCTCTTAGAATAAAGCCAAGCCCAGAAGCTCCGGTATGATTTCGCCTCTACCGACCTCTCCACTCTCACAGCTCCTCCTCCCTTACTGTAAGCCGGCCGTACTTCTTTGTTCTGCGGCTGGGGGTGGGGTGGGGGACGCTAACCCTTCCCCTTCCATCTCTTTTTACTGGCTCCTGCTGGACCTTCTGGACTCGACTCAACTGTCACTGCCTCCAAGAAGCCGTCCTGAGGATACAGTCATCTCTAACTCCCTCCGAGGAAAAGACCCACCCTAGACCTCGCAGCTGTGGCAACCGTTTTCCAAGCGGAGGAGGAATAGCCCAGCCTGAGCGCCGTCGCTGCCTGGGCCTGACCTCCAGGGAGGGAGCTGGCCAGGACAGAACCTCAAAACACCTCAAGAGATCTGGAAAAAGCAGCGCACCGCCCAGAAACCTCAGCCCCTCCACCTGCCACCCCCTGCACACACCCACACACACGTAAAGCGAGGAAAGGTCTTTTAATCTAAGCTCCTCCCCGGCACAGATAAAGAACCTGACGCTGACAGCGAGTAAGTAAATTGCCTGAGGTCAAGGCGGAAATTCACACCCTGGTCTTTCCTGCTCCTAAACCAAAAACTGCAGAGAAGGATTTGGGATAGGGGACTCCTGGTATTACTGCTACACAGCCAAGGATGCTTGTTTCATTTTCAAAGAACGCCTACATGATTGGCCCACTGCCAACAGAGAGGCAGTGTTGCCTAATGGTTAGTTATGCGGGCTCATTTTGAACAAGTTACCTAATCTTACTTGGTTCTGTTTCTTTGAAAGTAAATCATTATAATGGTACCTACAGTGTGGTGTTATGAGGTTTGAGTTAATATGTGTAAAGACCTTAGAACAGTACCTAGGCAAGTTCTTGATTATTTGGGAGTGGGGTTATGTGCCCACTCCCAAAGGGCTCTAGAAAATTAGGTCCCCAGAGTCTTAACTGATGTAAGCATCAAAAATGACCTGGGAAATGCACAGACAATACAATACAATACATTATTTAGCCAACAGATTCAACCTTTAACATGCATATGCTTGAAGACAATCCAGAGGTAAATAATCCCAAATCTGTGACTGCTGGTTGTGGACTCTTGTGGACTCGTAGAATCAGTGTCAGAGGGAAAACAGCTGAAATTAAAACATTACCTTGGATGTTTGAAATTCTAATCCAGCTGACATACTAGTATTCCCAGTCTCTGTGCCAGTCCTGCCTTGTATGACCAAAGTCCTTTTAGAACTACAAAAAAGAGTAAGGGGATTATTATTATTATTATTATTATTATTAGATCCATTTACAGTACTTACCCCCATGGTTAAAAGAGGGTTTTTAAAACGCAATTCATTTTGGGGGAATAGGTTTAAACGTATTCACATGATTCTAAATTCAAGTCTCCCATCCTGTCTGCCACCACCAGTTTTTCCTCTGTGGAGGCAGTCAGCTCAGCCTTCAGAAGACATGTTTAACTGGGTTCCAGCGGAGGCCTCTGGAGAGCTCCCGCGGTGCCTGTTTTAATACTTTATGTCCAGGGCTCCTTCTCCAACCCACGCAGAATCATCACCCTATTCCCACCTTTCCAACCCTGCAGCCTCAATCCTAAACAGGCTGTATTAAAACTGACAAAAGCAAATACTTTGTGATTCTTTCTCCTCTACATTAATCATCACTACAGTTTATCCAGTGCTATCCATGTGCCAAGCACTGTGCTAAGTATTAGACATATATTATCCTACTTCACCAGCCCCAAACCATCATCACCACAATATTTTTATTTTACAGATACAGACAGAAGTGGAGTATTAGATTATATAACTTGCTCCAATTTGAATCCAAGCCAACCTGAACCCAAACCCTTTGTTTTAACCACTAGCCCTCTTGCCTCTCTGCAATATAGGAAAAATTCTGGGAAATGAAGGGAAAGGAGTGGAATGGAGTCTTTGAACTAGGGCAGATTTTAATTCAAATTCTGAGTCTGGCCCTAAGCAGCCATGAGACCTTGTAAAGGTGTTTAACCTTTCTCTAAGCCCCCTCCTGTGAACTGGGATCATACAGTTTCCATTGGCTTAATGTGAAGGTCAAGTGCATGTAAATAAAGGTTGTTTTAAATGGTCAATAAACCAAATGAAATGTTTAGGTCTTGTATGGCTCTGATTTGCGTTAGCCAATGCTAAAAAGACATTGCTGAGACAATCGAGGAAATAAAATGTAGACTTGATAAAAATGTTAAGAAATTATTAATTTGATTAAATGTGGTAATGGCATTGTGGTCATGTTTTTCTCCAGAGCTTGTTTATTAGAGATACATAATGAAAAAAATGTGGGTGAAAGTATGTCTGGGATTTATTTTCAAATACTTCAATCCCCTCCACCAAAAACCATGAGATAAATAAAACAAGATTAGCAAAGTATGATCGTTATTGAAGCTATTCATTATTCTTTCCTCTGTACTTCTATTGAATGTTTGAAATGTTTCAAATAAATGTGAAAATTTTTAAAAATAAAATAATTATATAAAAATTATTAGAATTTTAATTATTAGGTTTATTCAATTATTATAAATTGTTATTAATAACTAGAGGCCCGGTGCACAAAATTTGTGCACAGGGGTGTGTGTTCCTCAGTCCAATCTGCACCCTCTCCAATCTGAGACCCCTCGAGTAATGTTCCGCTGCCTGTTTAGGTAGGAGTGGGCCTACAACGGGCAGTTGGACATCCCTCTCACAATTCAGGACTGCTAGCCTTCCTGATTGCCCCTAATCACTCCCCTGCCAGCCTGATTGATGCCTAACTGCTCCCCTGCCAGCCTGTTTGCCCCTAACTGCCCTTCCCTTCAGGCCTGGTGACTCCTAACTGCCTCCCCTGAAGGCCTGGTCACTCCTAACTGCCCTCTCCTACAACTGCTCTCCCTGGCAGGCCTGGGTTCTCCCAAACTACCCTTCCCTGCAGGCCTCGTCACCCCCAACTTCCCTCCTCTGCCTGCCTGATCACCCACAACTGCCCTCCCTTGCATACCTGGGCCCTGCCAACTTCCCTCCCCTGCTGGCCATCTTGTGGCAGCCATCTTGTGTCCACAAGGGGTCAGCCATCTTTGACCACTTGGGGTCAGCCATCTTGTGTATTGGAATGATGGTCAATTTGCACATTACTCTTTTATTAGATAGGATAGAGGCCTGGTGCACAGGTGGGAGCCAGCTGGTTTGTCCTGAAGAGTGTCCCAGATCAGGGTGGGGGTTCCCTTGGAGCCTGGTGTGGCCTGGGCGAGGGGTCTGGGGTGGTTTTCAGGCTGGCCACGCCCCCTGGTGACCCAAACAGAGGCCCTGGTATCTGGGATTTATTTATCTTCTATAATGGAAACTTTGTAGCCTTTAGTGGGGGCCTGGGCTGGCCAGGGTGTGCGGAAAGCTTGGCTTCCTGCATTGCTGGGGAAACTCAAGCCTTCTGCTAGCTCCGTGGCTGCAGCCATCTTGGTTGGGTTAATTTGCACCCTCGCTCCTGATTGGCTTGGTGTGTGTGGCTTGTGGGTATAGTGGAGTGTGGTTAATTTGCATATTACTCTTTTATTAGGTAGGATTATGAAAGTTTTAATGTACATTATTGAAACACAGTACTAGCATGTGGGGTTGGGAGGACAAGAGGAGATAAACCAAAGAACTTACATACTTATTTGCATAGCCCATGGACAGGCAATAGGATAGTGAAGATCTGGGAGGATGGGTAGGGGCTCAGAAGAGAGGTGTAAAGAGGGGTAAAATGGGAGATACCTGTAATACTATCAACAATAAGAAATATATTTTTTAAAAGAAATAGAGTATTGGCTTATAAGTAGGCATGCAAAAACGGCAATTTTGTTCCTGTGAGACACTCAGGGCAGCACCTGGGTCTGGCAGGTAAACCAGCATCGGGGGGGAGGGGGTGTGGGCCAAGGTGGACAGGTAATTGTTAAAGACCCATCCAACCACACAAAGGACAATGTACAGGAAGGTAAACATCAGGAGTACTGGGTGACAGGAACAGGCAAATTAAAACTGAGGGTCAGATTTCCCCCAAAAATGCACTTCACAATTCAAGTACATGAATTAGAGAGTCCACAGAGTCACTTCAAGATTGCAAGGATTAGGGATCAAATGCACTGGGAGAAATTCTCAACTTTGCTCACGGGTTCTCTCACCCAGTGCAGAACTACAGCTTTGAGTTCTCTCGTTAGTCATTTTGGTATAAGACTTCTCTGGCCTCCTCCAGCTGGCCAGACTGGAAGTCTAAGAAATGATGTTGGCTTTCACAAGAGGATTATATCTGAGGCCACACCGATTTGTCTCAAGGACAGATCAGAGCCAAATGGAAATGAAAATGTAGCTGATTCATGCCCTGGCTGGGTTCTCAGTTGGTTAGAGCATCATCCCAATACACCAAGATTATGAGTTTGATCAAACAATGAGTGCATGAATACGTGGAACAACAAATTGGTGTTTCTCTCTCTCCCTTCTTCTTTCTCTCTAAAAAAATAAAATAAAATAAAAAATTTTCAAAATTATTTTTTAAAGTTTAGAAAATGCAGCCAATTCATAACCAAGTGAAATGTTTTAGGCTTAGTAAAACATTTATTCATGTATTGTTCTAGGAGTAATTGGATTTACACAGTGGGAATTATTTTTATGTATAACCCTGACTTGAAATGAAAGTTTGTCCTCTTTAAGAGAAAATTTGCATTTCAGAGAAAAGATAAGGCAATATATTCGGAAACTCTCCAAAGAAGTGAACACTTCTGTATAATACTTCCCTTTATGTTCAAGATAGCTCTTTAAGAGAGCTTCTTAAAAGCTGGAAAAACTGCAGACCTAGATGGGGAAAGAAAATATCACCTGTGCTTCCTGCCCTTTCCAAGGCTGCAGAATGAAGGCTCAGATAGGCCACTGGGACCATGAGGATGGAATAAATCAAGTGTGTGCTTTAGGAATGAGTAATGATGTACCTAATGCAGCTGCTGAAGGCTCAGTGGTCAAGAGCAAATGAGTCCATGGCAAGTTCAAGCAATGAAACAGAATGGTTGTGGGTGTTTCTCAAACTCTAGTTTCTTTGCCATCCTTGACTCGGTAACAACGAAAGCAATGGAAGCAAAACACAATGGCACAGAAGGGCTTATGGGACTCCCATTTTAAAACCAGCAAGAGAGCATCCTTTTTGGTAATCACCTCGGCCGCTGCGTCTGTTGAGAGAGCAGGCCTTACTCAAGACAGGAGGCCCAACTGGTGTTTGTTTAGCAATACTAAGCGATCAGTATCTCAAGCAAGTTTCTAGCCAGAGAGAGAGAAAATAGGTTTCAGGCTATGAGAAGGTTCTCAGTTTAAGTCATATTTCCAAGAAACAAACAAGTTAGAAATATATGGTAGATCCTGTATGTAATACCAAAAATCAAAAGCAACTAATTGGTTGAAATCACTGCTAAAAATTCCTGCACCCCCCTCGTTATGGTATTAGTACATGGTAGGTGGTGCTCAAGGGCTATGGTGGCCCACAATAGTCTCAAATGAGTGGCTTTGTTAGCTCTGAGGGTGAGGAAGAAAGAGTAAGTGAATTTCATACTGTGGATGCAAATCTATTAAGTTTTCAATTGCACAGTGTTTAAATGTAAGTATAGACAATAGCTACTTTTCTAGAATCCTCAATGGAGCCACAATTTTTTTTTTTTTTAGGTGTGAGAGAGAACCCATGAGACTGTGTATTAGAAAGAACCCTGGCATGAACAGGTGGCACACTTAATAGGCAGCTGAGGAGTATTTAAGGTGAGTACTATTTATAATAGTGTACAGGCAGGGCGCTTCGTGGGCGTACAACCTGGATCCCACCCAGGATCCCACACAGGGTCCCGTCACACAGGATCCCACACTTAGAAACATCCCACACTTAGTTTACTAGTAACGCCTTGAAATTCTTAGTAGTTTTTGAATAAAGGTTCCTGCATTTTCATTTTTTGCTGGGCCCCTCAAATGATGTCGTCAGTCCTGTGTTCAGTGTTATATGCCACATGAGAGATGGGATAGCACCCAAGGACTAAAATCAGTGTGGAACCTCTACCACTGCTAAGTGAGAAAGGGCAAGGAGGAGAAATAACTGGAACTGAGAGAGAGAGCTGTTGCTGAAGCTGTGGCTATGGCTATAGCTGGAGGAGGAGGTCACAAAACAGAAGTGGTGGCCTTCTGTAGAAGAGCACAGCCGTAGTCAGCCTGCACGCAGCCTGTGGAGAGAGAGGTAGGTGACAAACAACCCAGCTTCTCTCTCATCTGCATGTGCTTGAACCAAGTAGGAAGCCAAGGGTCTGGGAGCCTGCTGACGAAATCAATGGAGTCAGCCTGCTAGGATATAGCGAGCAGTGGGAAAGGTAAGAGTGAGAATACCTAGCTCAGGACTTTGACTTGAAATTTTCAGGATCGGAGTTAAGAATAAATAAAATGGAAATATCACGAACAATGGACTTTTTGATGAGTAAAGGATGGTCATTTAGTATCCATCATGCACAGGTGCTTATACAAAGGAAAAACAAGAAGACATTTCCATGAAAAGAAACTTGGGTATTTGAAAGAGCTATTGTTATTGAAGAGAGAGCCTCTGATTTAAAAATTTTAGAAGCATTCCAGGTCCCAAAGTCAAATTTTGCAAACAACACCCTGTTTCCCTTCACCTTTACTTTCTTCTCACGCTTAGGCCAACATCACAACAAAAAGTGCATGTGACAGAATCGCAAGGGCCACCAGACAATAGCAGCTGAACAGTATATATTCCAACATAGGATTCTGGGATAATTAAATATTTGTAGATACCTTTGGGTATAATTAAATATTTGTAGGAGCATTAGAAAGCTCTGTCAAAGGGAGTTTATTATGATTATTTGTAACCATCCCAACTTCTCAATTCCTCAGAACAGTTTAGATTACAGTAGCCACCCCTTTACCCTCAATTTTGCTTTCAGCAGTTTCAAATTGATTGTGATCAATTAAGGTTCAAAAATACTAAATGAAAAGTTCCAGAAATAAATGTTTCATAAATTTTAAATTGTGCGCTGTTCAGAGTAGGGTGATGAAATCTGGTGCCTTCCTGCTCCATCCCACTGAGGTTATGAATCATCCCTTTGTCCAAAGTATCCAGGCCTTAGTCACTTAGGAACCGTCTGGGTTATCAGATTGACTGTCGCAGTATCAACATGCTTGTGTTGAAGTAATTTTTATTTTACTTAATAATGTCTCATTCAAATACTTTTTTTATATTATATTATTATTATTGCCCTATTTTAATATTAGTTACTAGAAGCCCTGTGCATGAAAATTCATGCACTGGAGGGGCATCCCTCAGTCTGGCCTACCCCCTCTGACAGTCCAGGAGCCCTCATAGGTGGGAGGCGACCTGGCAATCAGAGGAAGGCAATGCCCCCATCACACCTCTGCTGCTGCCACTGCCAGCTGAGCAAGCCTTGGCTGGCCCTGGTTACCTGAACCTCAGTCAGCCCTGGGTGGCTGAGCAGCCAGCATCCAAGGCTTGCCTGCACCTTGGGCTGGCCCTGGGCGGCAGGGGGGATGAAGGGACTGGGTGCTGCCATCTTGTGGCTGTGAGCACCACCATCTTTGAGGGCATGACAGTCAATTAACATATTCCCTTCTTATTGGCTATGGTTGCCTCCATCTTTGTGAGGGCATGATGGTCAATTAGCATATTCCTTCTTTATTAGATAGGATTGTGAATCTCTTACTGTACCTAATTTAAATATTAAACGTTATCATAGATATGTATAGAAAAAAAAACAGTTTATATAAGGTTTAGTACTATCTGCAGATAGAACATCCACTGGGAGTCTTGGAATATCCCTCTTGGATAAGGGAAGACTACTGTTTTCAGATGACTTTCAGGAAGTACATGTCACTGATTAATTTGTGTTCCACTCAGATATAGGCTAAACTAATCTATAATCTCCTTGAAAACCAAACATTTTGCTACAAATGTGAATAAAATTTCAGGGATACACACTTCATCAGTAAAAATCACAGAACACAAAATTAATTATTTTCAAGTGTGGCCTTTAAAATATTTGCAATGTTGTATAAGCCATCACCTCGTTTAGTTCCAAAACATTTTATCACCTCAAAGGGAAGCCCCATACCCATTAAGCAGTCACTCCCCATCCTCCCCTCCCTCTAGCCCCTGGCAATCACTAATCTCTTTTTTGACTTTAGATTTATTATCTATTGTGGATATTTCATATAAATGGAATCACATCAGTGACCTTTTCTGTCTGGTTTCTTTCACTTAGCATAATGTGTTTGTTTGTGTGTGTGTGTGTGTGTGTGTGTGTGTGTGTTAATATGTTTTTATTGATTACAGAAAAAGGAAGGGGGAGAGAGAGAGAAACATTAATGATGGAAAAACATGGGTTGGCTGCCTCCTGCATGCTCCCTACTAGCAAATGAACCCACAACCCCCAACATGTGCCCTGACTTGGAATTGAACCAGTGACCTCCTGGTGCATGGGACAATGTTCAACCAACAGAGCCACACACGCGCCAGGCAGCATAATGTTTTTGAGGCTCATCCATGCTATAGCATGTGTCAGTACTTCATCCTTTTTATGCTGAATGACATCCCATGGTATGGATATACAGCATTTTCTTTATCAGTTCATCAGTTGATGGACATTTCAGTTGTTCCCACCTTTTGGCAATTGTGAATCATGGTGCTATGAACATGAGTGTACATGTACTTATTTGAGTACATGGTTTCAGTTCTTTTGGGTATACACATAGGAGTGGAATTATTAAGTCATAAGATAATTCTAGGTTTAATTTTTTGAGGAACTAACATATTGTTTACACTTAATCTCCTTAAGGAACTTACACATTGGAATCCTTTTAGAAGCACTCATTTACAATCACTTGTTTCAGACCTAGAGTAACGTAGCCCATTCTTGCCTATAAAATAAAAAACAAAATTCCAAAAAGTTTTAATGTGGAAATACACTCCTAGTTAGCAATTGACTTGAGTTCTTATAATGTATTTAAGTAATCAGTTTATAAAAGTAATACAGGCAAAAAGAAAATTCAAATCACTGGGAACCGTTATACTTGTACTTAAAAAAATAATTGCCCCAGAATGCTTATCAATAAATCCAGCCTGAAGTAGAAAATGAAATTAAGTCAATGGACAAAAACAATACAGTAGGCCTCTAAATGGTAAGAATTTCACATCAGAAAGCACCCTAACCTGGTTATTTCAATTCAGTCTATTGCTCTAATCATTTGAAACTTGCTTGTCTAATTGTTTTGAATATTTACCAAGTAAATAAACTCTGACACTGTTATTGAGCCTACATTTACAAGGTGTGTTTTGGGTTTGTTTGTTTTTTCTTGATGGTTTTAAAAATTTTAATCTATTTATTTGACTTAAGAATATTTGTTTTCTACTTTGGAATTGAGTCGAGAACACAAAATTTTGGTAAACGGTATCACTCAGATGGAATCAGAGGCCTTGCCTAGGGGTAGGTTTTATTTTTTAAATTAACATATAATAGAAAAAAAGAAAATTAAAAAAATAGTAAAATTAACATAATAAAAAATTGTGTGTGTGTGTGTGTGTGTGTGTACAGTTCTATGTAAACATTATCACAGTCAGGATACAGTTTCTTTCACCCACCCCCAAATCCCTTGTGCTGTCCCTTTAAATCACGTTCTTCCGTCCCCCTCGCCCCCCCATCTCTAACCCTTATCAACCACTGGTCTACTCTCCATCATTCTCTACTTTTGAGATGCTACTTTCACTCCATACAGTGCCTTTGAGACGCATTCATGTTTCTGCATGTAATAATAGTTCATTCCTTTTACTGCTAAATAGTATTCATAGAATACTAGCAAGAGTACTTACTGCTAAATAGTATTTTAATACTAAATAATAAGAATGTACTGACTTTATCTATTCACCCATCGAAGGACATTCAGATTGTCTTCAGTATTTGGCAATAATCCTATATAATAATCCTATATAATAAAGAGGTAATATGCAATTGACCATCACTCCAACACATAAGATGGCTGTCCCATGTGGACATAAGATGGCCATTACAAGATGGCCAGCCAGGGAGGGCAGTTGTGGGTGATCAGGCCAGCAGGGGAGAGCAGTTAGGTGCAACCAGGCTGGCAGGGGAGGGTGGTTAGGGGTGACTGGGCTGGCAGGGGAGGGCAGTTGGGAGCAATAAGGCCTGCAGGGGAGGGCAGTTGGGAAGGACAAGGCCTGCAGAGGAGGACAGTTTGGGGGACCAGGTCTGTAGGGGAGGGAAGATTGGGGGAACCAGGTCTGCAGGGGAGGGCAATTGGGAGGGACAAGACCTGCAGGGGAGGACAGTTGGGAGGGACCAGGTCTAGAGGGGAGGGCAGTTGTGGGTATTCAGACCAGCAGGGAACAGTTAGACGTTGATCAGGCTGGCAGGGGAGTGGTTAGGGGATGATCAGGCTGGCAGGCAGAAGCAGTTAGGGGCAAGCAGGTAGGCAGGCAGGTGAGCAGTTGGGAGCCAGTAGTCCTAATTGTGAGTAGGATCCCAGATTGAATAGGGTGCAGGCTGGGCTGAGGGACACCGCTCCCCCATGCACGAATTTTGTGCACTGGGCCTCTAGTTACAAATAAAGCTGATACAAATATTCATGTGCAGGTTTGGGGAGGAACAAAAGATTTGTTTCTCTAAAGTAAATACTTAGGAGGGGGGTCATGTTTAACTTTATAAGAAACAGGCGAGTTGTTTTCCCTAGTACTATTTTATATTTCCACCAGCAATGAGAATTCCAACTGTATCATTCATTAGTAGTTACCATATTTTCTGGTGTATAAGATGACTGGGCATACAAGACAACCCCCAACTTTTCCAGTTAAAATATAGAGTTTGGGATATATTCACCATAAAGACTACCCCTCTTCCAATGCACACCAAATAAAAATTTAAAAAAAATCAGATTTGTTTCAATATGGTAATTTTAATTCAAATGCTTATGACATGCAGGTACTTAGCAGGAAAACTGTCACTTATAAACATAAGGCTGTTTGTCATCAAACATGTAATCATAAAACAGTGCAAGTGGATTACACTTTTCCTAATTCACTTTAAAGCTGAAAGGAAGGATAAGACAATAAACCCATGGGAGCTGCCATGCTGTTTGTTTTCTAAGCTGTCAACCAAACTGGAACTGATGATGATAGGAGGAAGATAACAAACCACAGATTCTCCAGTTCGTCTTGGAAGTTTCAACACCTGCCCTATAAGACGACACCCTGCGAATAAGAGAAGATTTTCCTGGATTAAACAGTCATTTTATAAACCAGAAAATGCAGTACTATCATGCTCTTGTTGTTGTTCTCATTTTAATTGATGTGTAGTAATATCTCATCATGGTTTTAATTTGCATTTTTCTAATGTTAATTAGGAACCCACTTTGGTGAAGTGTCTAAACATTTAAGTGTTTTGCCCCTCACCTTTAAAAATAAATCCAGCCTGGCTGGCATGGCTCAATGATTGAGTGTTGATCTATGAACCAAGAGGTTACGGTTCAATTCCCGGAGAGGGTACATGTCCTGGTTGTGGGCTCCATCCTGGGGTGTTCAAAAGGCAGCTGATCAATGGTTCTCTTTCATCATTAATGTTTCTCTCTTTTTCTCTCTCCTGCTCCATTCCTCTCTGAAATCAATAAAAACATATATTAAAAAAACAAAGAAAATCATCCACCTACATATTTCATCTATTTATTTTACTTATTGTCTGTCTCCCCTATAAAAATGTAAGTTCCACAAAGGTAGAGATGTTAGTCTATACCACTTATTGCTCTAACAGCTATAACCTAAAATGCTTATAATGTACAAAACACTATCACCTATAATAGTGTTTTCCATAGTATGTATCTATTTGGAGTAAAATTTATGGAGTACTTACTATGTATCGGGCACAATTCTAAAAGCATCACATTTATTGTTTTTGTTGTTATTGTCACATAATTATTTTATCAATAATTTTAATTGATAAAGACTTTACAAGTTTTTAATTGTTCAACACATTGAGCGGTTATTATGTGGTAGTAACTATGCTAGGATTTAGGAATTAAATAAAAGGTAACCCTAAGACACAGACAGTTTAATATTGTAAGATAAGGAGGGTGCTATGATAAAGACAGGCACAGGAACCTGGCAAAGACAAGGAGGAACCCTGAAATGAGACTTGGGGGTCAAGGAGAACTTTCTGGAGAACTAATCATTCGAATTAAACAGAAGAGAATAAAATACTTAACTTATACTTTTCCCATAATGTTAAACAGAATTATATGTTAAAGCTCAATTACTTTTGTTCTTATTTACAGTCATGTAAATACCTAAAAAGGAAGCACTAAATACTTAAAGAGCATTGGAAATAAACAAATGAAAATTATTAGTCATTGTTTCTTATCATGATAAGTATCTTCGTTTTAACACAATGTTTTCCTCATTTTTTATTGGGTTATCTGTTTTCCTACTATTGAGTTTTGAGTTTCTCTAGATACAAGTCCTTTGTTGGATAGGTGATTTGAAAATACTTTCCCCTAGTCCAGTGGTCAGCAAACTCATTAGTCATCAGAGCCAAATATCAATAGTACAACGATTGAAATTTCTTTTGAGAGCCATATTTCTTAAACTTAAACTTCTTCTAACACCACTTCTTCAAAATAGACCTGCCCAGGCCATGGTATTTTGTGGAAGAGCCACACTCAAGGGGCCAAAGAGCCGCATGGGGCTCACGAGCCGCAGTTTGCCAACCATAGCCCTAGTATGTAGCTTTTCATTCTCCTAGTGTCTTTGAAAAGGCAAAAAGGTTTTTATTTTAATAAAGTCTAATTTATAATTTTTTTCTTTTATGGGTTGTGCTTTTGGTATCCAAGCCTAAGAAAACTTTCCCTAATCCCAGATCATGAACATTTCGACTATATTTTCTCCTAAAAGTTCACTTTTCATTTTATTTTTAATCGAAGATCCATTTTTTAATTTAATTTAATTTTTTTCCATCACCTTTTATTCTTCTATGTCCTCTACTATCTCTACCCATCCCCTTCCTCCCCTGCAATCCACACACTGTTGTCTATGTCCATGAGCTCTCTCTCTTTTTTCTCAATCCTTCCACCCCACTCCCCCAAGTCTATGATCCATTTATTATTTAACTTTGTAAAATGTATTTTAATTGATTTCAGAGAGGAAGGAAGAGGGAGAAAGAGATAGAAATATCAATGATGGGAATCATTGATCAGCTGCCTCCTGCACACCCCCTACTGGGGAGCAAGCTGGCAACCAGTGCATGTGCCTTTGACCTGAATCGAACTGAAGACCTTTTAGTCCAAGCATGCCAAACTTGTGGCCCACGGGCTGCATGCAACCCACAACAAATATTTGCAGCCCAGCCAATATAACGGTATGTAAGAAATATTTTAATAAAAATTTCATAACTTAATTTTTACTATATCCTGTTATATATAACCTATAATAATAAGAACATAATATGCTAATTAGATCAGATGTCCTTCCAGGTGAAGCCAGGGCTGCAAGGGAAGCCCAGGTCCCAGGTGCTAGAAGGAAGCCAGTGCTGGCAGCCAGGGGAAGAAAGGCCTACTCTTGCACAAATTTTGTGCCTCTAGTCCTATATAATAAAAGCCCAGTGACCAAAGGGCAGAAGGACCAGAACAATCTGTGGACCAGACACTATGACACATACTGACCACCAAGGGGTAGATGCTCAACACAGGTGGTCAATGTGCTCCCATAGTGGGAGCACCGTTCAGCTGACCAGGATGAGCAGCTGCTCCCACCATGAAGCCTGGGCTGTCTGGCAGGAACCCGGGCTGCAATCGTCACCTCCTCTCCCCAGGCTCCTCCTCCTCGCTCCCTGCCACCTCCTTCAGACTCCTGCAGCATGCAGCTCACAGAGCTGACCCTGGAAGCTGGGAGGCAGGTTCGTGGCCATCACCTCTTAGTGCTATTGTCTCTGGACCCAGCCCCATCCAGGTCCCCTGGAGAGGCGAGTGCTCCGGCACCATGGAAGATGCCAAACTGGGGAGCAGCCACTCAGAGGGCAGGTCCACAGCTGCTCAGTTGACCAGGATGAGCGGCACTCCCACAGTGGGTCAATCCCTGCTGGCTATGACCCCCACCAGTGCACAAATTCTGTGCACCAGGCCTCTAGTTATTAATAATGAACTACAATGTTCACTAATGACTGATTACTATAATCATCATGCATTCATTTTCCTTATGTGCCTTATGTACCAGTGCACTATTTTTCTCCACTAATACTAGCAGGGAATATTTTAGCAGCCAATTGCCACATCATTAGTCTTGGACTGACTTGTGTGGTGTGTGCAACAGGAAATATTTCGCTTTCAGAGAACAAGAAAAATAGGTTTATTTGCATTATGCTTATTACTTTGTTAAGTTATTCAGTGTCTGGTAAGTTAATGATAAAAAAATATTAATTTTTATTAAAATGTTCTATCATTTTATGTTAACGATTACTCATTTATTTTAGCTCTTTGTATTCAGCATGTCTCTATCAAAATACACCTACCTTTCTATGAAAATTGAAGCTTTTGTTTTTGTTGTGGCCCACATAAACTTAAACCTTGTTTATTTGGCCTGTGTTAACCTTTGAGTTTAACATGCTTGCTTTTGTCCATAGGCTGACACTGTTCACTGAGTCAAATGAGTGAGAGCGTTTTATTTAATTTTTATATAAAGTGTGAAACTGAGGTCAAGATTTTCTATATTGAGGTCATTTTCTATGACCTCTTGCATATGGATGGTCACTATTCTAACACATGTTAGTTGAAAAGACTATCTTTTCTCCCTTGAATTGCCTTTGTACCTTTGTTAGCAATCTACATTTTGAAGATCAATTGCTAGACAGTCTATTCTGCTCCACTGAGCTATACTTCTATTCTCCACTAATACTATACTGTCCTGATTACTGCTGCCTTATAGTAAGTCTTAAAAATTGGCCCTAGCTGGTTTGGCTCAGTAGATTGTCGGCCTGTGGACTGAAGGATCCCAGGTTCCATTTGGTTCACGCCTGGGTTGGGGCTGGATCTCCAGTAGGGGGCATGTAGGAGGCAACCAATCAATGATTCTCTCTCATCATTGATGTTTCTCTCTCTCCCTCTCCTTTCCTCTCTGAAATCAGTAAGTATATATCTATATTTTTTTAAATTAGTTAGACTGATTCCTCCTCCTTTGCTTTTCATTTTCAAAATTATTTTGGCTATTCTGTTCCCTTTGCCTTTCTAAATAAATTTTAGAATTGACTTACCTATATAAGCAAAAATTATATTGGATTTTTTATTGCGATTGTATTAAATCTATAGGTTTATTTGGAGAAAATGCACATGTCTAACTAAATTGATTCTTATAACCTATGAACATGCTGTCTCTCCGTTTATTTGTATATTTTTATTTCTTTCCTCAGTGTTTATAGTTGTCAGCATATAAGATCCTATATGTTTTGTTAATGTATGCCTAACTATTTTATCTTTTTAAAATGTAATGATTTTTAAAAATTTGGTTTCCAAATTGTTTAGGCATAAAGAAATATGATGCATATTTTTGTCAGTTGACTTTATATTCTGTGGCTGTGCTAAACTCTTTAATTTAGAACACGGTCTTTTGTAGCTTCTTTGAGATTTTCTCTATAGAAAATGTCACCTGCCAATAGGCACAATATTATTCTTTCTTTAAAAAAAATACATTTTTATTGATATCAGAGAGGAAGGGAGAGGGAGAAAGAGATAGAAACCATCAATGATGAGAGATTCATTGATCGGTTGCCTCCTGCAAGCCCCCCCACTGGGGACCAAGCCCACAACCCTGGCATGTGCTCTTTTTCTTTTTTAATATATTTTATTGATTCTTTACAGAGAGGAAGGGAGAGAGATAGAAAGTCAGAAACATCGATGAGAGAGAGACATCGATCAGCCGCCTCCTGCACGCCCTACAGTGGAGATGTGCCCGCAAGCAAGGTACATGCCCCCGACCGGAATCGAACCTGGGACCTTTCAGTCCGCAAGCTGACGCTCTCTCCACTGAGCCAAACCGGTCTCGGCCTGGCATGTGCTCTTGAATGGAATTGAACCTGGGACCCTTCAATCCGAAGGCCGATGCTCTATCCACTGAGCCAAACTGGCTAGAGACACAGTATTCTTTCTTTCTAATCTGCATGCCTTTTACTTTCTTTCTCTGCCTCATTGCTCTGACTAGGACTTCCTGTGCTACATTGAATAGGAATGATGAGAGAGGACCTCCTTGCTTTGTTCCTGATCTTAGGAGAAAGCATTTAGTGTTTCACTGTTAAGCATGATGTTAGCTATAGGTATTTTATAGCATCCTTTATTAAATTAAGGAAATTCCATCTGTTCCTAGATTGCTGAAACTTTTTTTCAAAATCATGAATGGATACTGGATGTTTTCATATGATTTTTCTTCATTGTTTAATATGCTCTTGTCATTTTTTTCTTCTTTAATTTTTTTTTAATATGGTGAATCACATTGATTTGTTTTTAAATTTGGAACCAGCCTTGCATTCCAAACCCTATTTGGCCATAGAGTATTATTTTTATATACTGCTGAATTCAATTTCCTAATATTTTGCTGAATATTTTTATATACTAGTTATGAGGCATATTAGTCTATAGTTTTCTTTCTTATACTGTTGTGGCCTAGCTTGGTATCAATCCTATATAATAAAAGGCTAGCGACCAAAACAGTGGAATGACTAGAATGATCAGAGACCAGAACAACCGCAGTCCCTTGCCCCAGCTGGCTCCATCCCCCCAGTGGGGACCCTCACCCTAATTAGGAGCAGGCCAGTGGCAATATCCCCTACCCCTGCCCCTCACCCTGGCCAGTCCCACCCCCAGCAGGGAGCCCCACCTCAATTGGGAGCATGGCTGGCCTGCAGACTGTCCATGGCCCTTGCTACGGCCAGCCCCACCCCCCAGCGGGAACTCTCACCCCAATCTGGGTCTCCCATCAGGGCAGGCCAGCCAGCTCTCACCCATGCACAGGGCCTCTATCCTATATAATAAAAGGGTAATATGCAAATTGACCCTAACTGGCAGAATGACCAGAATGCTGGCTCGACCAGTCACTGTGAGGTGCACTGACCATCTCTCGGTCCCTTTCCCCAGCCAGCAGATTCCAATCGCCTGATGGCAAACAGGAAACTGGGCTGGGGGGAGGGGTGGCGGGGCCAGCAAAAGAGAAGAATGGCCTACCTCTCAGTTTCTTCCCTCTGATGGCAGACTCCAATCACCCGATGGTAAGCTGGAAACCGGGGGTGTCTGGCAGTGGGGGGTGGGTCTAGCTGTGAGCAACTAGGAAAGATGGCCCTGATCGCAGGCCAAGCCTAGAGACCATACCTGTGCACAATTTTGTGTGCTGTGCCTCTAATAGACTCAAAATAATTGTGAAGGGTTCCCCTTTTCTCTATTTTTTGAAAGATCTTGTGTAGAATTAGTGCTATTTGTTCCTTTTTTATTTTTAATTCAATAAATCTTTATTGTTCAGATTATTACAATTGTTCCTCTTTCCCCCTCTTCCTCTTTCACCCCTGATAGCTGGATCCCACCCCACTCTCTGCCCTTACCTCCCCACCATTGTCCTCATCCATAGGTGTATGACTTTTGTCCAGTCTCTTCCCTGACCCCCTCACTCCTTTCCCCCTAAGAACTGTCAGTCCATTCCCATTTTATGCCCCTGATTCTATTATATTCACCAGTTTATTCTGTTCATCAGATTTTTAATTCACTTGATTTTTAGATTCACTTGTTGATATGTATTTGTTGTTCCTAATTTTTATCTTTATCTTTTTCTTCTTCTTCCTCTTCTTAAAGTGTACCTTTCAGCATTTCATATAATACTGGTTTGGTGTTGATGAACTCCTTCAGTTTTTTCTTATCTGTGAAGCTCTTTATCTGACCTTCAATTCTGAATGATAGCTTTGCTGGGAATAGTAATCTTGGTTGTAGGTTTTTGCTATTCATCACTTTGAATATTTCTTGCCACTCCTATCTGGCCTGCATAGTTTCTGTTGAAAAATCAGCTGACAGTTGTATGAGTGCTCTCTTATAGGTAACTATCTGTTTTTCTCTTACTGTTTTTAATATTCTCTCTTTATATTTTGCTCTTGGCATTTTAATTATGATGTGTCTTGGTGTGGTCCTCTTTGCATTCCTTTTGTTTGGGGTTCTGTGTGCTTCCTGGACTTGTAAGTCTATTTCTTTCACCAAGTGGGGGAAGTTTTCAGTCATTATTTCTTCAGTCTCTCTTCTTCTGGCACCCCCATAATTCTGATGTTGGTATGCTTGAAGTTGTATCAGAGTCTCCTTACACTATCTTCACATTTTTTTATTCTTTTTTCTTCTTGCTTTTCCAGTTGAGTGTTTTCTGCTTCTTTGTATTTCAAATCTTTGACTTGATTTTTGCAATCTTCTAGTCTGCTGTTAGGTTGCTGTATAATATTTTTTTTTATTTCAGTTGGTGTATGTTTAATTTCTAGTTGGTCCTTTTTCATATCCTTGAGGGTTTTGCTAAATGTATCAACCTTTTCCAAAAAATTCTTGAAAAACCTATAACCATGGTTTTGAACTCTCTATCCAGTCTTTTGTTTTTCTCCATTTCTTTCATTTGTGATCTGTTCCTTTGTCTCCACATTTTTGCTGCTTCCCTGAGTTGGTAGAGTCACTTTGTGTGCTAGTTGTCCTATATGGCCCAGTAGCTCTGCCTTTCCAGTTACCTAAGGTGGACATTCTTGGTGCACCCCTTTGTGGACTGTGTGTCCAGCCTTGTTGTAGTTAAGTCTTGATTGTTGTTGGTATCACTGGGGGAGAATTGACCTCCAAGCCAATTGGCTGTGAGGATCAGCTGTGTCCTTGCCAGAAGAACTTCTGTGCTGGAGTCAACCTTATTAGACAAGCCTTGCAAAATTGCAAAAGCCTCTGTGCTCTGCTTGAATAGGGCAGAGTCTGAGGCCTGAGCAGACAGCCTTGGCTTCCCGTCAGCCCTGCCCTATGTGGCCCCCGGGTGTCAGTGTCCCTCAGTAATCACTGCAGCCCTCTCTGCAGCACTCGCATGCGCCTCTAGACGTCTGCCTTTCAGGGCTCACCTGAGTTTTCATGCACTCTGGGGACCCATATGAGTCTGGATCCCCAGGGTCTTGACCAAAACTGGTGTTCAGCAAAATCGGGAGATTCCATCTTCCTCCTGCTCAGCTTTTTGCAGCTCCTCTGAGTTTTCATGAGCCCCTCTCTTTCCTTCCAGTTGTAGAGTTTCCACTCAGCCAGCTTTCCTGTGTTTCTGGATGATGTTCGTTCTGTCTTTTAGCTGTAGTTTTGAAATTGTTGTGTGAAGCAGCAGTTTAGGTGTTCACCTATGCTGCCATCTTGGTTTCTCCACTATTTGTTCCTTAAACATTTAATAGAATTCGCCAGTGTAAACCTCTGGGCCTAGAATTATTTGGGGTTTTATTTTTAAGGTTTTTATTTGGGGATTTAATTTCTTTAGGTGAGTTTTAAGAGGTTGTGACTTTTAAAATACTGATTCATTTCATCTAAGTTACTGAATTTATGTGTGTAGAGTTGTTAAATAGTATTTCTTTTTAATATCTGTGGGGTTTGTAGTGATACTCCTCCTCCATTACTGATATTGGTAATTTGCGTCTTTTTAAAAATCTGTCAGGATGGCTATGGTTTATTAATTTTATTAATGATTGATTCATAGAACCAGCTATTGATTTCATTGATTTTCTCTATTGTTTTCTGTTTTTTAATGTCATTAAATTCTGCTTTTTATTATTTCATTCCTTCTACTTACACTGGATTATTCTGCTCTGCTTAGTTTCTTAAGGAAATTTCGATTGTTGATTTGAGAATTTTCTTCTTTTCAAATATAAGCATTTTGATCTTATAAATTTCCCTTTAAGCACATTGTTACCTCATCCCAAAAATTTTTATGTGCTGAATTGTATTAAAGTATAGGTGACATATGAGTTGTGCTTTTATTTTGTTCAGTCAAAAATGTTTTATTATCCTTTGAGACTTTCTCTTTGACCCCTAGATTATTTAGATGTGTGTTTAATTTCCAAGGGTGTGGAGATTTACTAATTATCTTTCTGTTATTGACTTCTAGTTCTATTCCATTTTGGTCAGAGAACATATTTTAGATTGTTTCAATTCTTTTAAATTTGTTGAAGTTTGTTTTATGTCTCAAGATGTGGACTGTCATAATGAAGGTTCCATGTATATTTGAAAAAAAAATGTGTATTCTGCTGTTATTGTGTGGGATACTTTACAAATGTCTGTTGATCCAGTTGTTTGATGGTGTTGTTCAGGTCTACTATATACTTGCTGATTTTTTGTCTTACTGTCACATCTATATATAGAAAACCTTAATATGCAAATAGACAGAACAGTTGAACAACCAGTCACTATGACATGTGCTGACCATTAGGGGGTGTACACCGAACATGGGATGGTGGAACAGGTGAGCGGATATGCTAGATCAAGGCGGGGTGCCAGTTGCTGTCATTAGGGCGAGCCTCTGGTGGTTACTGAAAATTATTTGCTGCCATGGTTCTGCCTGCCACTCACACCCGCTGCTGGTGCCTGGTGCCAGCCCCAATCACTTGGTGCCATCAGTGGGTGTGAGCAGCGGCTGCCATCCCTGATCACCCTAAGGGCTTCTCCACCTCCCCCTACTCCTGAGGGGCAATCGAGATAGCAGCCACTGACAGCATCAGCCCCGCACCTGCTGCTGGCACTGGCCTCAATTGTTCTGCACCATCAGCGGTTGGGAGCAGGTTGACACTGTCAGTGTGTGGGAGTGGTGATGGTGGGAGTGGAGTTGCCAGCAGAGAGGGAGCCGGAGGCCATGGTGGGAGGGTCCAGGAGGGGATGGAGATGATGGTTCAAGATCCACCCCTGTGTACCCCATAGTTCCTTTCAAGGTATATGAATTTGTACACTGGGCACCTAGTTTATTAATGAGAGAAGAATATTAAAATCTTCAACTACAATTATGAATTTGTCTTTGCTTTTGCTTCACATATCTTTAAGTTCAGTGGTTTGGTACATATATATTAGGATTATTATATCTTCTTGATGAATTAACCCACTAGTCATTAACTCACTTATCATCATGTAAGGTCCCTCTTTGTACTTATTAATTGTTCTTGCTTTGAAGTCTACTTTGTCTTATTAATATAGCCATTTCTGTTGACCAGGTATTGAACCCACAACCTTTCAGTGCACAGAATGACACTCCAATCTAGTCACATGGCCAGGGTTGGATTCTTTTTTTAAAGAAAAAAATTCTGCAAATTCTTGTCTTTTAACTGATGCATTTAACTATGTGCATTCCATGTCATTTTTTTTTTGGTATATTTGGATTTATATTTACTATTTTACTATTTGTCCTATGCCACCACCCCCCCTCTCTTTTCTCTTTCCTTATTTCTTTTGGGTTATCTAAATATTTGATGATCTGTAGGTTAGAACTTTAGGTGTGGTTTCATGGGTCCCTGAGGGTGTGTTCATTTTCTTAAAATTTACTTTGTGTGTTCATTTTTTTCAATCTTCTTTCTCTCTATTGTTAAAACGGAATCATTTCTATTGATCAACCTTTAAATTCATAGATTCTTTTCTGTCATCTCCATTCTGCTACTGAGCTCATCTGATGAATTTTTATATTTTATTTATTGCATTTTTCTTTTAAAATATTTTTCCATTCAATATTTTATAACTTCTCTTTTCACTGAGACTTTTTATATATCCATTTGTTTCTAGGGTGTTCATCCATACTTCTCTGAGCATGGTTATAATGGCTGTTTGGAAGTCTTTGTCTCATAATTATATTTATGTCTTTTTGGGGTTGGTGTCTATTGATTGCCTTTTCCTTTATTAGTTGTGATTTTCCAGGTTCTTTGTCTGCTGATTACTGTTGGATTGTATCTTGGATATTTCTAAGAGCGAAAACAGGATGCCTCAAAGATGAGGGCTTGTTAGTAGGCTTTCCAAGTTGAACAGAGTTCGGCAATATCATTACAAACCAGATAGTGTAAAAGAGGATTGAGCATAGTTTTCGGAAAAACATACACTGAATATGTACATAAAGTTCATGTTGAACTTTACTGCTTTTGAATAAGTATTGCTCTTTAAAGCAATTGCACTGATATGCAAGTTAAAATACTTTGCTAAAATGCTAAAATATATATCTTTAATAGCTGAGTCTCTAGGCCCCTGTTTAGCTTCTTTGGAAAACTTCAAACCTTCCTTTAATCCAGCAACTAAAGAGTTAAAATCTGCCCCAGCAGGGAATCTACTGGACCCTATTCTAGAACTGTGGTTGAATACCATTCTGATGGGTCAAGGCCAGTGCCTACCAGTCATTAAGTGTTTGGAATATTACCTCTGCCTGTACCTTACATTTGTACAGATGTTTACACATATCATCTTAGTTAAGCTTCATGCCAACTCTGTGACATCAGTAGGACTTATTACTGCCATCATAAAATATTTTAATTATAAAATTAACACGTATTGAGGTGGGGCATGAATTGTTATTGGGGAACTCTAGGCTCACAAAGGTCATCATGTTCTCAAGATCACATGGTTCTAGGAATTGGAATATAAACTCCTAGTAGCATCAGCAATGGGACATATCTTAAGTGCTGGGTTTGGGGAAGGCAGATTTCACTCTGGACTGGATAACTCTGGGGAGGTATTTATAGGAGGAAGGCACCAAGTTGTACAGAGGGGCTGATAGGATCTGGAAGGCAGAGAGGAAGAGCAAGGTGATCTTTTCAGACCCCTTCTCTGGAGGTGTGGGAACTGAAATTCCACAAGGTTGATCACAGAGAGCACCTGAGACAGAGCTCTCTTATACAATACTAGAGGCCCAAATTTTCATGCACCAGAAGGGGGCCCTCAGCCCAGCCTACCCCCTCTCACAGTCCAGGAGACCTCAAGGGCAGGAGGCAACCTGGCAATCAGGGAAAGGTCACACTCCCATCACACCTCTGCTCCTGCCACTGCCAACAGCGCAAGCATTGGCCAGCCCTGGTTACCTGAGCCTTGGGCAGCCCTGCGCAGCTGGGCAGCCACTATCTGATGCATGCCTGCACCTCAGGCCGGCCCTGGGAAGCTGGGTGGCTGAGGGGACTGGGCGCTGCCATCTTGTGCCTGTGGGTGCCACCATCTTTGAGGGTATGGCAGTCAATTAGTATATTCCCTCCTTATTGGCTGCAGGCGCTGCCATCTTTGTGAGGGCATGATGGTCAATGAGCATATTCCCTCTTTATTAGATAGGATTGTTTGCTCAATTCTGGATTGCTGGTGAAGGAAGCAGGAAATGAACATTCATGAGCTGCTGACAATGAATTGTACTCATTGGGCCATTTTTCTCCAAAAAGAGCAGTTGGTGAGAAAGAAAGCAGGAAAGTCTTAAATGTTATTCACAGCTACTAAGCCGTTTCTGCCAAGTCCACAAAGGCTTATCCAAGGAGAGAATGATGCTCTAAGCCTGAGCATGACATCCACAGCCCTAAAGTTCTCTGGGTGCCTGAGTCCTGTGTGCAGGAGCAATGGGAACAACTTGCTCACATAACACTTCTTTGGCCCCTTCTAACAGTAGGATTATGTCCATGTTTGTTTGTTTGTTTTTAAAAATATTTTTTAATTGATTTCAAAGAGAGAAGGAGAGAGAGATAGAAACATGCATGATGAGAGAGAATCTTGCTGCCTCTTGCATACCCCACACTGGGGATTAAGCCCACAACTTGGACCATGTGCCCTGACTGGGAATTGAATCATGACCTACTCATGCACAGGTTGATGCTCAACCACTGAGCCACACCAGCCAGGCGTATCCATGTTTTGTGGAGCCCAACAACTGGACACAACCCTACTGTTGGAAGAGCCAAAGGAGGTTCCAGCACCTATAATCATATGACTGGAGCTTCTTTAAAAAAAGAAAACACAGTTACAAATCAAAAATTAGGGATAGGACTTTGGAAAGAACTCTGGCAGTAAAGATCAGGAAGCTTTGACTTCATTAGCCTCTCAGACCTGTGCTGAACAATAATAACAAGTCTGCTGAAAGGAGAGGGCATTATTCCATTAAATAGCATGGAAGGAGGTATTTTTCACTATACATTCACCTCTACTTTGCAGTAATTTTTTAATCTACTAAAAGAAAGAGAAATCATCCAATTACTAGCCTGGGAGTATTTTTTCAAATGTTACCTGTCCTTCCAGGCTAGTTTTCTTTTTTCTCTCCAGTACTTTTAAAATGGAGAAAAACATTAACAATCCAAACATAAAGAAGTGAGGAGATGCTCTCTCAGGGTAAGGATGTTTTTGAACCAAGAAACTAGTAGACCGATAATCCGCAGAAAATACCCAATGTTAAGGGCGGAAGTGGCGAGGACACCTAATGAAGTGTGTGCAGTCTGAGGACTTTCTTGATACATCATGATGCACTTGGGGATGAGGTCAGCAATGCAGAAATCATGCAAAAGAGGAAAATGACAGCCTTGCCTCCCATAAGTGACTTGTCATAGACCCACAATGAAATTAAGTTTAATTTCTATCCTAGTGTCTTGTGTGCTGCCTGAGAAGGGTATGAGCCGCTATTATGCTGAATGTGTACTTGGGCCCAAGTGAAGTTTCTCTGTGAATTAAATTACTGTCCAGTGCTTCACTTCACTTCATCAGTGGTGTTCACTGGACAGCTGCTGTGCTAGGAAGATGTGCAGAGACGCTTGCATCCTCCCTCCCCCTCTGCCTGGGCACTGCAGATGCCAAGCTGGTTTATCATCCAATGCAGGGCCCATTTGCCCCTTCCAGGGCCACTCAGCTCAGCCATTTTGTCTTTCCAAAGTAATTATCCACTGAACATTTATGTCTCAACTAGAGGCCTAGTGCACAAAATTCATGCATGGGGGTGTGTGTCCCTCAGTCCAACCTGTACCCTCTCCAATCTGGGACCCCTTGAGGGATGTCCGACTGCCCTCCCACTGGGATTGGGCCTAAACGGGCAGTTGGACATCCCTCTCACAATCCAGAACTTTTGGCTCCCAACCATTTGCCTACCTGCCTGCCAGGCTGATCACCCCCAACCATTCCTCTACCAACCTGATTGATGCCTAATTGCTCTCCTGCCAGCCTGATTGCCCCTAACTGCACTCTCTTGCAGGCCTGGTCCCTCCCAATTGCCCTCTCCTGCTGGCCTAGTCCTTTCCAACTGCCCTCCCTTGCTGGCCATCTTGTGGCAGCCATCTTGTGTCCAGATGGGGCAGCCATCTTGTGTGTTGGAGTGATGGTCAATTTGCATATTACCTCTTTATTATATAGGATGAACATTATTTTCTGAATACTATGTCTTGTTACCAAATATTTTCCCAATGTATGTTCTCTCTTATGAACAAGATCATTAGCTTCTTAAAGGCAAGTTATGTATTTGTATTACTTCTTAGCATCCCTGCCCTCATCACAGAATATAACCTAACCTGATATGTATATAGCTGTTAATCTTCACATGAGAATATTTTTTTCTATTAATTTTAGAGAGAGTGGGAGGGAAAGAAGGAGGATGAAGAGAGAAAGAGAGACAGAGAAAAAGAGAGAGAGAGAAATATGTAAGAAAGATACATTAACTGGTTGCCTCCTGCATGGGCCCTGACCAGGGCTGGGATCAAACCTGCAAACCAGGTACATGACCTTGATTGAGACTCTAATTCACAACCCTCTAATCTCTCTAATCACAACACTCTAACCACTGAGAAACACAGCCAGGGTGATAGATATCCTATATAATTAAAGGCTAATATGCAAATGGTGGAACAATCAGAACAACTGAAAAATCAAACAACTGGTCACTATGATGTGTGCTGACCACCAGGGGGCGTGTGCGGAACATGGCGGGCATTGGCCATGATGGGATGGTGGAACAGGTGAGCGGGGGTGCCATACCAAGGCGGGGCACCGTTTGCTGTCATCAGAGCAAGCCTCTGGTGGTTACTGAAAATTCTTTGCTCCTACATCCACCATCAGTGGATGTGAGTGGCAGTGCCAGCCCTGATTGCCCCTGAGGGCTTCTCCACCTCCCCTGCTCCTGACGGGCAATCGGGGCAGCAGCTGCTGCTCATACCCACTGCTAGCACTGGCCCCAATTGTTCCGTGCTGTCAGTGGGTGCGAGTGGGGTCAGAGTCATCAGCGTGTGGGAAGAGCAGTGGTGGGAACGGGGCTGCCAGCAGACAGGGGACCAGGGGTCACAGTGGGAGGGGCTGGGCAGAGGCTTGGACGATGGGCTGAGACCTGTGCCTATGCCCACTGCAGCCTCTCGGCCTATAGATCCTTTCAAGGTGCACAAATTCATGCCCTAGGCCCCTAGTTTATCTATAACTAGTAGCCCAGTAGCTCACTGCCACCCTCCAATAGCTCTCCACCTGCTGCCCTCCTATAGCTCTCCCCATCCTCTCCCCCACCTCCCCTCATAGCTTGCTGCCCTACCCTCTCCTGTAGCTCTCCACCTGCTGTCTCACCCTCTGTTCCCCAACCCCCTCATAGTTTGCTGTCTGCCCCCTCCTGTAGCTCTCTGCCACCCACTTGTAGCTCACTGCCACACCCTCCTGCTGATCCGTGATCCAGTTGTTAAATGGTCGGTCATTACACTTCACAGCATAACAACCATTTGCATATAACATCTTTATTATATAGGATAATAAAAGGATAATATGCTAATGAGACCAGACGTCTTCTGCTCGTCATTCCAGACATCCTTCCTAATGAAGCTGGGGTGGGCAGGAAGCCAGCCTTGGTTCTGGGTGCCTGCCGGCGGCTGGTGGAGGAAAACCCGGGTCATTGGGTGCAGAAGGGAAGCCGGTACCGGCAGCCTGGGGAAGGAAGGCCTACTCTTGCACAAGTTTTCATGCACTGGGCCGCTAGTCTTACTATTAATACCCTTACTATATCATTAATACTTGTTCATAAGGGAAATGTTTGATATGGAAATGTTACATAATGCAGACAAGCTAAAAGATTTTTAAATCAGTCATAATTTCACTATTCAACAGTAACTACTAATAACATTTTGTATAAAGTATACACCCAACAGGATTTGTGTTTGCTCCAAGGTAGCTAAAATTTTAATGGAGTGAATCAAAATATACACAACTTCAAATAGAAAGGGGTAAAAGGATGACATTAAATTTCTTGAGAAGTCAGGAAGATGAGGAGTTCTTTGTGGTCCAGGATATGTAGTATAAGCGTGCTTTCAGGGACTGGGCCAAGCATGGCATCCAGAAAACAATTCTCCCATCAGTTCTTAGAATCCTTACAACAGGAATAACAATTGTCCTTCCACAGTAGTGTTTAAAGACTTGAAAAGTGTGGTCCCTGAACCAGCAACATCAGCCTCACCTGGGAAATGCCAGTTCTCAGGCCCCATCCTAGACCTACTGAATCAGAAACTCGGGGAGTGGGCTCAGCAGTCTGCTTTAAGAAGCCCTCCAGGGCCAAGACCGGTTTGGCTCAGTGGATAGAGCGTCGGCTTGCGGACTGAAAGGTCCCAGGTTCGATTCCGGTGGGGGGCATGTACCTTGCTTGCGGGCACATCTCCACTGTGGGGCGTGCAGGAGGCGGCTGATCAATGTCTCTCTCTCATCAATGTTTCTGACTTTCTATCTCTCTCCCTTCCTCTCTGTAAAAAATCAATAAAATATATTTTTTAAAAAAAGAAAAGAAAAGAAAAAGAAGCCCTCCAGGTGCAGTAAAGCTTAAGAATTGCGGTCTAAACCTGGAATTGTATCTTGTTCACGGTTGAGTTCTCTGTCTCAGCACCTCGTGCCTTGAAGGTTGAAAAGAATTCGTTTAATCAAAAATACAAATACTCTTTAGAGATGCATCATTTTGTTGTTGTTGTTGTTAATCCTCACCCGATTATTTCTATTGATTTTTTAGGGACAGTGGTAGAGAGAGGGAAAGAAAGAGAATCATCGATGTGAGAGAAACACATCGATTGTTGGCCTCCTACACGATCCCCCACCAGGACCAGGGCAGGGGAAGAGCCTGCAACCCGAATCGAACCCAGGACCTTTTGGTCCACAGGCCGATGCTCTATCCACTGAGCCAAACCAGTTAGGGTGAGATGCATCAATTTTTAAAATTATTTTTATTATGGTACATTTCTCACAGAAATTAGTAAAAGACATAATGAATGCCTCATATATCCAGCATTATGTGGAGCAAATTAGCAGTTTGTCACATTTTCTTCAGATTTTTTTAAGAGAACAAAAACGATACCTATATAACTGAGGCCTTTCTGTGCATCCCTTTCCAAATTTCATTCTTCTTTCTTTTTCTCCAGAAATATCCACAATCATAAAGTTGGGATTAATCATTCTTGTACATGTTTATGCTTTTACTGCATATTCATGTATCTATAAACAACATATGGTATGGCTTTACCATATATTGTTTATGTACCTATAAACAATATATGGTAAACTATTTAAATGGTATCACACTCTACATACCCTGCAAATCTTTTTAAGATTTGCCATTGTGCAGACACAGAGCTGTGATTCATCATTGTAATTGTAATTGCTGCATAATATTCCCTTGCATGAATGCATGATGATGTATGAATCTGGTCCTCTATTAATGATATTTAAATGGTTCCACTTGATTTCATTTTTCACTATTAAAAGTAATGCTGCCACAAACATATACAATTTCTGGGGCAGCCAAATAGAGATTCTCTAAGGTTTATACCTAAAAGTAGATTTCCTAGAATGTAGGAATCTGAGCATTCCCAATCTGCACAGTTAAAAAACAAACTACTCCCCAAAGTAGTTATGCCAATTTCTCCACCTTGTTTCCAACATTTAGTATTGGTGAACTTTTAGGGTTTCGCCAACTTGAGGAGTATGAAATAGTATCTCATTGCTGTTACACATTTTTCACTAGCTTAATTTCTAGTGAGGTTGTACATCTTTTTCCATGCTCACAGGCCATCGGGGTTTGAGAGCTCTCCAGTGAACACATACTCACACCAAGATATAAATGCCTGCAATCTTCTCCACTTCTAAAAGAGAGTTTTCAAAGATAGAAAGCCCGAAAGGCAGGAGAAAGCAGAAACAGTCCTGCAGAGAATGGGAGAAATGAAGTGAGATGCTAGAGGTACTGTTTGCCTTCTTCCAGGACTGGACATCTGTCAGGGAGCTCTGTTCCCTTCCCCAGAGCTGGGTCCTCAGCCGTGGGAGAAACTGAGCGGAAAATCTTCACTGAGGAAGGCCTTTTCTGGTCTGGTGTTTTTCAGGCTTTTTTGACTTAAGACCAGTTAAACCAGTGATTGTCCCTGAGAGATGTGCATCCCTCCTAGGGTGTGCTTTGGAAATCTGGAGGGAGTTTCGATGATCACAATGAGTAGGGGATTGGCATTGCTGGCATTAAGAGGTTGGGACTGGGTACTGTACTTCCTTCCATGCATGGGACAGTCCTACTCAACAAAGAATGTCCATGGTTGCACCACAGAACTGTCAGGAGTCCTGCTGGACGTTTATTGAGGGGAAAGCCTGTTCATGAGGCCCAAGCCGAACACCTAACTCTGTTTTCCATGTAATTGTAAAGGGCTTTGTCATGGGCTCACACTCATTATCCCAGGGATGTGAACTGCTGTTCCACAGAGAGAAGCTTCTAACTTCACTTTGGTCAAAGCTTTACCAACATGTTTTTAAAAAAATCTTACACTCATCAATACTACCTTGGTATTTAAGTCACCAATACAAGCCACACTCTGGTCTGCAGCTGAAGGCCTCACCGTCACAGTGGCTCTGCAGCTAGGTGCAGCATCTGACAGATCCACTATGTTTTCTGAGACACTAGGTCTGTGCATTTTATGTAGTTTTATGATAAACGGATCTTGCTTCATTTCTCCTTTACATTTGGGTATTATTATTATTTTTTAATTTTCTGTGTAAGAGTGATCATATTACCTATGAATTTCATTCTAGTACAGAAAAA
The DNA here is from genome assembly GCA_011751065.1 of Lasiurus cinereus. Taxonomy (NCBI): domain Eukaryota; kingdom Metazoa; phylum Chordata; class Mammalia; order Chiroptera; family Vespertilionidae; genus Lasiurus; species Lasiurus cinereus. The sequence goes on along the minus strand of JAAGEH010000470.1, from coordinate 1,313,430 downwards.
GGACATTACAAAATATTTATTGGGAACCAGTGAACTAATAATAGTATTTTTCTTTTCTTTAATCCTCATCTGAGGACATGCTTATTGACTTTAGAGAGGGGAAGGGAGAGGGGAAGGGAGAGGGAAAGGGAGGGGAGAAAGGAGGGAGGGGGAGAGGGAGAGGGGAAAAAAGGGAGGGAGGGAGGGAGGGAGAGAGAGAAAGAGAGAAACATGGATGTATATGCCAACCGGGGATTGAACCCCCAACCTAGGCATGTGCCCTGGCTGAAATCGAACCCATAAACTTTCAGTGTATGGGACAATGCTTCAACAAATGGAGCCACACTGGCCAAGGTGAATTAATAGTTTCTTGATAATAAAATTTAGGATAAAACACTTTGGCCAGGTAGCTCAGTTGGTTAAAGCTTCGTCCCTATACACTGAGGTTGCAGGTCCAATCCCTAGTCAGGGCACGCATAAGAATCAATCAATGAGTGCTTTGGGAGTTTGGAGAGTTTTGATTATAAATAAGTGGAACAAAAAACTTGAAGAAAGAAAATTTAGGATAGAAGAGTGAAGAAAAAAACAAAAACAAAAACAAAAGAAAACCCTCCTCATTTACCCCAAGATGACACAGTTGGTAATTGAAAGAGGAAAAATTTACTCTCATTGCTGACTGATATCAAACCTGGACTCTTTTCAATAAGTCTCTCTACCTTTCAAAGCAATGGCCTCCATCAAATAACAATAATAATAGCGTACGCTAACATGGCACATGCCATGGGCTAGACACTGTCCCTAGGGGTTTTACGTTCACTAACTCTCTGACCTTCACAACGACCCCTCTAAGGCAGGTGCTAATATAACTCTCATTGAATGTATAGGGAAACCATGCATAGAGGGGTTAAGAGATCTGCCCAAAGGCACACAGCCAATGTGTAGCATAGCTCAGATGTCCAGCTCTTTATCACTTCAGTGTACCATGTCCAAGGCAGGGTCAGGAAGCCAGGCAAACCCAACAGAGCATTTGGCCTATAGAAATGGAGTGAAATGAACACACCCACGTAATTCTATTTCTCAATTATTAGACTGTTCCAGGATGAGATTCAGGGGTTATGTGGGTCCCCTGAAACTATATGCAAGTTATGTATCCCTGTGTATGCATTTGCACATTTCTCTAGGAAGCAAACCTACGGTTCTCATTTGATTCTCAAAGACCCCTGCACACAGGTTAGTTATACCTGCCGGTTAAAGGAATGCCAGCAGGCCTTGATGAGCAGGAGGAGGCAGGCACCGCATTACCCAGTCCAACACTGGTGTGCAGGGACGCAGGTGGAAGCTCCTTTGCTCTCAAGGTGCTTGAACTTCTTCACTCTTATTGGCATCTCCATCTTGGAACAGACTCTGAATTTCTGTTTCCCTAAAAGCACACCTTGAGGAAATCAATAAGCTGTACAAATAGGATCCCCTCTATGTGTTCAATTACATGCAAAGATCAGAATGCACTAGTGGAGAGCAAGCATGTCAAACTCACGACCCACCCGTGGCATGTGGCCCACAGTGAATATTTTTGTGGCCTAGCCAGTATAACGGTATGTAAGAAATGTTTTTTTTAAATATATTTTTATCGATTTCAGAGAGGAAGGAAGAGGGAGAGAGAGATAGAAACATCAATAATGAGAGAGAAGCATTGATCGGCTGCCTCCTGCAGGAGCCTGCAACCCTGGCATGTGTCCTTGATCAGAATTGAAACTGGGACCCTTTAGTCCATAGGCCCATACTTTATCCGCTGAGCCAAATTGGCTAGGGTTGTAAGAAACATTTTAATAAAAAATTTATAACATAATTTTTATAATATATTGTTATACATAATTATTAACAATGAATTACAATGTTTGCTAATGACTGATTACTATAATCATGTGGCATTCATTTCCCTTACACACCTTATGCACACGCACACCATTTCTCTCCACTAATACCGGCAGCGAATGTTTTAGCAGCAATTGCCATGTCGTTAGTCTTGTACTGACTTGTTAGGTGTGCACAACAGAAAATATTTTGCTTTCGGAGAACAAGAAAAATAGGTTTATTTGCATTATATTTATTAATTTGTACAGTGATCCAGTACCTGGTAAGTTAATGTTCAAGAAAAAAATATTAATTTTTATCAAAATGTTCTATATTTTAACATTTACTCATTTATTTCAGCCCTTTGTATTCAGCATGTCTCTATCGAAATAAACCACGTTTCTATGAAAATTGAAGCTTTTGTTTTTTTGTGGCTCACATAAACTTAAACCTTGTTTATTTGGTTCCTGTTGGCCTTTGAGTTTGACATGCTTGGTGTAAAGAATTAAGGGGGAGAAAGACATGAGTGAGGTCTAAGGGGCTTCTCAGTGCGCAAATGACTCTCAAACTTTCTCTGCCTCAACATACCTAAGGTGGGCAGCAACGGCCAGTGCCCCTCTCGGGCTCTGCTGTGAGTAAGGCCTCTGGGGGAGGTGCTGTTGGTGCCCCTGATGCTCTGCCCACCTGAGAGGCCACCTGCAGCTTTGATGGAAGTTCCTGGGCTCACCAACCACTTTGTGTCCCAAGCACCTGCTTCTTCTGGCTCTGAGCCTTCTCTGGCCCCAGTACTACATTAGTCCACACTTCCAGGAACAATCCTTAACCAATCAGGGTGGTAGTTTGTGAACAAATACTTCAGTGTCCTTGCCTCCAGTGGGACAGTTCTAAGGTACGGTTTATAGTCTTTCAGAGGGTCCCCAGTGGGATTGGGCTGCAGCTGCCCACACAAGTAGCCTGCCCATTGATGAATTCTTTTTAGGCATTTCCCCTTTCCTTGTCTCAATTCCTCAAGCCCTAACTGTGCTTCCTGGGACCACTTTAAAAAAAAACCCAAAAACCATTTATATCCAAATTCTTACCTAAATATCTGCTTCTAGGGGAAGCCAAGCCAAAGCAGAACCCTTGGAGGTCACATGTCCATTGAGAATTCCGGTTGTACAGGCAAGGCCTCTGACTGACCTTGGCCCTATTTTGTCAGATGTACCATGAGCATGGCATAGCTTTTGCAGGGGAAAGAGACCCACAAGACCCCAGTAGGATGAATCCAAAGTGCTTTTGTGCTTCCAAAACTGGGAGGGGAAACATTTGTTTAGATCCTTAAATGGGAAATTCCATCCCAAAGATCTTCTCACTAAAAGGGCTGCATGTAGTGAGGCCTGTCCTTCAGAGACAGGCCTTACAGAACAAGCGTGAGCCCTGACGGCTTTGGCTCAGTGAATAGAGCATCGGCCTGCGGACTGAAAGGTCCAGGTTTGATTCTGGTCAAGGGCATGTACCTTGGTTATGGGCACATCCCGGTGGGAGATGTGCAGGAAGCAGCTGATGTTTCTCTCCCATCGATGTTTCTAACTCTATCCCTCTCTCTTCTTCTCTGTAAAAAAATCAATAAAATATATTTAAAAACAAAAACAAAAAACAAGCATGAGCAACTAGGGCTTCTACATAAGGTTGTTCAGTTGTGCCCTGACTGAGGGGACAAGGATCTGAATTCTGGCCTGTATTCCACTCACCCAGCAGTGTGGCCACATGAAGAGTCTCTCTTTTAAAGGTGTAGCAAAGGAGGTTCGTCACACATGGCCCCAGATGCAGCCATCGCCTGCTGGTTAACTCTGAAAAAATCATCTAGGCCTCATCTTCAAATCCAAACTATCATTGCCAGAGATGTATTCTTCATAACAATATTCCACGGATCTAGAGCAAAAGCAATGGGAGAGCCCCGGGCTGTTCGTTGTAATGGAATTTTCCTCGTGTGAAAAACGAAGCATTGCTGTTGTATTGTTAATGGAGTTTTATCCTCTTTTTCTTTTCCCACCAACTTGACAGTTTTAGTGTCATGTTGGTACGATTTATTCCACTAAATGATGAGATTACTTCCATGTCACCTTTCTATCTTCCTTTGTTAAATTGGAAATGTTTGTATTCTTGCTGCAAAGTCTGATATTGAATGAGATTTGAACTTGTTTGCTGTGTGTGGAAAGGAATTAACACTCCTGCCGGTGTCCACTCTCAAGTCTTTGTGTTGGGGAGGTCCCAGTTATGTGGGCAAATGACTGGTTATTTTCAGCAATAAAAATGAGCAAATAATGTGAAAGCACCCATACCTCACAGAGCAGAAGAGTGACCTCTGTTTGACCTTGAGGTCTGTGCACTGAAGAGAAAAGTTCCCTAACAGACAAAACAAGCGTTGAGCCAGAGAGAAAGAGAAGATTGCTTATTTTCTGATTGCTTTGTTTAAACCAACCTCCCATCTAGTGTATAATCCTTTATGGGAGCATATTAGGAAGGGGCCGTTTATGCTCTGTTTAGAACAGGGAAGAATCATGAAATAAACAACTAATATTTAGGAAAGAGGCCCAGGACTCTCTAGTTGTGGGCTTTTCCTTCCTGATTTAATGAATAGCAGCCTTGGGCTGTTGGGTGAGGCATTCCACATATTTATTTTAATTTTTGTTGTTATATATTCACTTATTACACTCTTTGTGCTATTTTAGACGGTCCAAAATTAGGGAAAGACATGCAAGTAAATAGTGTGATCATTTCTGCTGGCATGAGTCATGTATGAAATAAGGAGTGTAAATTTCAGCAACAGGAAGCAAATTCAGTATTCACCTTTTATCCTAGCCACCTTTTTGCTTTAGGTAATTTTTATTTTTATTATTATTTTTAATATATATATTTTATTGATTTCAGAGAGGAAAGGAGAGGGAAAGATAGAAACATCAATGATGAGAGGGAATCATTGATTGGCTGCCTTCTGCACTCCCCCTATTGGGGATTGAGCTCACAACCCGGGCATGTACCCTTGACCAGAATCAAACCCAGGACCTTTCAGTCCGAAACTGATGTTCTATCCACTGAGCCAAACCGGCTAGGGCTTCTTGGTAATTTTTAAAAGTCAGTCAGTATTCCTTCCATTCCAGCCAAACACTCCATCATATCCCAGCTTAATATCTGGTCACTGCTGCTCTTGCCCAAGGCTGATTGGCATCATCCAGCTTCTGGGCTTCCACTCGGCCAGCGCCTCCTGCTGGGATGCTCTCCTCAGCCTTTGGTGCCTATTGAATCCTTCTCATCCTTAAAGGGCAATTCAAATGCTAATCCTTCCAAAAAGCTTCCCCTTCCCCTTCCCTTTCTCTACCCAACCCATCACGTGGCCCTTCCCAATAGACTATGAATTGTCTCTTCAAGCCTACATTTTCCTATTTCCCCAGGTGGATTTTAACTTCCTTTGGCCGAAGAGGTCACCAATATCCCTTCACTCCCACATTTTAGTAACAGAGCCCCAATTATTCATAGTAATTACCTTCTCCAGCCTCCCTTGTCAAGTATAGTCATGGGCCTACATTCTGATCAAGGAGATATAAGGAAATATGTTTCCGGAACTTACAGGAAGACTGCTCAGGGACAAATCAGGTGGCAGGTTGGATCTCTTGTCCTTTCTTCCTCCGACCTTCCTGCTGCCTGAGGTGAAGAGGGCATGGCTAGAGGGAAAGAAAGCCACCTTGGATCATAGGGGACCTTTAGGACGGAAGCCACTGGCTAAGGATAATGGAGAAGAAAGATAGAAGGAGCCCAGTGGCCAGGGACTTTGTGAAACCTCTATTCCATTCCTGGGTTACCTCCTCTAGACTTCTTTTCTGGAAAAGAATAAGCCTTTTTATGTTTAAGCCATTGTTGGCCATACACTCAATCCACGTCTTGTCTTGTCCAGTTTCTTAAGGGCAGACCAGCTTTTAACCATTGTCTTGCCCTCAATGCCTGACACAGCACATGGTTGTTCTGAAGAGCTCTTTGTTAAAGCTGGAAAATATTTCCTTCTGATTCATAACAGTTCTAATATTCTCCTTAATATTAGAACTGCTGTCTTTAAAATCATGCCCACTGATCTTTCCCCCTGATTTCAAAGGTTATTATTATTTCCACTAGAGTTTTTAATCGTTACTTACACAGTACCTACCTGCAACCTGAGCCGTCAACCCTGAGCCTGGATGCTTCAAAGCCTTATTTAAATGTTTGGGTCCCCATGAAACCTTACTACACTCAGCTTTATCAGATCTGGGTAGGAATGGGGTTGATGGACTTCATCATTTATAAAATCTGGAGTGCTGATAAAAGAAGTAGAGGTTTGAAACTTCGAGTCCTGCACCTGCTCATGGTCATCACTAGCCAGCTTTACTTTGAGTGCACATCAGAGGCACGTCGGCTTAGCTGTAAACTTCAGCAAGCATGGGATACGCCTGTATACTGTAGATGTGTCATTGTCTCCAGGGCAGGAATCAAAGTTTCTGTAAGATGCAAATAAAGGTGTGGGGGCGGGGAGCGGGGGGAAGGGAAAAGAAGAAAAAAGACAGAGAACAGGTGGGAGGGGAGGGGAAAGGAGAAGGCCATTATTAGATCACATATTGAATGAGAATAGCTTTAAAGCTTATCCCATGACCTAGAGGAGATCACTGGACGAAAGGTGTCTTGGGTGGGGTTATTTTCACCTGTTTAACTTTGTTCCGTTTTAGGCAAAGGAAAAACAAGGTATTTGTATGTCTGTATAATTCTCTGTAGTCACGCCTTCTTTCACTTTCTTGACCTTCTAATACTAACCTCCTCAATCGGTATCTCTGACCTACAATATGGAGGCCAGTCGCCTGCATGAAGAAGTCCCAAAGTAGATGTTGAACCATATGACCCAATCTACCAGTCAGAGCTTGATGAAGAAATCAGAAGCCATTCCAGATATTTCAAGAAAGAAAGGATATTGTTTTTGAGAGTGTGGGGTTATAGTGACTTTTTCCATCTTCCTACTTTCTTACATTTTCCCAGTGTTCCACAACAATCATGCACTACTTTCAGAATCTGAGGAAATAAAATAAATTATATATTTTTTAAAAACACTTGTCCAAAAACTTAAGATGTTTCCATACTCTGGGAGAGAAACATACTAAGCACTGTCAGTGATGAAAATATAAGAAAATGATCGTGTTCCTCGGGATCCGTAGGTGAACCTTTAACAAATCATTTAACCTTCCTTGCAGCCCTTTGTCTGTCTATGACATTGTCACACACCTGTGGCTGTTCTCGCCAACAAATGTGGCTGGGATTGGTGAGCTCACCATTTCCAAATGTTCTTCAAGCTCCTTCCATGGAGGAGCACTTTGCAGGCAGAACAAATGATTATTGCCCTATTACTATTCCCTACATCATCTATGGCTTCCAACCTTGAATAAAATCTTATTTAGAAAGAACCACTCTTCTCTAGGTCTTCCTCCTGAATATAATTAGGAATAAATGGAGGAAGAATTCTGTTTCAAAGATGTATAGAAGCTGTGGAAAACCACAAGCTTTGTCATCTTTAGGAAAAGGAAATTTAAAATCAAATTTGCTTGTTTTCCTCACTCACCATTTTCATGTTCTATGTCAAACTTATGCACCTTGAAGGCAAAACAAAATGGGAAGCTTAAATTCTATTTGTGCTATTACATTTTAAATACATAAAAACCCAGCACTAGAAAAAGACCTTGAAAGAATATCTAATTTTTCACTCTTCCTTCAGATAGATGAACAGCTCAACTCCCAAGGACAAGTTTCAGTCCATCCCATTCATAAAGGTCCCTAGGGATCAGGAAATCCATCCCTTTCTCAGTTATTGTTCAATACTTTTAAATTGTTTTATATTTGACCAGAGTATCTACATCTCCAGCCTCACAGCTGTCCTAGAAAGATAGTTCTAGAAGAACATCACCAATACCTGGAATCTTTTATAAGAAGCCCAATTACACAGTGAAATGGCAGGCATTGTGGAAGGCGAGTTCTGCAGGTCCAGTATCTGACTTGGTTATTGTTAATTCTTTTAATCTCAATAAAAACAATTTTAAATATGATAATGCTACCTGCAATAAACATTAATATTTGAAGAATAAAAGGACTTTAAGTATAATAATATACCAAAGCATGATATCACAAAAGTTGTAGGAAATATTAAAAATCTGTAAATAACAGGTTTACTTCTATTATATTCTAGAATATTTTTGCCTCTAACTCTATTTTTGTTCATCAGTTTATGTTGTTCATTAAAGTCCACAAATAGTGAGGTCATATGATATTTATCTTTCTCCAATTGGCTTATTTCACTTAGCATGATGCTTTTAAAGTCTATTTTGTTGGATATGAGTATTGTTATTCCAGCATTTTTTTCTTTTCCATTTACATGGAAAATTTTTTTTCCCATTCCCTCAGTTTCATCCTGTGTGTGTCTTTTGTTCTGAGGTGGGTCTCTTGTAGACAGCATACAGATGGGTCATGTTTTTGTATTTATTCTACTATTCAATCCATTTACATTTAGGGTTATTATTGGGAGGTACTTATTTTTAACCATTTTATTTCTGATTATAAATTGGCTAGGTTTCTCTCTCTGTTTCTTCTTCACAGCAATTCCCTTACATCAATCCCTTTAACATTTCTTGTAATACTGGCTTGGTGGTGATGAACTCATTTAGTCTATTTTTGTCTTGGAAGGTCTTTATTTGACCATCTATTTTGAATGATAGTCTGACTGGATATAGTAATCTTGGTCTCAGATCCTTGCTTTCCATTACCTTGACTACCTGGTGTGGCTTAGTGGTTGACCATGGACCCATGTACTAAGAGGTCACTGGTCCCATTCCTGCCTAGGGCACATGCCTGGGTTTTGGATTCAATCCCTGTGCAGGAGGCAGCCGATCCATGATGTTTCTCTCTCATCAATGTTTCTCTTTCTCTCTCTCCTCTCCTTTTCCCTCTCCCTAAAAAGACTAATGAAAACATTTTTAAAAAAATATATTTTATTGATTTTTTTACAGAGAGGAAGGGAGAGAAATAGAGAGTTAGAAACATCGATGAAAGAGACATCGATCAGCCGCCTCCTGCACGCCCCCCACTGGGGATGTGCCCGCAACCAAGGTACATGCCCTTGACCGGAATCAAACCTGGGACCTTTCAGTCCACAGGCCGACACTCTATCCACAGAGCCAAACCGGTTTTGGCCTAATAAAAACATTTTTTAAAAAATAGTGAGGTGGACAAGGAGCTATTCATGTTTTAAGTAGGGAGCCTTCCTCCATTGGCCAGGTCATGAATTCTGTCCTGAACACTCATTTATAGAGTGCAGTTACTTTTTTGTTGAATATAGGAGCATCATTCAGTCCATCTGGTGTTGCTCAGTGGTGAGAGTCAACCATGAACCAGGAAGTCACAGTTTGATTCCTGGTCAAGGGCATGTACCTGGGTTGCAGGTTCTATCCATGCCCCAGTTGGAGCACCTGCAGAAGACAACCAATCAATCTATCTCTCTTTCAAATCAATATTTCTCTCTCTCTCTCTCTCTCTTATTTTCTTTCTTTTAAAAAAAAATATATTTTATTGAGTTTTTACCGAGAGGAAGAGAGAGGGATAGAGAGTTAGAAATATCGATGAGAGAGAGACATCAATCAGCCGCCTCCTGCACACACCCCCACTGGGGATATGGCCACAACCAAGATACATGCCCTTGACCGGAATCGAACCTGTATCTTTCAGTCTGAAGGCCGATGCTCTATCCACGGAGCCAAACCAGTTCCATCTCTCTCTCTTGTTTTCTGTCTCTCCCTCCCTTCACTCTCCAGGGAAAAATATCCTCAACTGAGGATTAACAAATAAAATAATAAATAACAAAATACTTGTGGAAATTAACAGACACATATATTCACAGGTTGTCCCCAAAATTGTATACACACTTTGAATTATTACAAAGTCAAGTTTATTAACATATAGCTCATTTTCAAAATTTAAAAGAATCTAAGAAAGGAATAATTTTCAGTCAGTGCCTGTTTTCAAACTGATGACTGTTCTGGTCCAGGCACTGCTGATAACGTGAAGCAATGGGATTGCAGTCATCAAGAATCATTTTGCTTGGTATTTGTGTGCCCTCAATTTGCTGACTGTTACTGGTTTTGTACCATAAACTTTATCTTTTATGTATCACCATAAAGAAAAGTCTAGTGGCATTTTAGAGTTTTTCTTTGAATTATCAGTTGTTAAAGTGTGTATACATTTTCGAGGAACACGATAGATAGATGCTATAGATATATAGATATAGATATAAAGATTTACTTACACATACACATACACACATACTCTGTCATGCACACCTGTGTAGAGAGAGAGAAAGAGCAAAAATCCAAAAGCTTTTCATTATTGTGACTGTGAAATATTGTTCATTGCAGAAGCAGTCATTGTTATAGCTACATTTTCTTTCTTACTGCTTTTTGTTTTTCCTGGAGTTTCTATCTGTCTTTAATTTTATCATGTATTATTTATAAACTAGAGGCCCCTTGCACAAAGATTCGTGCAATAGGCCTTCCTTCCCGTGGCTGCCAGCACCGGTTTTCCTTTGGCACCAGGGAACCAGACCTTCGCTCTGGCCCCGCTTTCCATCTTCGCTGAGGCCAGAGCCTTCAGTCTTAGTTCCGGCCAGTGCACTCCTCATGTAGCTCCCTCCACGCTCCCACCTTCTCCCTCATAGCAGGCATCCCATCCCAGCTGGTCATTCTGCTCCTGCATGTGTGCTGCCCAGAGGATCTGGAGAGGCTGGGGGGTGGGGCCACTGCCATCTTGATAGGTTAATTTGCATACCCAATCCTGATTGGCTGTTGGGTGTTGCAAAGTGACAGTCAGTTTGCATAATTCTCTTTTATTAGTGTAGATTTTTTATAAATAATGTAGAAAATTTTCCCACATCACCATTTATATTTTTTCCATCATTATATTTTTAAAACTTTATTCATTTGTATGTGTGTGAGAATGTGTTTTGTGTGTGTGTGTGTGTGTGTGTGTGTGTATAAAGACGAATTTATTTTATGATTTTGCTTTACATAAGTGTTATAACATACATATGGTCTTTTAACTTGCTTTTTTCACTTAACTATATATCATGGAGATTTTTCCATGTCAAAAGAATATAGTTTCACTTACTTATTTACTTTTAATTCTCACCTAAGTACTGATATGGTTGTGTTACAATCTTGTTCATTTGTTTCTTTAATTAGTTTTTGGAAGAATTTCATGGTTTTATTAACACAAATACAATGCACATACAAGCTGTCCATTCATTTTCTTCTCTGTGCAGCCTGGCATTGGGGTTGCAGATTCTGAGGGCCAGCTGGACTGCTCTTTCCACAGTGGCTTTGCAGTTCTTTGAGGATGCTGTGAGCAATCTCAGCACAGTAAGATCTGTTGCACATCAGCAGTACTTTGACCTCCTGATGCTGTGGACCAGGAACTTCCAATGCCAATGGGAAACATGTGCTTTGTTTTCTTGTTGCTCCTGTAAGCAATGCTGGGCATCAAGATCTGGCCCTGGAATCTCATATGCACCCTATTGTAATTATCTCTGGGTTCCCGCCAGTTGTGCTTAATTTTGTCATAATAAATAGCAAAACACTGGTATTGGATGAACTTTTTGGTTCTTTTTTTTGATGACCTTGGTTTTCATCAGGGACATTAAGAAAGCCATGATGCTGAGTAGCAGATGGCTGTCACCTCCGTAGGCAGTGCTAAGAAAGCTCTTTTTGTTGTTGTTGTTGTTTTCTAATTTTGTTAGACCCCAGTTGTACAAATGCATTGACATCATTTGATTATTCAGTAATAGCCATTTTTGAGTTTTAGTCCTTTACCCCCACTCCTCTTCTTTCACCATCAGCATTTTATTCAGATATTTAATGTGTATCTTTCCAACCCACTTGCCATATTTACTGTACAAAGCATGCAGCATTATTTTGTGAATTAAAAATTTTTACAGCTCAGCTGGTGTGGCCCAATGATTGAGCATTGACCTATGAACTAGGAGTTCATGGTTCTATTCCCAGTCAGGGCACATGCCTGGGTTGTCAGCTGATCTCCAGTCGGGGGTGAGCAGGAGGCAACCATCAGTGATTCTCTCTCATCATTGATGTTTCTATTTCCCTCTCCTTCTCCCTTCCTCTCTGAAATATATATGTATCTATATAATGTTTACAAAAGTAGTATCATGTTGCGTGTCTACCTGCCTTTTATAATGCAAATTATAAACATGATAAATATGTTTGCACTCATTTTAACTATTGCATAGTAATCTATTATATGATTAGATCACATTTTATCTATCCATTCCCCCATGGTTGTCATTTAGGTTGGTTTGACTATTTGCTACTAGAAAGAGTGATGCAGTAGCCTTTGTGTTGCCCATTTACTTTTGGAAACTAGTGAATGTGGTGTCAAAAAAGGCGTAAACTACACACTTTGCAGCCTTTTTCTGCCCTTGAATTTGATGTCTTTGTTGGAAGAGCTGTGTAAGTAACAGTTTATAAAAAATAAAATAATAATAATAATTAATAAATAAATTAAAAAAAAGAACAATGCAATGAACATTATTGTACACTAGAGACCAGTGCATGAAATTCATGCATGGAGCGGGGGTGGGGGGCTGTCCTTCAGCCCAGTCTGTACTCTCTACAATCTGGGACCCCTCAAGGGATCACAATCCAGATTATTGGCTCCCAACTGCTCACTTGCCTGCCTTCCTGATTGCCCCTAACCAATTCCGCCTGCCAGCCTGATCACCCCTAACCACTCCCCTGCCAGCCTGATTAATGCCTAACTGCCCTCTCCTGCAGACCTGGCCACCCCTAACTGCCCTTGCCTGCAGGCCTGGTCCCCCCAACTGCTCTCCCCTGCAGGCGTGGATTCCCCCAACCCAACTGCCCTTCTCTGCAGGCCCATTCACCCCCAACTGCCCTCCTCTGCTGGCCTGGTCCCTCCTAATTGCCTTCCCCTGCTGGCCATCTTGTGGTGGCCATCTTGTGTCCACATAGGGGCAGTCATCTTGTGTTTTAAAAGTGATGGTCAATTTGCATAATACTCTTTTATTAGATAGGATAGAGGCCTAGTGTATGGGTGCAGGCCAGCTGGTTTGCTCTGTAGGGTGTCCTGGATCAGGGTGAGTATTCCCTTGAGGCATGAGGTGGCCTAGGTGAGGGGCCTGTAGTGGTTTGCAGGCCGGCCACACCCCTTGGTGACCCAAACAGAGGCCCTGGTATCTGGGATTTATTTATCTTCTACAATTGAAACTTTGTAGCCTTAATCGAAGGCCTAAGCCAGCGAGGGTGTGTGGAAAGCTTGGCTTCCTCCATCACCAGGGCAACTCAAGCTTCCCTCCTGATCTCTCTGAAGTCATAGCCATCTTGGTTGGGGTTAATTTGCATACTTCTCCTGATTGGCTGGTGGGCATGGCTTGTGGGGGTGGCTTGTGGGTATAGCAGAGGTACAGTCAATTTGCATATTACTCTTTTATTAGATAGGATACTAGAGGCCTGGTGCATGAAAATTCATGCACTGGAGGCGGGGGTCTCTTAGCCCAGTCTGTTCCCTCTCACAGTCCGGGAGCCTTCAGGGGCAGGAAGCTACCTGGTGATCAGGGCAAGGCAATGCCCCCATCACACCTCTGGTGCTGTCACTGCCAGCAGTGCAAGCCTTGGCTGTCCCTGGTTACTTGAGCCTTGGGTGGCCCTGGGCAGTGAGGCAGCTGCTATCTGAGGCTTGCCTGCACCTTGGGCCGGTCCTGGGTGGCTGGAGGTGTTGAGGGGACTGGGGCACACTTGAGGCAGGCACTTGGAGTAGTCAAACCCGCCTGGGGTTGGGTCTGGCCATTCCATGCGCCTGCCACCCCAGAAGGGCTGAGGGGACTGGGTGCCACCATCTTGTGGCTGTGGGCACTGCCATCTTTGAAGGCATGACAGTCAATTAATATATTCCCTCCTTATTGGCTGTGGGCGCTGCCATCTTTGTGAGGGTATGACAGTAAATTAGCATATTCCCTCTTTATTAGATAGGATATCCTTATGTACATGTATAATTTACAGATTATTTTACCATTGATAGTTGGTTTGTGCAAATTAACCCAACCAAGATGGCTACAGTCACAGAGAGCACAGGAGGGAGGCTTGGGTTGTTTCTGGTGATGGAGGAAGCCAAGCTTTCCGCACACCCTGGCCAGCCCAGGCCTTCACTTAAGGCAACAAAGTTTCAATGACTGCTGCCACTGAGCAAGCAGAAGGCTTGGCTCCGCTCTAGGTTACAAAGTTTCAATTGTAGAAGATAAATAAAACCCAGATAACAGGGTCTCCACTTGTGTCACCAGGAGGTGTTGCCAGCCTGCAAATCACCACAGGCCCCTCGCCCAGGCCACCCCACGCCCCAAGGGAATCCCCACTCTGATCTGGGACACCCTTCAGGGCAAACCTGCTGTCCCCCACCCATGTACCAGGCCTCCATTCTACCTAATAAAAGTAATATGCAGATTGACCATCACTCCAACACACAAGATGACTGCCCCCATGTGGTCAAAAGATCCTGCCTTCATGTGGACACAAGATGGCCACCACAAGATGGCCAGCAGGGGAGGGCAGTTGGGGGTGACCAGTCCCGCAGGGAAGGGCAGGTGGGAAGGACCCAGGCCTGCAGGGGAGGACAGTTAGGGGTGACCAGGACCATTGGGGAGGCCAGTTAGGGGCAAACAGGCTGACAGGGGAGCAGTTAGGCATCAATCAGGCTGGCAGGGAAGTGGTTAGGGGGTGATCAGGCTGGCAGGCAAAATTGGTTAGGGGCAATCAGAAAGGCAGGCAAGTGAGCAGTTGGGAGCCAGCAGTCTTGGATTGTGAGAGGGATGTCCAGCTGCCCATTTAGGCCCAATTGTACCTGAAGAGGGAGCAGGCTGGGCTGAAGGACACATACCCCCAACCGCCAGTGCACGAATTTCATGCTCTGGGCCTCTAGTTCTTACATAAAAGTGTATACAGTTTTAGAATTTTGCTATCAAAAGATTATATAAATTTAAACTCCCAACAACTTAATATAAAATAACGTTTTCTATCTCTTTGACTGCATGTGACATAATCTATATAAAATTATAGTCTGCATCACAGTTAAAAAATAGTATCTTATTGTTATTAAGATTTGCACATCCCTGATTAGCTAAAAAAGATATCTTTTAACATCTTTATTGGCTTTTTGGTTTGTCTTTTTAAAAAAATATATTTTATTGATTATTTTACAGAGAAGAAGAAAGAGGGATAGAGAGTTAGAAACATTGATGAGAGAGAAACATTGATCAGCTGCCTCCTGCACACCCCCTACTGAGGATGTGCCTGCAACCAATGTACATGTCCTTGATCGGAATCGAACCTGGGACCTTTCAATCCACAGACCAATGCTCTATCCACTGAGCCAAACCAGTTTCGGCTGGCTTCTGTCTTTATAGCTCCTAATAATGTTTTATTGAATTGCTTTTTTCCTTGTTGACTGTCTAACATATTTGTAATATTAATTTTTTGTTACTGTATAAATGATGCAAATCTTTTCTTCTAGCCTCTTGTTTTGACTTTTATTTTGGTTTTGGTACATTTTGTAATAGTAAGTAAGGTGTTATTTTGAGGATCACATTTAGTAATCTTTTCAGTAAAGTCTTTTGTGAGTATGTCCTGCATTAGAGAATTTATTCTATCCCACACGTGACAAATATTTGCTTATATTTTTCTGTATGATTGTGTGTATGTGTGTTTGATGTGTTTGATTTAGGGTATCTATTTAATATTGTCCTAAAGATATTAACAAATATAATTAAGCAAGAGAAAGTATAAGAATTGTAAATGAGAGGCTCTGGCCAGGTAGCTCAGTTGGTCAAAGCATCCTCCTATGACATGCCAAGGTTGTGGGTTTGAACTCTAGTCAGGGCACATACAAGAATTAACTAGTGAATACATAAATAAGTCAATAAACAACAAGTCAATCTCTCTCTCTCTCTCTATTTCTCTTTCTCTCTCTCTTTCTCCTCCTCCCTCCCTTCTTCTCTCTCTAAAAGTCAATGGAAAATGTCCTCAGATGAAGATTTTTAAAAATATATTTTTATTGATTTCAGAGAGGAAGGAAGAGGGATAGAGAGAAATATCAATGATGAGAGAAAATCATTCATTGGTGCCTCCTGCACACCCCACACTGGGAATCGAGCCTGCAACCCGGGCATGTGTCCTGACTGGGAATCGAACCTGGGGCCTCTTGCTCCATGGGACAATGCTCAACTACTGAGCAAACCAGCAGGCAAGTATTTTAAAAAAGAGATGGTAAAATTGTCACTATTTTCAAATGATACTATTTTATGTTTTAGAGAATCAACTGAAAATTTACCACAAAGAGTAATATAATCAAGTGAGTTGAAAAATATAAAATTAATATACAGCAATGAATAACTTCCCCATATTAAAAAATACTGGTTAAAAAATACAATGGAAATGAAGACCATATCTGCAATAGCAAACAACAAGTAGATAAACAAAATAGATTTATTTAAGAATACATGTAACAAGAAATATACATCTTAATGAGGAAAAATTTAAACACTATTGTGGGACACAAAAGTATAACTGAACAATGGAAATATACAATATCAACATGACACAAAAGTGCATTCTCTCTGAATCAATTTATAAACTTAATTGTATCTTAAAATTACCAATAGATTTTGTTTTCAGGAACTAGATAAGTTGTGTCTAAAATCATTAAAAGAAAAAAAAAAGCAAGAGTAACCATAAATATTCTGAAAAGGAAGGGCTATCCCAGACAGATATTAGAATATACTCACAGGTTTCAGTAATTAAAGCAGTAGGAAAATGACCAGACAGACGAAAGGAAAAGAACATAAAGTGCAGAAATAGAACCAAATACATAAAAAAATTTAGCATATGAAATGGTGGCAATCCAAAGTCAGAATGACAATAAAGGCAAATCAATTCCTCTCATCATATACTAGGAACAAGGCAAATATCATTAAAACCTTAATTAAAAAGTAAAACTATAAATCTATCCTAAGAAACCCTAAGTGAAATTCTTTATGAGCTAACTATAACTCAAAATACAAAAGACACACAAAAAGATTAGTAATTTTGCCAAGTTAAAAAAAAAAAAACTCAAATGTATGGAAAAATATGCCATAGGATGTTGAAAGACAAAAGACAAACTGGGGAAATATATTTGCAACTTACATCATAGATAAAGCACTAATTCTCCAAACATATAAAGAATTATAATAAATCAATACAAAAATGACCAATAAAGATCAATACTTTTAAAGAAAAATGAGCAAAGTACAGAACAAAAAGTTCACATAGAAAAGATATACCAATGGCCGTATGCATATAAAAAGAAAATAGATTTCCTTTTTCTCATAATTTTAAAATGCAACATAAAATAAGATGAAAAAAACTATTAAACCAGGAAAAAAACAAAAGTTGAACAGCAGTTTCTGTTAGCAAGGCCAGCGAGACTGAAAAAGATACAACCATAGAAGAAGGCAACTGACAATAGTTTCCCAATTTATAGTGCATTTACCCTTTGACCTGACATTTTCACTTGTGGACATTTTATATGTTTCCTCGCACATTGACAAAATGATGTATATACAATGGAGGGTAATTCATCATTGCATCACTAGCTACAATAGAAAAAGATCGGAAACCATCACGTGCCCATTGATAAGGAGCTGGTCAAATAAACGGTTCTCTATTCACACAATAGAACACAGTACAACTGTAAAATAAGGAAAAAAGGAAGCTTTTGTATTGATATGAAAAGATCTTCAGGTTCTATTTTAAGAAACAAAATAAAGGTGCAAAATAATAGTAGTGTTTTGCTTTTATGCAAGAACAGGATAAAATAATATATATTCTTTTTTGCTTGTATCTGCATAAAGAAATATTGGGAGTATTCAAAAGAAACTGATTAAAGCGTTTCACTACAGAGGGAAGATAGGAGTGTGGTGCACTCCAGTAGGAAAGGGGGTGCTGATTTATTGTTCTGGAGGAGGATAAAGATGTTAACTTTAGGTTTTGTTAATTGGATCAGAACAGGCTTGGTTATTTTGCAGTAACAAATACAAAATCTCAATTATTTGACCACCCAGATTTCCTTGCTTTCTCCCATGAAATGTCCCTCCTGAGCAGACTGCGAGCTCCATTCCATTAATCAGAGCTGACCAAATGACCCATCCTGAGCCGCTAAGATGTAATGACATATCCTGCACCACTTCTGGGAAACACCTGCTCAGTTTTGAAGAGAACAACTATCTCTTCTGTGTCATAGGTTTACACAGGATGTGTGGTAATACGAGAGTCATCTCGTTGCCTTGGGAGGTGCAAGCTGGAGAGACATACAAACCTGACTTCCTGGATAGGTACAGTAGAGCTAAAAATAGGAAAAACCTGGGTCTCTAATGATGGCAGTAAACCACTAAATTAACCAACTCTGGAGATATCCTACCTCAGGATTTCTTATTATGTGAGAATAGAGGCCCAGTGCAGGAAATTTCATGTACTGGAGATGGGTCTCTCAGCCTAGCCTTCTCTCTCTCACAGTCCAGGAGGCCTCAGGGGCAGGAGGCGACCCAGCAGTAAGGCAACACCCATCACACCTCTGCTGCTGCCACTGCTGGCAGTGCAAGCATCAGCCGGCCCTGGTTACCTGAGCCTCAGGCGGCCCTGTGAGGCTTGGCAGCCACTATCCAAGGCTTGCCTGCACCTCGGGCTGGCCCTGGGTGGCTAGGGGGGTGGGGACTAGAGGACTCCGGAAGCAGGCGTGTGGCAAGGCTGGGCCTACCTGGGGGTATGCCTGGCCTTGCCGCACACCTGCCACCCAGCGGGGTTAAAGGAACTGAGCATCGCCATCTTGTGGCTGTGGGCACCACCATCTTTGAGGGCAGGGCAGTCAATTAGCATATTTCCTCCTTATTGGCTGTGGGTGCCGCCATCTTTGACAGCGTGAGACTCAATTAGCATATTTCCTCTTTATTATATAGAATAATAAGATTTACTTATTTTATAAGCTACTTCAAATCAGATATTCTTATTGGGGGGGGGACATCCTCATTTATAGTTTTTTTTGTCTTCATTTTTCTTGTTTTATTGCTTTGACTAGATCTCCTAAAAGATAAAGTACCCTTTGAGTAGCCTAAAAGCAAGCATGTCTTATTCTTGATTTAATAGGATTACATCTAAAATCATCTCTAAGTATTATGTTAGTTGAAGGTTTTTGGTATTTTTTTTTATTAACATAAGAAATTTCCCTTCTATAGGTAGTTGCTTAGAATTTTTCAAAAATCATTCATAGATGTTAAACTTTACCAATTAATTTTTCAGCATTTATTGATATAATCAGATGCTTTAAGCTGTAATTGTAGTGAATTATATAAACTTCCTAAGTTAAAATTAAATGGTTGGACTTCTGTAATTAACTGCCCTTTGTCATGATATATTCCCTTGATGTACTGTTGTATTTGATTGGCTGACTTTAAATAGGACTTTCGAATCTATGTTCCAAGTGAAGTTGACATTCCGTGTAGGCATCACTGCTTTATTGGTCTCACAGAACAAGCTGCATAGCTTTCCAACTCTAGATTAATGTACATCACATAGAAATTCTCATTTTAGAAAGTTTAGTAGTACCTACCCATAAAATGTCCTAGGCTTTGTGTCTTCTTTTAACTTTTAAAAAATTACTCAAATGCATAAAATAAAATAACTCCCCATGTACTAACTCATAGCCAAAAATGACCCACTCATAGCAAATATCATTCTGAAGCAAATTCCTGACATCACATTACATCTATATTTCAGTATGTCTCTAAAATATAAGAACTCTTTTTTAAACATTACCATAATATCATTAAATATCCAGTCAGTGCTCAAATTTCCCTGTACATCTCATAAATATTTTAGCAGTGTATTTATTTGTATTGAGGAGCCATTAAGCTCCAGATCTGCAATTGAGTGATCCATCTTTTAAGTCTCTTTTAATCTATAGATCATCCGTTCCCACCCCCACCCCGCTCCCACACTTTTCTTTTTTCCTTGGAACTTATTTGTTGAAAGAACTGGACCATTTGTGCTGCAGAATTTCCTACAGTCTGGATTTTGTTCATTTCTCCTCCTATGATGTTGTTTAATGTGTTTTTCTGTCCCTTGTTTCTTGCAGAAAGCAGCCAAAAATGATTTTTTTAAATTATCCCATAGTTCTAAACTTAAATATATTTAAAGTGTTTTAAATTCAGTACAATTATTATTTGTATTAGTGCAAAATTGTCACCTCTTTAGCCAGTAGGAGCCTCTTTGAGTTGATTCCTATGTGGTTTTGACATTCTGTGTATTCTTTAGCTTTCTTGCCTTAAATATGACAACTTATACCTTTCCTGCCCCAGACTTGGAACCAGCCTCTTCCCAAGTAGACACTGATTCCTTTTAGTAGGAAATGACATTTAGGGATCACTATGTAGGTACCCAGCTTGTCACTACACTGGGTACATTTATTTTCTAGGCCTCCCTTGAATTCTATTTAAATTATTTTAAATACAATCGCACATAGCTTACTTTTATTTACTTTTTTAAAAATATCTTTCTTCATCACTTGATTTCCAACCTTCTTAGGTGATTTTATTTTACATATGTCTCTTATAATAGCTGATTTTTTAAAACCCTTTCTTTGTCATCCATGAACTTAAACCAGTCACATTCAATGTGATACATCTGAACTCTCGTCTAATTTGCTTTTTCTATTTATTCTGTATTTTGTTGTCTTCTTTTGTCTTTTGTAAGGTTGATTGGGTTTCCTTTGTCCTATTTAATCCCTTTTTAATATGTTTTATTGATTGTTAGAAAAAGAGAAAGGGAGAGTGATAGAGAGATAGAAACATGGATGAGAGAGAAACATCATTGATCAGCCACCTCTTACACACCCCATCCTGGGATCAAGCCTTTGCAACCTGGGCATGTATCCTAATAGAGAATTGAACTGGTGACCTCTTGGTTCATGGTCGATGTTCAACAACTTAGCAGCACTGGCCAGGCTATTTTATGCTTCTTAAAATTCGGAACTTGTATCTGCTATTTCTTCCAGAGGTTACCCTAACTTATAGGGATTTACAATAATTTCACTCATTTCTTTAACAAGATACTCCTTTATGAATCTATCGGGATTACTTTCTTTTTCATTTTTCTAGGCACCTATATTCTCTATTAGCTTTTCGTGTGAGGAAAATTTTCTGAGTATCTAAAAATGTATTTATTTTACGTTCACGCTTGAATAATAGCTGCATATAGAATTCTAGATTTGTAACCATTTTTCTCATGAAAATTGAAATAATATTTCTGTTGTTTTCTTGTCTCCAATCTGTCTCCATTAATAATTCTGATACTGCAACATTTGTAATAGTGTCAACAACAGCAACAAAAAATTCTGATATCAATCTTTGTAGAAATGTTTTTTAAAAACTTTGATGCTTTTTGTAATTCTCCTAATGCCTATTGTTCTAAAATTTCACTTTGTGTATTTAAATGTAGATGTCTCTCTCAGAGTTCTCAACCTAAAGATTTGTGTCTCCAATGATGGAAATTTTTCTTTTCTTATTATTATTTTAATTTTTATAAGGGTTTATTTGAGCTAAACTGATGACATATGCTAGGAAGTAAGATCTCAAGGTTATATTTCAAATTTCCCTCCCTTTCAAGTTCTCTGTTTTTTTTTTAATTTTCTTCTGGAACGTGTATAAATAGGTCTGAGAGCCTCTGGTTCTGTTCTCCATGTTTCTACACATCTCTTTCATAGTTCCTGTCCTCTTGTACAGCATTCTGGGAGAATCCTCAGCTATTGTTTCCAGCTCACTAAGTAGCTCTTCATCTGTATTCATGCTGCTATTTCTCCTTCTTCTGGATACTTTTCATTTCCAAGACCTCTACTTGAATAATAACTGCATATAGAATTTTTAATAATTTCCTTTTTTTTCATGGATTCAATTGTCTCTTTTATCCCTGTGAATATTTTCATTATATTTCCCTTAAAATTACCTTCTGCAAGTTCTTTTAACTGTTTGTAAGTATTAGTCATGTATTGCATTTTGTGCTTCTCTTTTATGATGTACTAGTGATTTTTGGATCTGTGCACATTTTTTCCTTTGAGATTCTCAGATAGCCTGACTGAGCTCTGGTAGCTATTTATTAAAACCTGCTTTCAACAATGGCTGTGAGGAAGCTGCGGATGGGCCCATCTCTGGCCTTCTCAGTGTGAGGAGGCTCTCTGTCCCTGGGTAGCATTAGCTTCCTAAATGTTGCCTTGCCTGTTGTGCCCAAGGGGCAGGTAACCTCTGCTAACCACTGCATGTCACAAAGTGGGAAGTAGTGAAGGACAGACTATCAGCCTCCTGCTACTCAAGTGTACTGGGATGAATAGTGCCCATACAAAATTCATGTTTACTTAGAACCTGTGAATATGACCATACTTGGAAATAGGGTCTTTGCAGATGTAGCAAAGATAAGATGAGGTCATATTGAATTAAGATAAGCCCTAAATACAACATGACTGATGTTCTTAAAAGAAGAGGGAAATTTGGACACAAAGCCATGTGAAGAGAGAGGCCAAGATGAGAGTGCTGTGTCTATAAGTTAAGGAATGCCAAAGATGGCCAGCAGGCACCAGAAACTAGAAGAAGCAAGGAGGGACCCCCTCTCTCCATCTTTCAGAGGAGTATGGTCCTGCTGGCACCTTGATTTAGGCTTTTAGCGTCCACAATGGTGAGAAAATAACATTCTGTTGTTTTAAGCCACCTAGTTTATGGTAATTTGTTACAGCAGCCCTAGGAAACTAATACACAACAGATTCTCTCTCCAACCTACTTTCCATTTTCCAGTCTTTAACTGGAAGATTGTCAATTCCATGACATAAACCCTTTCCATCTCTCTTGTAGAGGACAATAGGTTGACTGCACCCCACCCTATCCCTTCAGCCAAGAGAAAGAAATTTACCATACACGATACTCTTTCCTGCTTGGTGTCCTTGCAGTTGAAATGCAATATGCCCTTCTAGATATCAGGTACAATGAATCAGTTCTTCAAGTCGTGGTTTACCTATCTAGAAAATAGGAATATAATACCTCCTACCCTACAGAATTATTATAAAGATTTAAAAAGATAAGATTAGTATAGAGGCTATATGAGTGGGACATTATATTTTCCCCTATGCTTTAGATAAGCAGATCAGATTAGCAATGATGACATATTAAAAGTAACATAGCATACTAACATTTAGACTAATAACCCCAATTCTGTGAATATGCTCCAAGAAAATAACTACAGAACTATCTTTTTGTTTGAAAAATGTTTATCATAGTAATGCTTACAAAAGTAAGACATTGGGCAGTAACCCAACTAACCAAACAATGGGGGAATCATTACATAAATCTTTCTCTATGTGTGCAGATATAGATATAGATTAAATATTTTTTTTGCTATGCAAGTCTCCTTTGTCAACTCATATATACCTAATAAAATTCATGGTATTTTTAAAAACCATCTTGTAACTTTTACATTTTTTAAAAACCCTAACCCAAGGATATTTTTTCCATTGAGTTTTAGAGAGAATGGAAGGGGGGAGGGGGAGAGAGAAACATTGATGTGAGAAAGACACATCAATTGGTTGCCTCCCTCACACAGCTCTGAACCTGCAACCCAGGTCAGTACTGATGGGGAATCAAACCTGAGATCCTTTGGTGCATGAGCTGATGTTCTACCACTGAGCTGGGCCATGCCAGCCAGGGCTTATTTTTGCATTATTTTTAACCAACACATATAATACTTAATATGTGCCTGGCATTGTCCTAAGCACTTCAAAATATTAAAAATGTTTATAAATATTAGATCATTTCTATGGTAGATTATTTTAATACAACCTTCATTAATATCCAGGTTATTAATACAAAATTTAACTTCCTATTAACCTGACACATACTTTAAAATAATTACACAAGAAAAAGCATAATTTGAGAGAATCAAGATGGTGGCTTAGGCAAATTCCTATACTCACTGTCTCCCATAACCACATTAATATTACAACTAAAATATAGAACAATTAGAAGGGGGAATCCAAGATGGCGGCATAGGTAAACACCTACACTGCTGCCTCGCACAATTTCAAAACTACAACTAAAAGACAGAATGGACATCATCCAGAACCACAGGAAAGCTGACTGAGTGGAAATTCTATAATTAGAAGGAAAGAGAGGGGCTCACAGAGATCCCAGAGGAACTTCAAAAAGCTGAGGTATGGAGACGCATGCTTGGAGAGAGTGGGTGCCAGAGTACCTGGCTGGCTTTCTCTGGCGGGAGGGAGACGGAGACTCTCAATTGCATTGAACCCCCTTATCCTCCGGCACTGACTCCCAGGTCCAGCCAAAACTCATACAATGGGAGTTTGGACTATGAAAAGGGAGAAGTGCACTGAAATATAGGGGAGCCGAGAAAGGGCAGAAGTCTGGTGGCACACACAGCACTGTGCCCAGAAGCCCTTGGCTTTCACGAGTGGTAGGGAGACAGAATGCCCCAACTGCGCCACTTCTAACTCCACTAAACCCCAGTTTGGGGCGAAACCCTGGGGACCCAGACTCATATGGTCCCAGAGCACAGGGGAGCCAGAAAGGCAGTGATCTAGAAGTACTGCATGCGAGCACAGGGACACTCCAGCCATTACCCATATACTCGTGAGAAACAGGGGCTATGGAGGGCAGGGCCGACAGGAAGGCAAGACTATATGTTAAGCCCTGAGACTCCACCCATCCCAAGCTCAACAGAGAGGCTTTTGCAGTTTTGCAAGTCTGGTATCATAAGGCTGAATCCAACACAGAAGTTCTCCTGGCATAGTGAAAATGCCGAGACAAGGGAAGGGATCACAAACAAAAGAAATGGAGGAAAACAAACGACTGGATATAGAGTTCAAAACCACACTTAGAAGGTTTTTCAAGAATATTCTAGAAAAGTTGGATAAAGTTAGCGAGTCCCAAGAGGAGATGAAAAAGGACCAACTAGAGATGAAAAAGGACCAACTAGAAATTAAACATACACTGACTGAAATAAAAAATATTATACAGAGACCTAACAGCAGACTAGAGAAAGGCAAGAATCAAGTCAAAAATTTGAAATATAAAGAATCAGAAAACACTCAACTGGAAAAGCAAGAAGAGAAAAGAATCCAAAAATGTGAAGATAGTGTAAAGAGCCTCTGATACAACTTCAAGCATACCAACATCAGAATTGTGGGGGTGCCAGAAGAAGAGAGAGAGCAAGATACTGAAAACCTATTTGAAGAAATAATGACTGAGAACTTCCCCATCTGGTGAAAGAAATAGACTTACAAGTCCAGGAAACACACAGAACCCCATAAAAAGAATCCAAAGAGGACTACACCAAGACACATCATAATTAAAATACCAAGAGCAAAAGACAAAGAGAGAATATTAAAAGCAGCAAGAGAAAAACAGTTAATTACCTACAAGGGAGCACCCATACGATTGTCAGCTGATTTCTCGACAGAAACTATGCAGGCCAGGTGGGAGTGGCAAGAAATATTCAACGTGATGAATAGCGAAAACCTACAATCAAGAATACTCTATCCAGCAAAGCTATTATTCAGAATGGAGGGCAGATAAAGAGCTTCACAGATAAGAAAAAGCTAAAGGAGTTCATCAACTCCAACCCAGTATTATATGAAATGCTGAAAGGTACTCTTTAAGAAGAGGAAGAAGAAAAAGGTAAAAGATAAAAAATTATGAACAACAAATACATATCTATCAACAAGTGAATCCAAAAATTAAGTGAATTAAAAATTCAATGAACAGAATAAACTGGTGAATATAATAGAATCAGTAACACAGAAAGGGGTGGACTGATAATTCTCAGGGGGAAAGTGGTGAAGGGGGGGTGCAGGGAGAGACTGGACAAAAATCATACACCTATGGATGAGGTCAATGGGGGGAAGGTAAGGGTAGAGGGAGGGTTGGGAGCCAGGTGGAAGGGAGCTATGGAGGGGAAAAAAGACAAAAGAAAAGCTAAAGGTGTTCATCACCACCAAACCAGTGTTATATGAGATGCTGAAGGTTATTTGTTAAGAAGAGGAAGAAGAAGAAAAAGAGAAAGATAAAAAATATGAACAACAAAATGGCAACAAATACATATCTATTAACAAGTGAATCTGAAAATCAAACGGCCCTGTCCGGTTTGCCTCAGTGGATAGAGCGTCAGCATGCAACTGAAGGGTCCCAGGTTTGATTCCAGTCAGGGGCACATGCCCAGGATGTGGGCTCAATCCCCAGTAGGGGGCATGCAGAAAGCAGCCAATCAATGATTCTCTCTCATCGTTGATGTTTCTATCTCTTTTTCTCTTTTCCTCTCTGAAACCAATAAAAATATATTTATAAATAAATAAAAATCAAACCAATAAGAAATCTAATGAACAGAATAAACTGGTGAGTAAAACAGAATCAGAGACATGGAAATGGAACATACTGACCATAATCAGAAAGAAGGGGGGTGGAGTGCCACGGGAAGAGATTAAACAAAGATCTTATATGCCTATACACATTACCTTTGGACACAGACGATAGGGTGGTGAAGGCCTGAGGCAGGGCAGGGTGGAGGGGAGTTATGGGGGGAAAACAGGTACATCTGTAATAATCTCAACAACAAAAATTAAAATGAAAAGAAAAGAACAAGCATAATTGTCGACATACATTTTGAAATGGAGTCATTTATTGTATTTAGTTCAGGGACAAAATCTATATTTAATTTAAGAAACTATGTGATGATATTAAAATGGGCAAAAATTATTTTCAGTGCCTAGTATTTAGAATTCTTGCATTTAACTTAAATTATCAGCTGTTTCATTTTTATAATTTTCATATTTTGTTTACAAATGAAGAGACAAGAGAGATTTCAGACTGTTTTTTGCAAATAAATACTTCTATACAAATACATTTGGGAATGGAATTTGGGTGTGGAGATAATCATTATTTCCAGTGAATGAACTGCTTCTTTCAAAACAGATTTTAAAGTTTCAAATATGTTTTGATGTTTGAATTTACGATTTTTCGAATCATAAATAAAATTTACATATCTGATAAGGACTATCTGAAGGAAAAATTTCAAATTATAATTTTTTATTGTAGTAAAATACACATAATATAAAAATGATCACTAATGACATTTAGTACATTCTGAATGTTGTACAACTATCACCACTTTCTAGTTCCAGAAAATGTTCATCACCCAAAAAGGAAACTTCATAACTATTAAGCAGTCACTCCCCATTCCCGCCCTATCCCTCCCCCATCTCCTGGCAACCACTAATCTGCTTTCTGTCTCTGTGGATTTGCCTATTCTGGACATTTCATATAAATGGAGTCATACAATCTGTGGCCTTTTGAGCCTGGCCTCTTTCACTTAGTATAATATTTTCAAGGTTCCTCCATGTTAGTGTATATCTGTTCAGAATTATAATTTTAATTCTTCTCATTAACTTATATGTAATGATAGTATTCCTTATTCTTTCTGTTGTTAGACTATAATCCATTATGAGTATAGACTGAATAATGTAATAAGGAATAAAGACAATGAAACATTGTCTCAGGGTTGCTTATGTATTCCCATGCTGCTTGCCCTGGCCAGGTGGAACAGTTGGTTGGAGCATCATCCCGTACACCAAAAAGTTTTGGGTTTAATTCCTAGTTGAGACACATACCTAGGTTGCAGGTTCCATCCCTGGTAGGGGCGAGTATAGGAAGCAACCAACAGATGTTTCACTCTCACACCCATGCTTCTCTCTCTCTCTCTCTCTCTCTCTCTCTCTCTCTCTCTCTCTCTCTCTTCCCTTTCTTCTCTCTCGAAACTCAGTAAAAACATATCCTCTGGTGAGGATTAAAAGATAAATAAAAAGGAGGAGTAAAGCCTAAGGGACTGGCTCGTGATCTCCACTAATCCTGTTTTGCATGTTCCCTCAGCACACACACCCAGAGACTCTCTCACGGCTCAGCTTTGAAGGGGAAATAGCTTGAATGACTAATTGAACTACCCTTTACTTTTTGAGAAACTCAAATAAATGCCATTGCCATCTCTGAATGTGGAATAATGTTCTACACTCCTTGGAATTTTCTGGAATAATGTTCATAGATCTTGCAGAGGGTCACAGACACTTCACAGCACCTCATTAGGTGGGATGATTTGCAGGGATTGAACTGAATGTTCATGAAGACAACATATTACATGAAAAATATTTATCATATAATGCCACAGGGGAAAGTAAGAAACAAGGTGGTGAGTATGTTATAAAAATGAGAGGAAGACCACTTAAAACCTATGCAAAAACACTTCTAGGGGAAAAGACAGAAAGGAAATATACAAAATAATAACAGTAACATGATGGAGGAGAGACTTACGGGTATATTTTTCCTTTCCTAAATTTTCCAAAGATCTGTAATGTGCTTATATTACTTTCATAATTTAAAATTTTTTTTCCTTTATTTATTTTTAGAGAGAGAGGAAGGGAGAGGAATAGAGAGATAGAAACATTGATGAGAGTGAAACATCATTGATTGGCTGCCTCCTGCATGCTCCCTACTGGGAGTCAAGCCTGCAACTCTAGCATATGCTTGATCAGGAATCAAACCAATGACCTCTTGGTTCCTGCATCAATGTCACCACTGACACACCAGCCGGGCTACTTTCATAATTTAAGTAGTTATAGATGAAGAAAGGTACTAGCTCATGATCATTGACCTTAGCAGCTTGCTGATAATAAAAGGACATTCAGACCTATGGGCACTCTCTATATAAAAAAATCTTGGAGTTGGATTAGGAAATTACAGAACTGCTTTCTAATGTTCAGTTAGGAAAGGTAATTGCCACTGGCTTGCCTTTTAGAGGATAGCTCCTTTTAATGAGGTCCTTTTTGTACTTCATTACATCCCCTTGAATGAGACCAAATTCTACTTACTATATACTTCCTAAAACAAAAGCACAGCGTATTCATGCAAGTATCAGGCCACCTACTATAATGTGCTGGGAAAGACATTGGCATGGGTGTCAGGAGGCCTGAGGGTGAGCCTTCCTGGCTGTGTGGCTGTGGGCAAGTCAGACTCTGTCTCTGAACTTTATCGTCCTCCTCTACATTGGGGGGAGGGGAGGGGCAGGCAGTCCTGACTTTTATGGAGCTCTGAAAAGAAAATTCTTAAATGACCTCTGATTCCTCATAAGTATTGGAAACACTCAGAAAGATGTCTGACTCCTGTAGAAACAGCTGGAGAGCAAGAAAGGAAAATAATAACAATGGGTACACTTGAAAATAACAAGACAAGGGAAAAAGCACTGGAGGGTGAATCTCA
Source organism: Lasiurus cinereus (assembly GCA_011751065.1). Classification (NCBI taxonomy): domain Eukaryota; kingdom Metazoa; phylum Chordata; class Mammalia; order Chiroptera; family Vespertilionidae; genus Lasiurus; species Lasiurus cinereus. The sequence goes on along the minus strand of JAAGEH010000470.1, from coordinate 1,284,101 downwards.
GAAGACCCAAATTCTAGGCTTCACTCTGCTACTGGCTAAGGGTGTGATCCCGAGTTAGTCATTTCCCTTCTGTAGGGCCCAGCTCCTTCCTCTGTGAATTAAGGTGACAGGTCTAAGGCCCCTTCCGGTTACAAATTCTATTAATATGTGATTCTATATCATCAAAGAGGGATGCCTGGTGTAGCTTTACTCGGTTCTTCCAGGGCCTCTTTGTTATTCAAGGGACTGAGCACAATGTTGACTTCTTAATCTTTTAATTCATTCTCATGTCAACCATGAAGTAAATGAGGAGAGAAAACCCAGATGGACATACCCATTTAAGCCAGTTTCTTGAGGCTGACATTAACAAACAAAAAACTGATGAGTCATGAGATGGCCTTGGAAAATATTAGACACTTAAATCCTCTCAACGTTTTTCAGGAAATAGGCTGTAAATGAAGGAAGAAAAATATGTAAATGTGTTCAAGATGGGGAACAGTCTTTAAAAATAACTACATTTTACTTTTAAATTAAATTTTTTTTTTCTCCTGAAGAGTACTTGGGGTGGGTACAGAGTATCAGGGATTTTTCTTAATCCCATAGCCAACTCTTTATTTGCTAGACAGCATTTTGGAAAATTTGCATCATGAATGCAGAACCAGACAAGGAAGTCAGTTGTTGTTTGTTTTTTTTTTTTAATCTTCATCCTGAGGAGGTCTTGGGCCGGGGAGGAACCTGCAACCTAGGTATATGCCCTTGACCACAATTGAACCCGGATCCCTCTGGTCTGCAGGCCAACACTCTATCTACTGAGCCAAACCCATTAGGCCTTACAGCCACTTCCTTAGTTACTTGGACTCTAACCTAAACCCAAACTTATTATCATCAGGGGAAGCTGTGGGGTAAAAGTTTGAGGGTGGTAGTATTTATCTCCTGGCTCAACATCTGGTTCTCCCCATCAGTGGCAAGTCCTCTCCAAAGATGGCTTGTTTCCTGTAGCCAGTCTTCCTTCCTCCCTCCCATTCTTCTTTCCTTCCTCCCTTCCTTCTTTCCTTCCTTTTTCTCTACACATTCAAAATCTTTTACCCAGAAAAATCTAAATGTATTTTTATGAACTATAATTGGTTGAGAATATCCTACAATGGATCATATATTCCCAGGGTTGGTAAACTTTTATAGGATTCAAAGTCTCAAGCAAATGGAGTGTATTTTTTTAAATTGATTTTTACAGAGGGGAAGGGAGAGAGATAGAGAGTTAGAAAATCAATGAGAGAGAAACATTGATGAGCCACCTCCCACACACCCCCTCCTGGGGATGTGCCGGCAACCAAGGTACCAGAATCGAACCTGGGACCCTTGAGTCCACAGGCCGATGCTCTATCCCCTGAGCCAAACCAGCCAGGGCTGGAGTGTATTTTTAAACTATAATTATAATCACCGGCCTTGGAGGAAATGTGAGGGGTGAGAGGAAGGAGCCTTTGCACGTTCCATCTCTCAGGGTCAGCCTGCAGGTAATCAGAAACTACTCTGGCTGGGTTACATAGCCCTTAATGAGAGAATTGATTGAAGGGCTGTGGGAAGAGCCCTGGGAGGCATTTCCAAGGATGAGTCCCCAGAACAAGATGGTGGAAGTGGCCCACAAAGGGACCCACCACTCTGTCAACTCTGGTCAGTAAATTGAGGAATCAGGATGCTCTAGGACCGTGGTCGGCAAACTGTGGCTCACAAGCCACATGTGGCACTTTGGCCCCTTGAGTATGGCTCTTCCACAAAATACCATGGCCTGGGCGAGTCTATTCTGAAGAAGTGGCATTAGAAGAAGTTTAAGTTTAAAAAATTTGGTTCTCAAAAGAAATTTCAATCATTGTACTGTTGATATTTGGCTCTGTTGACTAATGAGTTTGCCGACCACTAGGACCACATTGCTCCTGACACCCACAAAGCCAGGAGCCAGTCACTGGGATTCCTGCCACTGCTGTCAGAACCCAACCATCTCCACTTGTGCACCTGTCAGCAGAAATGACAGAAAACAGCAGAAGCACAGCCTCCTCCTTATTCCTGTTTCCCAAATCCCCAAGTGTGTTTCCTTGATGGTCTCAGAACATAAGCTGTCAAGGAGTGCAGGAAATAGGTTTTTATCTGAAGCATTTAGCAAGGCATATTACCAGGGAGTTGGAATGAAGCTGAATGAGCATTTGACATGGAAGGAAGAAAGGGGGACAACTTCATTTGTTGAAGGCACTTGGGGGTTCACTCTCATCCACCAAGGCCAGTACAATATCCTGTGTACATGGAGAAGTCATGCAGACCATAAGGCCATCGGGTGGGGAAAGACTCAGGGTATGAGTGTAAACTCTAGGGAGCTTACACTGTCTCACCTGAGAACTAGAAACACAGACTCACAGACTGGCAGGACAATACTACATATATGACAAACTTTGAAAACAAACGCATCAAGGAATTACTATTTGCATTAAAAAATAAATCTGCGCTAGTCGGTTTGGCACAGTGGATAGAGCAACGGCCCACAGATGGAAGGGCCCTGGGTTTGATTCCTGGTGAAAGACACATGGCCGGGTTGCCGGCTCGATGGCCAGTGAGAGGCATACAGGAGGCAGCCAATCAATGATTCTCTCTTATCCTTGATGTTTCTATCTCTCTTTTCCCTCATTCTTCCTCTCTGAAATCAATAAAAATATATATTTTTAAAAATCTACCTTAGCCCTGGCCAGTGTTTCTCAGTAGTTAGAGTGTTGGCCCATAAACCAAAGGGTCATAGGTTCCGTTGCCAGTCAAGGGCACCTATCTGGGTTTTGGGCTCGCTCCCTGACCCTGGTCAGGGCAGGTATGGGAGGCAACCAGTCTACATGAATCTTTCACATCAATGTTTCTCTCTCTCCCTCTCTCTCTCTCTCTCTCTCTCTCTCTCTCTCTCTCTCTCTCTTCCTTCTCTCCCTCTCCCCAGTAAATTGAGAAGTCAGGATGCTCTAGGACCACATTGTTCCTGACACCCACAAAGCCAAGAGCCAGACACTAGGACTCCTGCCACTGCTGTCAGAAGAATCCAACCCATCTCTCTCTCTCTCTCTCTCTCTCTCTCTCTCTCTCTCTCTCTCTCTCT